>JAUTXW010000938.1:0-600000 GCA_030620095.1 Kuschelorhynchus macadamiae
ACTAGTAAGATGGCGACTAAAACTTCAGGAATATGACATTCAATATAAAAAAGGAACCCAAAATTCGAATGCCGATGCACTTTCAAGACCACCACAAGAACTTTGATACATATGTCAGCAATTTGTGAAAAAATTAAAATTCAGATGACCAATATTTATGGCATGAAAAAATAAAACATTTCTTTGACACACAAGAAAACCTATTTGAAAAGCCAAAAAAGATAAATAAGGAAAAGAAAAAGTCAAAAATTAATATAATTCCTGATATTCAAATTAGACCCTCAAATAAACCAATTAAGGCCCAATGGCCATTGCCATCAACAAGCAAAATCAACGATGAGAAAAAATCAATCAACACAACTCAGAAACGGATTCAGGCAGTATAAATGACAACCCGAAAGAACCAGAAGAAATTCAAAGTAAATCAGAAACAGAAACTATACATACGTCAAGAGGAGACCCCATATTAGGAGCCCCGTATGTTAGTAAAGCCGTGAATACTTTTAAAAATCAAATCATATTTAGATGTACTGAAAAAAACAACCCTATGTTGTCACTAAAAAATAATTTGAAACCAAAAAACGACTAATAATTTTTATAAACCAAAATCCAGTAACCGAAATAATTCAAAGAATTTTGCAAAAATAACGAAACCTTTAACTCATTGTTTAGAGAAAAACGTTAAGATAATTCGTGATTAAATGCAGTAATAAATGCTTTTTATTACTGCATTTAATCTATGTAAAGATATCCTAACTAATGACCCTATATTACAACACCAAGATTTTAGTAAACCACTTATTTTGACTACTGACGCTTCGAACTACGCTATTGGAGCAATACTTTCACAAGGAAAAAATCGGAAACGATCTACCTATAGCATTTGCTAGTAGAACTCTGGACCAATTAGAATAATTGAACGATATTAAAAGACGTTCGTAATTTTCAGGAACTTACTGACAAAAAATGAAGAAGATCCTGATACTATTCCCACTGCTTGTCAACGCTCAATATGAAATGGAAGAATTAAAAAGCCTTTTGTTTCCACTTTACCAATCAAAAGGTTACATAATAAAATATAAAATTTAACTAATATTAAAGATTGTGTAGAAAACTACAAATCAATAATACCCTAGGTAATTTATACGCACCTATATATCAACTTTTATCTATTAGAACACGCAACCTTTTCGATCAAGAATCAATCGAATTATTTATTAAACGTTATATTATCCCTCAAAAGCGACCTAAGCGTGGACTTTTTAATTTCCTAGGAAAAGCACAAAAATATCTCTACGGTACATTAGATGCCGATGATGGAGAAAGATATGAAAATTATATTAAAATATTACAAGAAAATCAAGAAATCTTACATAAAGATTTGTCTGCAACCCAGACTATAGTAAAGCAAGTAACAAAAGACCTTGACTCACAGTTGACTAAGATTAAAATTAATCAACAAAAGCTGTTAAACCGAATAGAATACCTCCCTAATATGACTAATACTACAGCCATCTCGTCTTACTATATTGTTACGCTAGACAATATGGAGACTAATATACATGTGATTCATGATATACGAAATAATTTGCAAATGGCGATTAACTTTGCGGAAATAAGAATTATGCATCACAGTATTATTAAGTATAAAGAACTTCGCAAGATCATTACAAAAATGAAACCTGAGAGTAGAATCCCTTTTGATAACATAATTAAATATTATGAAGCAGCACACGCGGATGTAACAATTAAAAATGATTTCATCAGATTTTATGTTGCAATACCTTTAATTTCAGAAAAACCCTATATACTTTATCGAATATATCCCATACCAATAAATAATCAAATAACGATTTTAAATAACTATTTATGAATTAAATATATATTTCAAACAATTAACTTGACAAACCATTCTCCACTAACACCAATTAAATACAATGAAACTTCAATAACACAACTTGAGGACAACTACCTCATAATTATACCTGCTTCTAAAGAAAGATATTTTCAATATCCTAATCAACATGGCGTTGAAACAATTAACAAAGTGTCCTCAATATTGTCTTCAGATTGCAAATAAAATCCAAAATAATATTTACGATTTTCAGAAAATATTTACGATTCTCAGAAGCGAGAAACAATTAGTTTAAGACTAAAACTCTCATCAATAAATATTGATAAAAAACTAATCGAAGATATTGAACCCTTGGAAGTAAAATATATAAATCTTGATAGAATTAAGGAAGATTTAGAGAATGCTAAAAATTAATAATTCACCCGTAAAACAAATTGACTTTGTATGCCCTGGAGTTTCAATTGCCCTAATAATTATTATTGTTGTAATATGTATAATCATCATAAGTTTCTTGTAATATTATTGTAAAAAGGAAAAAACTAAAGAAATGGACATAAAATTGAACCTCTCGAAAATCAACTCCGATTTTCCTAAACTTAAGGAGGGAGGAATTATATAGCCACTTCCGATGATTCATTTAGAATTAAGGATTGTATTACATATTAATCATCTATTTTTGCTAATTTAGGACTATTATTATATAAATACGGAAGAGCAAACAAACATAATTTAGTCATTAAATAGCTATAGATCGATTAACATACGTTGTAATTTCGTATTGTAAAAAATAAAGTTTTTTTTTTAAAAACACAACTAACAAGTTTAAATGTAAAGTTGTACCTACAATATTATTATATTGTCATAGAAAATTACATAGGCCAAATTTTATCTCAATCGGATGCCAGCAAGTACTTGAAAAATGCATTTTAAACCGAAACGAGACATACAAACCGGAAAGACAGGTTGGTTGGTTTATTATTTTAACGTCTCCTTTCCGTCAGTGACCAATCCGGACGAGACTTACACCTTAAGGTGGGTACCGAATCACGGTGTTCGGTCAGTCTCGATCCCCGGCCCACACCCTAACCTCGAGCTGTAAACTCTTGGGATACGGTGTAGCTTTTTGATCTTTATCAAGTGATCTACCGACTGACAAGTGCGTATCTACATCAACAACCCCTATCCATCCACATTCGGCGTCAATCAGCATGGATGGGGTGGCGCATGAAGTAAAGATTCGAAGAAAGCAAGTTAAATGAAAACTTGTAAAAACTACTCTAATTGAGTTGAAATTTTGCACAAAAATCTGGTGTGAAACAGGAAAGAACTGGTATAATTTTGTCATTCCTATACGTCAAAACAAAATGCCGTAGTATGCTTAATAAAATATAAAAAAATTTAAACTGAAAATACTACTTAATGGGCTAATTTCAAATTGTATATCATAACTAATTGGGGTATAGAGATAAACTAGTAAAACTGTGGTACTAATTCAAGATGGTGGAACAAAATAGCTGTTAAGTAAAATATTTATAATCGTGAAAAAAATCGCCCTGTCAGATTTTACATATTTGCAGGTTTTGATGTTTTATCAATTCCGTCGGTTCGTCTGTCTGTCGGTTGGTCTGTCTCTGTATCAGTTCGCTCATAGCTCATCAGATTGACTTCAAATTTTAGTCAAAAATTAGGGGTCATATGGAGATGACTTGGTCATATTTTTGTAAAAATTGAATATGCCGGAACAAGATAGCGGCCTAGTGAAAAGTTAAAAAAATCAAGCATGGTATATATAGGTAAAAACTGGTTAAATATTGACAGGAATCCAATAAAATGGAATAAAAAGGCGCCCAATAACAATTTTTGAAAAGATAGTATATAAGTGTTATTTTAAATTAAATTTTATTAAATGTCTATGTACTGTACTAAATTGGATCACACTTCACTATTCCTAATAAACGGAAAACTTCATAACGAGTTATGAGTTGTATATAATAAAAATAAATTAACAACAAATAAAAAACCATTATAAATATGATATACCGGAGTATGAAAGGGGTGATTTTATTTAAGACTGGTACGGTAAGTGATTGAATGTTTCTCTGTACATATGTTTAATTCGGTCAAAAAAAGTTGGGGTAATGGAAAATGTACCCGTATTTCAACCTGAATGATTGGTAGATGTGGGAATGTAACATATGTATTGTCATAAAATCTTATTTACCCATGCGCAAAATAAATATTCAAGAAAGCGGTGACTTTTGGCTTGCTATCAAACATACAAATGTAGCGTATATATATATATATATATATATATATATATATATATAATATATATATATATATATATATATATATATATATATATATATATATATATATATATATATATATATATATATATATATATATATATATATATATATATATATATATATATATATATATATATATATATATATATATATATATATATATATATATATATATATATATATATATATATATATATATATATATATATATATATATATATATATATATATATATATATATATATATATATATATATATATATATATATATATATATATATATATATATATATATATATATATATATATATATATATATATATATATATATATATATATATATATATATATATATATATATTATATATATATATATATATATATATATATATATATATATATATATATATATATATATATATATATATATATATATATATATATATATATATATATATATATATATATATATATATATATATATATATATATATATATATATATATATATATATACAGTAGTAAATTTTCCTGTTCATTATAATCCAATCGTCTTTAAGAAAACAATTTTTAGTTTGTAGGCAGTATTTGATTATTATTTTGGTTTTTTTATTTTGTATAAAGCGTTTTGGCTATTTTCTCCTTCATCAGTGTTTTTCCAAAAGAAGTTTCTATAATACAATAAAACTAAATTTATACAAATTAAATACAGGCATGCACATATTATATATTTTCGTAAAACTCATCTCAGGAAAATAATTTTCGTTTATCTGCAAAGTTATCATACAATAAACACTTAGTTCATTGAGACGTAATACATAAAGAAAACAAGTTAAATTAAAAAAAAAAAAAATTTTAATATTTTTTACGGAAATGTATAGAAGAGCACGTATAAAATTTTAGAAAATAAACAACAGTTCAATTTTATATGCATTAGTATTCAGTTTGTATTAGTTAATTAATAATGGAAAAGAGTTTTAGGAGTTAACTATGTAAAATTGAAACCAATTAACTTTGTGTTGCGAACAATGAAATTGAAGTTATATTTGCGCAGAGGCGTACTATATAAATAATGTATTAATAAAAGTACAACTATTTGTTTGTTCCGTTATCAATTGCATTCAATACCTTCTTGCATTAACTGAAACAGTTTAATTAAACTTGAATAATGCGTGGCTACCTCCTCGAAACAAGTTCTCAGGTCAACGCTTAAATGCCAAATGCTATAATTTTTCAAACAATATTGTAGATAATTAAAAAGCTAAATATAAAAGAAATCATTTAGGAAATGTACCATTACGGGTTGAAATGTTTTCGTCAATATTGTCAAAATAAATTGCATTGTCATAGTAACGGTTTATTTGCAAAATACACAACAATTTGTTCTTGTGCTGAAAAAGCTAATATACATATCATATTTTTCAAACGTTATGGATTAAGGTGTGTCATTGACAACTAATGCTCTCCTTTTTCTGTCACTTTTTTTCTTCTTCTACCTAACATTACTGCCTCTCAGAAAGAACGAACATTAAAATAAACAAGAAACTCAATAGCAAAATATACGCTTTTCTATGACCACTTATAAAAGTGATCACTTGGCTAGCCTTGTTCACACGCGTGTTAAATAAAACTTTGAACGCGTGTGGTGGAACAGTATTTGGTTTACCAAGTGACGTAAATAACATTTTCTGCAAACCAGACCACAGTTTAATATTCTCGAGATTTAAAAAATTCTTTTCGGCGTCTAAATAAACTTTTTGAAGCAGCATATATTAAAATAACCCATTTCCTAGTTATTCCTATTTTCCTTTGTCCTTGAATGTTTTCATGTGGTCACATTAATGTAAGGTCGCTTTTAAATGATTTTCATATTGGCTTGCGATAAAAGTAAATTCAAAAATATTGCTGATTGGCAATTTGTACAGACCTCCATCTGGAGACATAAATGAATTTTTGACTTATTTGGAGAGTACCTTGGCTAATTTCTATGCAATTTATAATTCTGTATTTATTTTGGACGATTTTAATATAAAAGTACTTTAGGTGGATAATCTAATAACCAATAAACTTTATAATATTACAGATGTATTTAATTTAAAACAAATTATTACAGGGTGCACAAGAATTACAAATGAAGTTTCTACACTGATTGATTTAATATATTATAATATGGATCAGACTAAGAATACTGGTATTAGGAATGTTGAAGTCTTGGATCATATGTTGGTGTTTTGTGATGTAACTTTAGATGTTCTAGAGATAACTTTAGTTACAGGGAATTGCATAAAATGGATATAAACCATTTTCATACTGATTTGGAATCTCTTCCTTGGGAGTTGATGTATAATATGGTAGACGTCGATTATAAGTTGGAATGGTTTACTAATAGAATTTTAGAAGCTCTGAATATTCATGCGGCACTGAAAACTGTCAAAGGTAAGAAACGACCATATCAGCCTTGGATAACCCCAAATATTCGGGTCATGCAAAAGCTCAGATCAAGGGCATTGAAAAAATATAGGGAAACGAAGACTAATGCAGACTGGGTATATTATAAACAAATGCTTAATTTAGTAACCACAGCTTTAAGATCAGAAAAAAAGCATATTTATATTTTAAATTTAGGGACTCTAATCAAAAACAAAAATGGCAGGGGCTAAGAAAAATAAGTATTGCCAATAAAGCTAAAAGTATTTTATCAAATTCACTAAAAAATGTTAACGAATTAAATAAATATTTTACCGAAGTATCTAAAAATGCCAATTTACCAGATGAAAATTTAATAACATTTTATAGTTCAAGCAGGCTGGTTAACAACGACTTTGCTTTTACTAGAGATCTTTAATTTTTTGAACAATGACAGGGCCTGTGTTTTAATATTGCCGGATTTTACTAAGGCATTTGATATGATCAACCATAAAATATTAATTTCTATTTTACGTTATATTGGTTTTAATCCTCGGCTTCGGGTATGGTGTTGTCATATTTGTCCAATAGAAAAACAGCGAGTGATTATTGACGAAAATGTCTCTGATGGTCTTGATGTTGTGGCCACAAGGAAGCATTCTTGGTCCTCTGCAGTATACTCTCTACATCTCACAGTTTGAGAAATGTCTGAAACATTGCCGTCACTACATGTATGCTGACGACACTCAAATATATTTTCCATTTCCATCAACAAAGACTTAAATAGCTAATGACTGTATTAATGACGATTTGAATGATCTTCTGAACGGAACTAAAAAACAACTTTTAAAAATCAATCCTACTAAATCCAAAGCAATATTATTTTGTAAGGATAATGTTAGAAATACTATTATGGAAACCTTGTATATAAATTTGGATAGCACTGCAAAAGAATTTCAAAATTCTGCAAAAAATCTTGGATTAATGATCGACAATAAATTAAAGTTTAAAGATGTAAATTCTATATTAAAATTAGGATACTTAGCGCCAAAAATGATATATCCACATAGACATTATCTAAATAAAGATATTAAAAAAATGCTTTGTGAGTCTTTGGTACTTTCGCCTTTAAATTTCTGTGACAATGTATATGGTCCCTGCTTGGATTCGACGGAGTCTTATCGCATCCAAGTTCTCCAGAATTCATGTTTGAGGTTAATTTTTGGTATACGTCGTAGATAAGAATTTCTCACAAATCGTCTGAGGCTAAGTGGTTAATGCATAATCGACGTATTCTTTACGAAACCTGTTTCTGTTACAAAATATTTAAGAATAAATGAATGTCCGCCCTATTTTTTAATTAGGGCTGTATACAAGACCGACGTTCACAATTTAAATATCCAAAGAAAAAATATTTTAACAATACTAGCCCACAACAAAGAATATTTTAGACGTTTCTTTTCCTACCGAATAGCATATTACATTAATAAGTTTCAAGTTGAAAATTTTTTATCATCTATTACTACATTTAAAAAGCGTCTAAAAAGTATGTTACTTCAGGAACACTAGATATTATATATTTTGGATTGACCTGCAACATTGAAATTGGTTTGGTATTTTCTAATTCCTCTCCTTTTTTATAGGCTGATTCTTAATTCTGACTACTTAGTACGTGAATAAATGATTGCTTCTTTTTTTAACATTCAGCTTGAATTTTATAATTGTATATTTATCTATTTATTTATTTTTTTGGCTCAACAGCACCATATATGGTGTAAAAATGTATTTTTTTACTTGGGTTAATAGACGTCTTATTATTATTATTATTATTATTAAATCACTATACTGTTTCTACCATAAAATTAAATGATAATTTTGAAGTATAATAGTCTCTACATATATATATATATATATATATATATATATATATATATATATATATATATATATATATATATATATATATATTATTCTGTATCTAATATAAGTATAATGTGCTCTGAAACACTGTATTTTTTATTTATGATTTATATAGGTTCTAAACAAAATACTGACCACTGGCGACATGATCAGTATGCTCTAGCTTGATATTGTCTTAATCCTATTTTCATTATAATTATATTGCTTTTATAATATCAATTAACCCTTAAATGGGCGCGTGACTTTTCGGTACATGAGTAGTGGCGCGAGGGTCAAATAGACCCCCCTGTTCTAAAAAGTCCAAATTATATTTATTGAATTCCTTTTTTTTTTAATTTTTTATAAACTTTATAATTTATTACCACATTTATCACTGAGAAAAAAGCTGAATATAACTTAAAACTTCAAACAGACTATATGATTGTAACAAATGCAAATAAATCTATATGTAATATTCTATGACTAACAGATATTCGTTATTTACTTTGAAAAAAATCTTATAATTCTAAAAATACGTAATCATCAAATATTGAAAATAACTTTAAACAAAAAACGAAAAAAGGATTTAGACTGAATCGCTTGACCTTTCTTCTGGTATTGGAACTAAATTGAACATAAACTCATGTTTTCATATGACTCTTGCATATATGTTTTTGGCAGACGACATATCTGTTACGACTACTTGACCCTTTCGATGTACTTTTGGGGCCTTTGTTCTAGTCCTCGTCGGTAACTGGTTAATCGATGCTCTCTTACCAGTTTGTGCGCGCATTAACGACATTCCAATTTCACGTAAGAAAGCTATTCGCACTAAGGTTGTTTCTGGGTTATTTCTAATAAATATCATTTGGGCATTTATACCAGCAATATCCAAAAATCTATAGGAAATAGCAAGAGGCCAAAGTCTGCATTTCGTCATCGATTTTGTTCTCATGGTGTAATGTCTATATAGCTAATACATGTTTTTTTTGAAACTGTAGAAACTAGCGCTATATCTGCCTAGAAAACAAAAATACTTCAGGATTTCTATTTCGAACATTGAGAAACTCTGGCGGAATGCCCCTTTTATTTCCTCTGATTGTTTCAATCATTATAATCTTTCTTCTTAGCAACTCTTTAGCCGGCGGGATGCGGGTAAACCAGTTATCAATTATAGCATTACCTGCCGAATTTTCAGTTGATCACACTAGACGGTATATAATATCAAAAGGCTTATTTGACTGTCGATGCGGTCCCTCTGGTTGTATATCTGCATATAATTCTATAGTTTTTGTATACATTATTCTAGCATCTCCCGGTACACAATGTCTTTTACAGCTGGCCATAAACAATTAAAAAATCTCTCTAATCGGTGCCAGTTTATCTATTTCACGTCTTTGGGGGCGATCGCCAACATTATCGAAACGTAAGCATCTTAGTTGGAATTAAAATATTTTGAAGCTCATGGTTGCATAAAAAAAGGCATATGGCAGATCCATATCGGTTCCAAGAGTCTTGTATATTTGTCCTCGAAACACGTCAGCTAAAATAAGTAGACCAAGAAATGCTTTGACTTCAAGTATATATATATATATATATATATATATATATATATATATATATATATATATATATATATATATATATATATATATATATATATATATATATATATATATATATATATATATATATATATATATATATATATATATATATATATATATATATATATATATATATATATATATTGGAGTTTCTTGCATTTATTATAATCATGGTAGTATCAATAAATAGCTAAGCTAACATTGCCTGGAAGTTTACGTATTACATTTTCAAACCACGTTCTTACATTTTGAATGCAATACATTGTTTTCCTCCAACGTGTTACTTTATCTGTCTCAAAAAGCAATTTTCAGAACAACTTTCGCCAGAGTCGGATGAGCCATTGTTCTCGGATTGTACATCGGATATATTTTATTCGGATTCCGTATCATGGCTTGATTGCTCCTCGTGATCTACGTCTTCACAATCGGAATGATCTTACTCTCCATCTATCCCAATTTCCTTATAAAATCAAAGAAACCTTGTTTTTTCTTGCTCATAAGATGCCATAGCCGGTGTAGAAATCAGCAACAACACAAATACACCATTTAGAATGATGCTACAGTGAAAAATAAATTATAAAATACACCTCAAAGTACTAAACGGCATCAAAAAAACACACATTCTAATATACAAGGTCAAATACCATGGTACGTGACTAAAACATTTGTGAGTCCTCGTCGACGACTTGATATATACTGCAGAAGGGCACGCGCATCTCGCAATCACTGTTACTAGAGACACTAACGTTAGATGGCGTGCGGTGGTGTAATCCGCCCAATTGACTAGACGTGCAAATTTTAGTATAAATAATGTCAATTTTTTAATTTCCTATACTGTTAGATATATACACAGGGAACTGTGTATATATCTAACAATAATAGATATTTAAAAAAATAAAACTTAAATTGCAATCTGCTCTGTACTCTAATTTAGCAATTACTTTTATGACTTTTCGTTGAAGGCCAAAAATCCTTCTGGCACTTGCTGCATGACCCCATGCTAACAAAGCATATGGCATCCTAGAGTTAATGCATGTATAGTACAATGACAAAAACAACCCTTTTAGATAAGACAG
Organism: Kuschelorhynchus macadamiae; assembly: GCA_030620095.1. Classification (NCBI taxonomy): domain Eukaryota; kingdom Metazoa; phylum Arthropoda; class Insecta; order Coleoptera; family Curculionidae; genus Kuschelorhynchus; species Kuschelorhynchus macadamiae. The sequence goes on from JAUTXW010000938.1 coordinate 11,155, forward strand.
ACACTAAGTTCCTCAAAGCATAGACTCCCGAAGAAATCTTTGGACAAAGATGGTCTACATGCGCATTCCAAGTAATTTTTGGATCAATTCGCACCCTCCAAGAAACGAACGAAAGCTCAGAGTTTTCCATTTCCTGCAAGTTACGGAGTGAAAAATAAATCACTTCGGTTTTCGATTGGTTCAGACTTAACTGGGTACTTGTAAGCCACTTAGTAACCCTTGACTATGTCTCTCTCATCTGTTTCAATTTCGGCTTGATCTTTAGCTGTCTTGAGTAGATCTGTGTGATCAGCAAATAACACAAGGTCAACACTGGGCTCGCAGCTCTGCAGATCATTTATGTAGATCAAAAAGTGCAACGGACACAGCAATGATCCCTGAGGTACACCCTAGAGCATATCTCATAAACTTGTAATGAAACATTAGTTTTCTAAACGAACCCAGCTCTGATCCCTCTGGTACACAATTGAAAACATCTCGTAAACTTGCTTACGAAACATTAGCTTCGTAAGATATGATTTTATAGCATGAGCCCTAATCTAAAGGGCGAGTGAGAATAAATGTCACTGACATTAATTGGTTATATGGACTAGCCCTGTCACATATAGGCAATGTTTTACCTTGACTCCAACGCGTGAGACAGATGGAACTAATAAAGGCGGAAATCTCACTGTTTACGAAATAGATACATTTCTGCCCTAACCATTGTTGTTTTTAAATTTTGAGATGTGACCGGTTTTAAAATTCGAGGGGGTGATTAGGGTGCAGCCTAAAAATTTATTTTTGATTTCTAAAATCTAACGGGTCTTCAAAGTTGGGATTTAGCTTTAAAAGAAACAAGGTATTTTTATTTTTTGAGCAATTTATCCATTCTTCTAGAATTTTTTTTTATTTTTTAGAATCAAAACGTAACAAGTCTCAAAAATTAAAGTCAGTTGAAATAATATATTTTTTTATTTCATACTTTTAGTAAACTCTTGGGTTCCACGTCCGCAATCCCTTCGAAATTCAAAAAGATTATATATTTTTATATTTCGAAACATAACAAGACTCAAAAGATGTAATTGGTTACATTGATAATATTTGTATTAATCAATTTTCCTATAAAATATCTTTTTCCACCTCAAACAAATTATACAGCTGCAACAATTCTAGAATCAAGGAGTGGAAGAAGGGGCGGTATCTACTACCTACTAATATCAGGCAATTTACAGACGTTGCATTGTGCGACTGCCGGCTTTATTCAGTTTATTTTTAACAGTGGTGTGGTGCAGATATCCGTTTGTTGTGTCTAAATCCGTGTCTGATTTTTGGAAAACCGAAAGAACTGTACCGTTATCTGTTACCAACACTAGAAGAGTGTTTAAAGTACTTTCTGTAACTAAACTGCAATAATTCTCAAATGTTCACAACGAAAGCTGAGGAAGTCGAAGATATTTCGAAACGTGCCTCAATTCCAATTGTTTCGAAAGCAAGGATTATATTTTTGCTTAAACAGTGGCACAACAGAAAGTTAGCTTTACTTACATCTTTTAAGAGAGATAGCCAAAAGCAATCTTTTGAAAGAAAACTTGCTGATTTTAAACAATCGATTAAGTCCCTTTTTGATATTGCTATCTACAAATGCTCTGATTACATAAATTGTCGCTGTGAAAAAATATTTATGGTAAGTTTTTTACCCCCCTTTATTATTTCTTAAAATATGGGAATGTTTTTTTTGCTGCTTAGTTACTTAGAAGCAGCCAATATTTCACAGAAGAAGAAATTACCGAATTCCCTAAAGAAATGACGAATCCTCAACAAGATAATTCCGAGTTTCCTGAGAATGATAATCTTGGGTACTTACTTGATAAGACAACTACAAAGAAAACTAGAAATCATTTGCAACTTGCAAACTTATCCAGTGTACTCGATAGATATAAGGTCTCTGACAGAGTTGGTGATGCAATAGCTTCAGCTACTCTGCTTGATGTTAGTGTAATTAATAAAGAAGACCAATCTAAAATCATAGACGCAAACATAATAAGAAGAGCGAGAACAAAAAAGAGAAATGATTTACAATCTGAAATAACGCTTTATCCAGTGAGACTATTGTGTTTTGACGGACATAAGGATCATACCATTTCAATTTCAGAAGATTCAAGACATCGAACCTCCAGCTTTAAGGCACATATTGTCTTAATTCAAGAACCGGGATCCAAATATATAGGTCACGTGTCGCCTATATCGTCCAGTGCTTTAATTCTTTTCAAAAGTGTTAAAGATTTTTTTGAGAGTTTTTAAAACCATTAAATAAAATAGAAACTGTTGGTTGTGACGGAACCGTTACTAATAGAGGGCATAAGAATGGTATCATTGTCCATTTGGAGCTACATATTAATGCTCCTGTTAAGTGATTGGTTTGTCAGCTTCACGCAAATGAACTGCCTTTGCGCCAATTAATTCAACACATAGATGGTAATATTAGAGGTCCGAATATCTTGTCAGGTTTAATAGTAAAGGTGCTTCAAAACTGCAAAAAAACTCCCATTGGCTAATTTCACAACAAACACGATTTTTTCAGAAATATAATGCCTACAATTAATAGGAAAAAAAAGTTTCTGTCCGACAAGTAAAGGACTCTAATACATTTTAAGTTATTATTTGTTTATTTTTGACAGTTTATGTTAATGTTTGTATTTGTAAGTACTAAAGTAATAAATACGATTTAGTAGATATCAGTGTAATTTATTTTGTCAAAAATAATATGTGTCAATGTTGTAATAATACTTTAAAGGAAAGTAAATTAAGGCAAAAGTTATTACTTTAGCATTTTCTGATTTTAGAGTTATGATGTGTTTGGAAATTATTATTTTTAAAATCGCGGGGATTGCGGGGGTGAAATATAATTTTTTACAAAAAAATTCAAAAACCATTATTATAGTCTACTTTAAATCCCATTGTTTGAAAATTAAGTTTTTTTTTTTCAAAAGGGTTGCAGGGATGGAAGGAATTTTTTGCTCATAAAATAAAAATCCACAATCGTATTGTTTAGGCAAATCCCAACTTTTGACTGGTATTGTGTTTTGATATTAAAAGAAAGCTGAAATCTGCTTTTTCACTACTTGAAGTGATGAAAAGAGCACAGTAGACATTACTTTATATATCGAAACGACCTCTTTATGATTGCAAAATTGAAAAAATACTACAGTATTTGAAAGATGATTGGTCAAGAGAAAGTTGAAACATCAAAGCTTACTTTTAACTTTTTTTATTTACAATTGAAGCAAATACTCAGTTTCTCAATTCAAACCCTAGAGTTAATACAAATTTTTCAACATTAGTGTTCGTTGTTACCAATGTAAAAAAATATAGAAATAAAAGTCCCAGGCTTTTTATTATTTCCAAATATCTACTCATTTGGAAACTTCCGCTTTAAACCCTTGAAACATTTTATAACTTTTAAAAGTAATTGTAAACTAAAACGTCTTTACAAAAATTGTAATAAAATATGCTACTCTGCTTATGAAATATCGTGTGGGCAGTAATTGTTTTGAACTTTAGAGCTGAAAATTGGCACTTAGCACTAATATCAACTTACAAAGCGATAAATTAGAATTGTATCTAAAGAAGCTATATCTTATATTCGGGTAATTATTTTATAGAACTATAATCTATAAAGCAGATATTAAGATAAAAAGAAAATCACTGTTTGATGGATTTTATAGGGTATAAAATTCACATTGGTTTGCCATTAGTTTTTATGAGATATCATTATGTATATTAAAATTAGCCTAAAATTGGAATAGAAGTTTCGAGGAGAGGCCCTTACACAGGAGAATTATTTACCCACCCACTGTAAACAAAATAAATTAAATGCGACAGAAATAATGGTCTAAGGACACAATCAACAACTGATTACCAGTTCTGCTACAAAAAAACTTGAACGAAAAATACCTAAACAATATTAAATTTTGATATACGCATAATATTAAGAAATCATTTATGGCATGTTCTACATCAGCGAATTTGCATAATTTTAAGCGTTAGTTTGGTACAAGATAACAAAACGAAACAACGAAATTTTTGCAGAGGGCAATGTGGGTTTAAAAAAAGAGCAATATTGTAATAGCTGAGATTAATATCGTTGACAACATTATTTTGGCTTCTGATAAAACTGTAAATAGCAGTTTGGTGCTTTTCTAAAGCGTTTGACTCAATAAAGAATAAATTCCTATCTACTAAACATAAATAGTATGGCATTTTAACTAAATTTTATCTTATGTATCTTCAAATTTAAATGATAGACAACAGAACATAATTTAGAATAATAAGTATTCGGATCAAGCTAAAATACACTCTGAAGTAATCCAAGGATCGATATTAGTCTTGCAAATCTCTCTGGTACATACATCTTATACATCTAGGTTACTCTGTTACTGGAAAGTTTAAGCATTTGTCGATGATACTCAGCTATATTGGCGGGCGTATGTTGGAGAAAGTCGGGATATTAATCAAAATATGAATAATGGTCTTTAAACTTTAAGTGAACTTTCTCTAATAGATAACTATAGCTTAAATCCATGTAAATGTTATTTATTACAGTTAATATAATAATTCATCCAACTACAATTTAGTGACCATTCAACCATGTGTCACATTTACATACAGATCTTACTTAGTTAAAAATGTCCTTGACTGCTACATTTTTGGTAAATATTATTAATGATAGTGATGTCCTTTCTTCAGTTTGTGAACAACTCATTTACCCTTGCGATATTTGTGATAGGAATATATGGAATGCTGAACCACACTCAATTTCAGATATTTAGTAATCATTATTGAATTTTTAAGAACGTTGTTGGGATAAAAAGTGAGGTTGGTTTTGGTTCCTTTTTACTTCCTTCGTAAAAGGGAAGTATTGTAATGGTGAAAAAATCATTCTCTGAGATTTCTTCAGATCTTCAAGTTTCAGGGTCTCTAAATGTCTGTCTGTCTTGTCTGTCTGTCTGTTCGCGTCATAGCTAAAAAACAACTTATCCGATTGACTTCAAATTTTGGTCAAAAATTAAGGGTCATATGGGGATGACCTTGTAACATTTTGGTAAAAATCTAATATGGCGAAACAAAATGGCGGATTAGTGAAATGTTAAAAAAAATTTATTATTAAAAAATTTTTATCTCATTTATCTCAAATTTTGCAAAAACATCAAGTATTATGTTGAAATCAAATAGTAAAATAGTGGTACTAATTCAAGATGGCCGAACAAAATGGCGGCCAAATAAAATGTTTGTAATCGTGAAAAGTCACCCTCTAAGGTTTTACACGTCTTTATATTTTAGCGTCGCTAGATGCCAAAAATATGTTTTATCAATTCCGTTGGTCCGTCTGTCGGTCTGTCTGACTGTCTGTTATTTCGCGTCCTAGCTTAAAGACTACTTACCCAATTTACTTCAAATTTTGATCAAACATTAAGGGTCATATGGGGATGACCTGATAACATTTTGGTAAAAATCTAATGTGGTGAAACAAAATGGCGGCCCAGTGAAATCGTAAAAAAATATTATTAAAAAACTTTCCATCCAATTTATCTCAAATTTTACAAAAAATATCAAGTATTATATTCGAACCAACTGGTAATATTGTGGTACGAATCCAAGATGGTGGAAAAAAATGGCTGCTTAATAAAATATTTAAAAATTCAGCCTGAAAAACTGGCAGCCAAATAAAAAATATGTATTCGTGAAAAAACCACCCTCTCGGGTTTTGCACGGGTTTTTAGCGTCCCTAGATGCCAAAAAAATATGTTTTAGATCCATCTGTCGGTATGTTTGTCTCGCTGTCAGTTTGCGGCATAGCTTAAAGACTACTTACCCGATTGACTTCAAATTTGTATAAAAAAGTAAGGGTCATATGGGTATGACCTGGTAATATTTTCGTACAAATCCAAAATAGCGAAACAAAATGGCGGTGTAGTGAAATGTTCAAAAAATTATTATCAAGAACTGCTTATTTAGTTCGAACATTAAGTATTATGTTGGAATTAACTGGTAAAATTTTAGTACAAATCCAAGATGGCGGAACAAAATGGCGGTATAATAAAATATTTAAAAATTCAACCTGAAAAAACTACTTAATGGATTGATTTCAAATTGTGTGCCTTAAATAATTGTGAAATAGGGCTCAACTAGTAAAACTGTGTAAAATAACATTTTTGTAATCGTGAAGAAAATCACCCTCTCAGGATTTACATATGTTCACGTTTTAGCATCCCTATATGCTAAAAAATATGTTTTATCAATTATGTCGGTCCGTCTGTCGATCTGTGTGTCAGTTCGCGACATAGCTTAAATAGTACTTATCAAATTTTGACCAAAAATTAAGGGTCATATAGGGATGGCCTGGTAATATTTTGGTAAAAATCCAATAGGGCGGAACAATGTTAAAAAATATTTGTTAGAGTGGTGTATTATTTGAAGTTAGGATCAAGTTAAAAAAAAATATATTTTTTTAAATTGTCGACGTTTCGCAATTTAATTGTTGCATCCTCAGGACACATATATAGATCTTTATATCCTGCATGCAACACATATTATCAGCAACTTTACTCCGTTGTTCCGCATGTATTACTCAGATATTAAATTTCTAAATGGTTTCGATTATCAATCATTTTCTTGTTATGTTAGATTAGTGTATTATTTGGGGAGAAGATCCAGTAAAAAAAACAAAATACTATTTTTAAATAGTCGATGTTTTCCAACTTTATTGTTGCACAAAACACATATGTAGATTCGTTAAATATTCCGGTTTGTCCGCAAATATTTCTCAGATGTTAAGTTTCTAAATGGTTTTACAGATAAGCAGTTATATTCATATTACATAATCTGAAATAGACAATTCGATACATATGTACCGGTAACACCAAGATATATGAAATCACCGCCGAAAGTTTCAGGATACTCTACTTAGCTGTTAGTTAAAGAGCGGTAATCACTGCCTAAAAACCGTTGTGAGTTGCAGTCTACACTGGTCTCCCAAAATTTCATTTAAAATATAAAATATCGCTCAAGATGCTCAAAATAGTCACTTAACGCCAAAATTTTCCATTGTTGGACCAATCATAATTTGCTATTTCTTGCATATCACCCACAACTTGAAGAAGTGCATCACATATTATAAAGAAACTTACGCTGTTAGCTTTTCACATTTAATATTAAAAAATATTTAAAAATCGTCAAACACAGGCCAATTGTTGCATCTTTACGGAAAATATAATTAAATAACTTTCCGAGAAACACACTTTATTCGAGAGAATTTTTATCGTCCCCTTTTACGCGTAAAGGTTTCATTGTATGTTTAACTACTCGTAGAACAGAGAGGGATACTGTTAAACTTTAACAACGAACACTCATCTATAATTTCCAACTCGAAGTAAAACAAAGACCAAACAAATTAGCCAATTTCAGGCCTCCGTCCTGACATTATACATTTAAGAGGAGAGCCTGTTAATTGCCTTGTTTACTAACTTTCATTTTAAGATGCTGCCTAAAAGTTATGCTACTATAAAGTTTTTAATGACCGTGGAAATGTGTTACATGAAACGGAACTCTCTAATTTGATGCTTGCAGGAGACACTAACAACTTTTTCTCTTATAATATGGTTAAGTCTTTCCTAATTAACTTAAACGAAAGGTGTTAGTTCATTAAGCACTCAAACGCTATTTTGCTACTTATTTTTTTAATACACGGATTCACAAAACCAAAAACCATGAAATAATCAGAATTATAACAGTAGTGAATAAATAAAATACTGAAATGTTTAACATAATATAAGGAAATATTTTATGGCTCTGGCCAGTTAAGGAATTAAGATTATTGAGATTAGACTGGTTCTCCAAACACTGAAAATTAAGTGTGTTTTTATTTCGAGGTAATCAGATCCCTAGTTATACGAAGGAATATGAAAGAGAAACGTCGGGAGGTAATTCCCCTTCAATGCTGACTTATCTCAAGAACTATGATTTAGAGGTTAACCATAGTGTGTAGCCAATTGAATGAAATATTTACGTTTAGTAAAACCTATTGTAATTTTTTTGTTTCACCTATATCTACGACAGACAAACTGAAAATATTAAATGTGTTAATTCGACTAAAATTTCAGTTAATTTTCTTTTCAACAAGGTCAAGATTATCAATCTCGGTTAAGCCAAAAAGATGTTTCATACTTTTGAGAAAAAAATAACTACTGCCTTTTATTGTAAATAGTATTGTCGACAAATAAAAAAGAGTGGCATTGAGGAAACAGAATCAGTTAATTTATAAGAATATATGCTGCTAAATTATCAAAAAGTGCGCAATAAGCCCCAATATGCAGAACTTTTTTTGTTATTATGTAACAAAAAAAAAATACTCGTAATTGTCCAGTTTGCTACCATTATATTTAGTAAAGAGGAAATGAACAGAAATTGACATGACATTTTTTAATTTTTTATAAACTTAATAATATGGAAAACTCAAGTACAATTGCTTATACATAGAGTGTGACGCCGAATGTTCTGTTTTTAGGAATCACTACTAGTTATCTAACATATCTAGGTCTCAACATTTTTGATACCAAGTTTTCATTGTTATATTATATTCCAATGGAACCTTTCTCTACGAGACTAGGTTATTACCGGAAACTCGTCGGGACCATCTTTTGTTCAACGGGACAGTTTGCTTCTAAATCTTCTCTGTCCATTTGGCTTGTGACACCATACAATTCTTACACTCTGGGCTTCTCGTTGGGTTACATAAATACTCTTAAGCGATGGCCGGTACTGGTCGAATCTGTCCCGAGCTCGGTAAGACGTGTAGATCTGATAATAAGATGGCTTACAGAACCCATGCGTTTAAGTGAGTAAAATTTAATGGGCAAACGGATCATTATTTTATGAAAAGTATACTGCCCCAAACGTCAGTCTGTACCGACAAAACAACAAACCCGAACCCCAGTTTATAATAACACAAACATGTTTCATCGATATTATAGCAGCCTGTTGATTAGGTTTCTCTCAATGTTTCTATATTTTTCTATTTGATTTAAATTTACGAAAAAGTTCCTTGATTAGCAACAAGTTTTAAATCATTCACCTGTTAAACTTATTTCCGTGATTAATTTTCCCTTTTCTGATGACAAGTTGACTGCTTCGAATTTAATGAGGAAATATAATTTAAAGGATAATTACGCTAATGGTGGTTATTTGTCTTTAATAATGCAAACCTGATTTCGAATGCATGTGATTAAATTGCAGTAGCTCGAAATTCGATCGGCTTTATCATTATCTCAACCCTTTGTTTTAGGCCTGATAAACGTAATTAAATTTTCTAAATATTTTTTTTTTAGTTCTCCGGTATCGGTTCGGGAATAAACGCGTTTGAGAAAGCGAAGTTTTATGTGAGTACAATATAAGAATAGAAATTTTTATTTATAGTGATATAATATATTAACTGCCAAAACCGCGTTAAGAAAAATAATAATATAATTGAATTTTGCAAGTGAAGCTATTGTTGATTTATACTAATATCAATCGTTACTTTATTGGAAATTTTAACTAAACCATCTTTCATCAAACGAAGCGATGGTAAAAGACCGTATTTTGAAATAAAAATATCCTCTTTTTTTATTTTTGGTAAATGTAAATAATGCAGTTGGAAATGTGCGTCAATAGATCTGCCAGCAGTACGGATATGAAGTTGTGACTTAGATCCGAAAACTAGAACCATATAGGGGGTAAGAAAATATTGGGAATTTGAAAAAGGTATCCATAGTTCTCGATATATTTATAACCATTGATAAAAAAATTAATATAGGTCCCAGTCAACGTTTAATTATTAAAGATTGCGGTTACATATGTTTTAGCTTTGTGAGCATCTGACTTTCTATTTTTTTGGATTGAAAATTATATACCGAAGTCAACAAGCGATTAAAAAATAGAAACTTTGTTTAGCAATGACTAAATTTTTTGAAGTATGATTATTCATCCAAATTTCTTCCATTTTGATGGAAAATTCCTTGGACAACATTTGGGGTTTGCGGTTGGTTCTTAAGTAACTTTTTCATGAATATAATTTTGGAAACCAAATAAGTTTTCTTTGGCAAATCATTTGATAGAAAACGAGAGGTACGTTCATCATCATTTAAAATGCTAATGAATGGGAATGGCTTCCCATATTACACTAATAAGTAAAATAATATTTAAAAAGGAAAGATACAACGATGGAAGGATGTCTTTTATAGATTTCTTATTGGAAAGAAACAAATAATTAGAATCTGATATATACATATCGTTTCCCACATTTACGTTAAATCTTTACCCAGTGGAAGCTCGTGACCTTAGAAAGTGACAGTGCTGCAGGCTTTATGTTGAAAATTAAATATAATATATAATTTAACTAATTTAAATAATTGAATTGAATATACAATATACTTCGCAATATTCAAAGCTAAATTGGTCCCTGGAAATTTCCAGGATTTGCAGAGTTGCCTGTTTCATCGTATCCTCTAATTGCAAGCTCAAAGGTTTTACAAAACATTTTAGCGCTTATAATTCTTGAAAGCATGAACCTGTCTTCAACTACTTTCTCGTTGTTATTAGCGATGTTCTGCCAGTATGCACGGTCCAGTTATTCCTGTATATTAGTTTTTCACAACAAAGTAATGCTGCTCTGAATTTTCATGAATCTTGGATTTTTCACTTAACTGTACTAAATCATTGACACCACCATTTGTCCAATTTTAATTACCCCCAAAATGTAGGCTTTCTTATTTCACAGTAACAAACCCAATAGTATTTTGAATAAATGTTTACATTAAATTTGCGCATATGTATTTTACCCCAACTTTTCGAAGAGCATCAGACTTTTAACTCAGGCGTAGGACGCCAATTTCATTTAATTTAAAAATTTTTATCAATACTAATTCGCTAAAAGTTTTTATATTTCGGCAAAATGTCCACTTTTTTAAGCCTTGGCGACGCGGCGATTCGAAAACACACTTACAAGTAAATAGAAATATTAGCGCAAGACCGTCAAACTTTGGATTAACACGAAACACTGTCGGTAAATTTCTTTGCATCTCGACATTTGACATAGAGCTTGTCGTTTATTGGACGCTTCAAGGTCATTCTTCAACGTATTCCACATGCTGTTATAGGATGATCCGCTACGAGAACATCACTTTGCAGTGCGGCAACAACTGCACGACATTGAAAGACGAATATACGAGAGAACACGTATATTATAGGACACCACACGGATCTAAAGCCGCGACGAAAGGGGGAGATATGTGAGAAGCAAGCTTTTTTCATGGATATGCAGAGTTTTAGCCAACCCCGAACAAATAATGAACCATTTTCATAGTTACTCGCATTCTTTTCATAGGCTCAGACTCGTATGCCAAACTTTATTATGCAGTGTCGCAGAATGCGCTTTGCTAGAGTGAACAAAATTAAGTAGGAAAAAATTAAAGCTGCATTGAAATTATTATTTTTTGAAATTTATGACCTGGCCTGGCTGATAAAAAAACCGCTACGAAATTCCCGAAAACATAATGACCTGATGTTTTTTTTCTTAAAATAGTTTAGACATTTTTCACATCCATTTTTCAGTCCATTTTATTTTAAATCAACAAAGGCTGTTATAATCCATACTTATTGTTTACTGTGATAAACTATAGTAGTAATGAATATTTCTGGAAATCGAATAGTTATTACTATAACATAAGAAAATTAGATATACACTAAAATCATTCTTTATAAGAAATGTTCTAGTTAGACACCCTGACGTTTCATCCATTTAAAATAGGTGTGAATCGGGAATTAAGGGAAATAACCAAAATCCGCAGTCTACATAAAAACTTTCGGTAAAGTGATAATTTAATTAATTTTTGTCCTGTCTAAACATGCTTTAAAAGTGTTTAACTAAATATGTGCACAAAACTCTGCAAATCACTTTTATGTGCGCAGTAACTAATTAAAATACTTTAGAATTTTCATTGATTTAAATTTTTAATTTTTGTGGCAATGGTAACATATTTGGTATTCTATAGCTCACAGAGTCAAAAACAACTCTGTGTCTAAACGTGTATGAGTATGTAAAATTGGTTATGATTGATATCGATTTTTTTATTGATAGGGTAGGAATCAGTAGTGAACCTACTGTTGACATCACATCACATATGCACAAACTATTTTTCGAAATCAGTCATCAGGCCTTAAAGTAATACAGATAGAAAAATCGATGTCCACGCTTGGTGGTCTAGAATTAGTTTTCCATATTTATCGAATCTGATTAAATACAACGTATTATTGGTATTAAAATTCTTAAATAAAATAGTGTTTATATGTGCAAAACAAGGACCTCAACAGCCTTTTCACTACTACTTGAAAGTCCACTACTGTACGGCCGTATTTTTATAATAGCGATACATCGTGCTTACTAATTTTTGACTGTCTTTGTTCATTTAGTTTCTTATGGTTCGTGTTATCTGTGATTGTTTATTATTAATATGTATATACGTATTTTTGCAATTTAATCACTCGACATCCCCATTTTTAATCACGGGGCTTTCAGCCTATATTCTGGCTATGTATTCTTTATTGATTATTCTCCTGAGGTTTTAAACCGATGGTGTACGGCAATAACAGTACTAGAAAAGCGTCAAAACAATATTTTCTTTTGGTGTATCCTAATGACGTCAAGTTTTTTAATTGATACACTATAGTCCTAGGACTATAATGGATTCATTATAATCCAAAGCCTTAGCAACGAGAAAACATTTGTGTTTAAATTAATAATAATTTTAAACAAAATTTTCACAATTTTTGACTCAATTGATGTCAAAAGATAGTTTTGTACGTTAACGAAAACAATCATTATGAGACCACACGTCATATATATATGGCTAGTCTTACAATGATTATTATTTCGATCTTACTACTTAATTATTATATATAATTAAAGAAAAAAACTGTTTAATGGAACAGACGCAGTCAACAGTCGCTCAAAATGAGAATACAGAGAGCATGCCACTGCGCCACACTACCTGACCCTGCAAGTGGATGCTGACTCTTGTAAGCCCTTAATAGTACATCATATTGAAATATGAGCTGTTAGAAAATTCTTACAGTTTTTTACAACGAGCTTTGCGTCTATTATAATATAAATAACAATTTTGTGTGTGTGGTACTGAATATCAATTATTATGTCATTCTTGTTGAAACCGGTCATTGCCATTGCAAAATATTTATTTCTCATTAAGAACAAAAAAGGATTTTTTTTTGTAATTTACTAAATTTCTATACAGTATCAACGTTCTATTTAATCCTATAATGGTTTAATAATTCATTAAACTAGAATGGAACACAATATCTAACATTCATTCTACCAGTCTCAGTAAATATCTCGATAAAATTAACTGATCTAGCAGAATCGTTTCCGTTTTTCCATTTTTATGGTGGTAAACATAAATTCGTTTTTGCCTTCTAGTGACTTTATTATGATATCTATTGTAATGGATGTGACCTTTGTTTGAATATTCAACATCCATTTTAACGAGCAATGATTGTTAATATTTAATAAAACTTTAGACTACCGTCTAAATGAATATTTTATTTCCAGAACGATTAAGAGAAAGTATGTTATAAAAATATATTCTTTAGGATGGGTTGTAGTACGATGTAAACTTATTTTGGCAATAGCTAATTTGTTTAAATAAATATATATATCTTGCTTGATATTCAAGACCAATACTGTAAGGCTTTGTCGTAGGTACATTTTCCCGTTCATCATGGAAAAATATTCAATAAAGTATATAATTCTTGATGGTCGGTAGCCCCCAGGCATATCATTGGACTGTTACTTCCTAGGTCGATCGTGGGATCGATTCCCACAACCGCCCAAACAACAGTAGGTTTTTTTAGCTATTTGGTTACCTAGTTCTACTCAGCCTTTACCAAGTACTTGGTAGTGTACTCCAAGGTAATCATAGGAAATCGAAGCGTGGAGCAGGATCCTTTACGTTCCTTTGGATACCGCAAAGCTCTAGATAAAGCAAACAATATTCTTGCCCTAACGTGCGAACGAGTTAAAAAAATGCAGTGTTTTTATTATTATAATATTGCCAATTTTTAAGTATTCTATTAGTAGTAGGCACATTACATCTAGCTACAATAGACCAATAGAAAAACTGCAAGCTAGCAAAAAGTCATAAGGAATATTATAGAGATGATTCAGCTTTCATGGATCAGTGTACAAAAAGACATATGACAAAGCTTTTGGCTACATCTTGCGGCTTAAGTGGTTGTTACAAGTTTTTATGAATGCTAGAACGTAATAGTTTATTTTACCGAAAATCAATATATTCATCACTGAGGCGATTTGCTTCTTTAGGACGTTCTGGCAAAATCTCACTTAGCATTTTTGAGAGCTGCTTTAATATAGCACATTGCTATACCAGGATTTAACAAAAAGACGCAAAAAGTAATTAATCTGCTAAAATATTATAAATAGTAGTAGAAAAATAATCGTAATGATTTTTTCCTAATGATGTTAGTTTTTCAAAGAAATTAATCTCTGACATCGCCTGTAAGTAAACAATCCGAAAATAGTGAACGCGTCCGAGGACCAAATTTGTCAGAATTCCTCAAAAAACATTTTATTTGTTAATGTTTAAAAATTAATTCAAATGCTAAATTCGTGCAAAACACAGCACTAAGTAATCATATATTGTTGCCACGGCGCACACACAATTCAGCAGTGGCGTATGATCAATTTTCATTCAATTTAGAAAATGATTCCGTATATAAAATACCAAAAAAAAAAAACAGAAAAAGAAATAGGTGATTTTTAAAGAAGTTCGATTTTCTATAAAAAATTGAGAAACTCATTTAAAAATAAAAAATTCAGGTTTCTATTCGCGGCGGTTCGGAAATAACAAAAAATTATAATAACACAATGAAGTTAATTATAACTTACTACAAAAATAATGCGATGTTTTTAATTTAATGTTATTTCCTCTATGGAAGATAATATCACACGGACCAAGTGAATGAATAATTATTTATAAAAGACGACTAAATCTGTAAATCTGTTCAAAATATTGATAATAAAACTAAACTTACAGGTAAAAATTAATTAATTGTATCACCGGATATCCCATTTCAAGTTCATTTTCTAATCAAAAGTTAAATAATTATTTTTGGTTGAATTTTTTTAATTTTACTTTTCCTAGGCGTTCACATTTTCCAGGATTTTCTCTTGGCACTACAAGCCAATAATTTTAGACCATTTTCAGCTCTATTTACAATACCTGCAGATATTATTAGAACCAAAAGTATGTTTTGCAGGTTTTGTGCAATTTTTTAAAACATTTTTCTGTTAACAGAACAAATCAGTGATACCATATTAAAGAAAAACATTCAATTCCTTTGTATAAAATACCTTAGCGATATTGACAAAAAAATCATTTTTGCAATTTTTTTTAACTTGCGGAGGGTCTAGTAATGCGAATTGACTATTTCAAAAGGGTTCTCAAAGAGCTTTAATTAAAAACAAAATTGGTTTGCTACCTAATTTTCCTGAGGGTTAATTAACTGTGTGAGACCCAGTTTGTATTGTTTGTTTTGTCATCACCTACGATTTAGCAATTTTTCCTTATAAAACTCGTTTCCGCAGTTAGCTTGTAGTAAATATAGATATTATATTTTAGATATTTTAACAAATATTACAAACATTATGCTTTGTTTTCATGGTAGTGTGATCATTAGCGAACAATTTATTACCTTAAAATTATCTAGTATACCAATAAAGTTTTCTCCGCTAAGTAACTTTATGGGATGATTTATTGATTAAAACTCAACATATTTATCAGTTATAGAAGTATACTCTATAATTTAAATTTATTGCTCGTTTTGATGTGCAATATCAGGCATTAGTTTAATTACTTTGTAGTGTTTATTTTAAATAGCCATTTATCGTTGAATAGGAGATGCTTAATTGCATTGATAATAGTTTATCAAACTCTGGGTGAAGTTTATATACAGTTACTATTTATAGAACATTAAAGTCATCTCGAGTACCAATAAAGGCAAAAATATTTAAATTTGGAAGTTGCGGGTGTACAACCAAATCAGTTTTATTGGCGATTTAACTTTTTTTCAGCTCCTTTGGGGGTGGCAGGAGAAAGTTTAACTTTTTAATTTTAGATGCAACCCTACATAGAATTATACATTAATCTGTAGACCTCTAAATGGCAAAAATGTCTGCGCAAACCAAAAGTCTCTATCTCAATCCGTTCTAGAATGGAAAGGTATTTAAATTAGAATACCAGTTGTAATTAAAAACTAGTATTTTTAATTTTATTTTATAGAATCTTGAACATGACCAAATCTTCGAATTAATAAAGTCTACTTTCAAATTCTCTTTAAACGTTTTGGAGCAGGCGTCACACTAATGCAAATATCATTCATTTTTTGTTGTAGTGCATATAAGTCATTGGCTTTTGTAAGAAACACTTGCTTTTTTAAGTACTCCTAAAGAAGGAAATGAAGTGGGGCAAGGTCTGGCAACCGTTCTGACCATTCAACAACTCCACGATGTCCAATATAGCGCCCATGAAATTTATTATGAAAATTTTCTCTGACTGAAAAATAAATGTGTGGGAGCACTCCATATATATATATATACCATCGTCTATATATATATATATAGTATATATATATATATATATATATATATATATATATATATATAATATATATATATATATATATATATATATATATATATATATATATATATATATATATATATATATATATATATATATATATATATATATATATATATATATATATATATATATATATAAATGAAAAACTAAACATTTTTAAACAAAAAATATTGTAATATTTAAGGAGCGGTTTCATCCCCTTAAAATCTGATTTTTGAAAAATCCCTTCTTATCAAACCTTCATGCCAAAATGTAGTAGAATCGTGATTAATCAGTGGCCCGACTTTTTGAAACACCCTGTATACATTTTTAAACATGTAAAATAATCAGATAAAATACACGAGTTTAAGTGTTTTTCCGAAAAAGCAACCGTTTCTTATATAAAAAATATTGAAATATTTAAGGGGCGGTTTCACTCTCTTGAAATTGGAGTTTTATAAAATCCCTTCTTATCAAACCTCTACATCCTACTATCAACTTGTGTACCAAAATGCAGCAGATCCGATATTTTTGTTACACCCTGTATAAATTTAAAATACAAAAAATAGTGGCGAATGGTCTCGGTCACCAGATGATCATTTAAAAAAAATCATATAAATCGGTGCAGTACAAGTCCCTTACGAACTTTATAAATATATAGATTGCATTTGATATATTATTAATTATTTTTATTTGCATATACAGACCATAAAAATGTTTAACAGTATTATATACTAAACTGTCACAATTGGAAGCTCGAAAAAACGATAAATATTCTGGTAGGAACTGGCGTTTAGTATACTTGGTCGTCGTTATACTTGCTAATATAATACAGGCGAAGTTCCTAGGACAGATATACAAAGGGCCCAATCGGGTCGAGGTACTACGACACTTAGAGCCGCCCTTCCCATTACATAATACGGAATACTTAAATCTGTCCGGCCGACACATTTCTATCAATAAAATACATTTTGGCAACTAAGGAAATTATTTTGGAAAAACTGAAACTTATTATGAAATGTGTCTGCGATTAATGATACTTTATGTGTTATAAACTTGCAAATAATAATTTAATAAAGAGATGAGCTTAATTACACAATGTAGCCCAATATAAAGAGATGAGCTTAAGTCTCCCAGGTGTAGGCAAAGACCGATTATACTCTGAATAGACAGTCCATCAGATAAATTAACTGCACCTATCGCAGATTAATCAGACCTTACGTAGGACCGTAAGTATTGCCAGAGGCGTGTAGTTGTTAAGAAACAAAATACAAAGTTGTGCTATCTATAAACGAATTTGGTCAGCCAATCGGATGCAGTACGTCTAGGAGTGACAACTCTGAGCCTTGTGCGAGTCCAACAGCGTCGGTTCCGGCCGTTGTACTACACAGAAATCCATCTATAACTCCCAACTATACTGAATACAATACAAGGTTGGGATCAATTAGGGTTTACTTTATTTTACATTGGATGGATCGTCTACTCAAAGTATTACTTCTCATGGTATAGGATATAGGGAAATAATGTTTTAAAATAATGCAATAAAAGATCAGGTATAACGTAAAAGTTAATTATAAAATAACTAAATGTGTCGTTAAATGTTATAAATGTTTCTTTATCTGCATAAAAGAAACTAGTTACGTCTAACTATATTCCAAACTTTCATTGTTTATTACGAGGTATTTTAAAGTTTTCCTGCCCCACTTTTCCGTAAAACTATTTACTATTCCAAAATATAAAGTTTTGACATGACAAAAGTTCTTAGCAAAGAAATATTGAAATGGGCGAATACAAAACTTATAAAGTTTCATAGAAACTTCTGGCACATAGGGCATCTACTTTAATGAAAGAATAAAATACATTTCATTAATAATAAAGTTGAATTTCAAGTGCCTGATCCAGATCCTAGAGTTAATAGAACACTACTTAATAATAAATTCTTGACAGTAATGTAAGTCAAAATTTAAAAAACTTCTTTGCTTCGTTTATAGGAAGACAGGCACAATTTTAAATATTGCAATATACAGTAGGTGGATTTTTGGAAAAATCGTTCGAACCTATGAATTTTTTTGTTTTTAGCTGAGCATGTTTTTAAATCAAATTAAAAATACAGATAATGCAATGTTATAGATTGGTTGGTATTTAAATGGAACAGTTTCCTCTGACAAAAAGTTAAAATCTTTTGTTCGTAAAAAAAAGGTTCACTAAACTTGTAAAACGCGAGTGAGAATATAGAAAATAAGTGCTTTAATCGAACACGGTTGGACTAAGCATACCACCGAAGTGGTCATGTGTTGAATTACAAGTAAATTTATGAAATTTAAGCATTTTTGCTGATTTGATGTTGTGTGTCTAAAGCAACCGTGAACAGACTGTTCTCTATGTTTAAAGTTCATTTAAAATAGTTTGATCGCAACCATGATTTATTTAATTAATAAAAAAACATTACAGATGGCAGCATATAAACTTTTTTTATACTTTTTATCTGTAACGACCAAGATCTGTTTTTACTAAATTATTTCCTAAAATAATAAATTCACCGCAATTCTTATTACACCTTCTTAGTGTATTTATGATTATTTAAAAAGGAATGACGTTTATCTTAAATACTTTTTTTCTCTTTCGAAGTACGGTCGCCAACAAATAGCTTTGTGAAATCTTCGCAAGCCTGCCTTTTCTTTAATCTATCTCCATACTCACTGCTTATCATGTTCCATATCGGAGGTATTATCAGTCATTTCCTAGTTGTCGTAAATAGGTTCGCAGCCAGAAAATCAGTTCGGGAGGGGGGCTCCAAACTAAAAATTCAGTTCGCGGGTGGGGTTCAAACAGTCAAATTTCAGGAAAATTAGGAAAAATCATACCTATATCAAAATATTTTTAGAGTTTCGGTGGTGGTCCAGACCCCCAGGACCCCCCTGGTTTCGTACCTGTTCGTAAGTCCAACGGATCCAGAAGCTCGTGAAAGCGCTGTCACTGCGCAGTACACAATGATCGCTTTTTGGGCAGTTCCTAGGTCGCGGCAAGCTTATGTGTCGATTCGACCAACACTGCCGGCGCGCGTCCATTTTGCAGCAGTTTTCAAGTAGTCCTACAAGTTTTTCGTAGTTTTCTACTTTTTTTCTTTCTTAAAAACTTCGAAATAATTCTTTTAAAAGACCTCCAAGCAGCTAATTCAACATCACTTAATTTTTGATCAAACTTTTCATCCCTTAGTATGTTTTTAATTTGTGGTTCAACAAATCCCTTAAACTTAGCATCATTTAGATTAGGAAAAATTTGTTTAAGGTATTTAAACGCATCTGCTTCTTTATCAAATGCTTTTACTAAATTTTTCATCAATCTCAGTTTAATGTGTAATGGAGGTAACAGAACTTTTTAGGAATATCAGAAGGTATATTTTTGCGTTAGTTTGGCCTAAAGTAAGTTGATCTCTCTGAAGCTATTCTTTTACTTGGTAATGGTTCTGTGTTGCTCTACGAACCCGAGACAAAGAAAACAGCAATACTTGGTAAATATACCCTGAAGCCTTAGTAATGTCCTATGACTTTTAGGTGACCACATATACCTATCATAGCTTATTGCATTTAGAATAAGTGACATATATATATATATATATATATATATATATATATATATATATATATATATATATATAAAACTATCCGCGGGGTTAACACAGCCGCGTTTCTGTACTTTGGCAAGGTCGCGCTCCGGTATGTTACAACACTACAGTTCACTTTAACAACTTAAATATGTAAAACGTCCACGAGCGTATTGACGCTGACATAACATCTCAGAGAGGGCAAGGATAAGGATACGCCCCTCCCTACACGACTAAGGAACGCGCAAGCGTTAAACAACGTGCAAACTTTATACCGGAACCCGAATTTAATTTTTTTAAATTCTACCGAGCACTAGTATGTAAATCAATAAATTATTTCCATCACACTTGCAGACTAGTAATGAGATTTGGAAAAGTTATAAATTTTTATTTTTGTTATTAAGGTGCTGATTATTAGTATTTGCTCCATCCTGTATATTATATTTGTATTAGTTATGTTAGCGACATCACTTCTTACTCCAAATTCACCTTTTTTGCAAAAAAAGGCTGATCTAGTGATTAATTTGCACCGAAAAATTACAATTTTCGATTAACCCCCATGTTCGGAAAACAAATAAATATAGGCGAAATCGGGGAAATTGGTTTAATGCAATATCAGCTTGGCATATAAAAGAAAATTCCAAAAACAATTATTTCAGATTCTCGGAAGGGGCGCACTTTTGCAAAACAGTAAAATTTCACAAAACACTGTAAAAAGTATTTCGAAATCTGTTGGCGTTTCGAAATTATGTAACATTAAATTATACCAAAAATATTATTTGGTGCACTGGTTTTGTCTGACAATTTATGTTTATAAATATTTTTTACGCCGCGAAAAAACTAAAATGTTCTTTCAAGATGTGTTTGGTTAAAGCACAGCACTAGACCATATTCCAGATAGTGATTTCCCGCACTACACTACGCAGTGTGTCGTGTAGTATACGAGTTAAGGCACTTTGTTACTGCTTATATTCTACAAATAATGATCAAAAGTACCTCGGAAGGTACCGAAACAGGCATACCGGGGTACTGAAAAAGTGCTCTATACGCAAAACTAGAACTAACACTTTCCGAGGCACTAGGGTCAAATTCAAATATACACGAAGCATCGGAAAAAACCTTACGTATCTTACAATGTCAATGTCAATTTATGGTGCGATTTGTAAGATTTGTAGAGTTGGATAGCAAGAAAATATTACAGTATATCATTTATCCTTTCCAGCTAAAGTAAGCCAGTTGATGCCATGTAAAGAGCAATTTTTTCTGCAAATATGTACATATAAAAACTTAATTATGCCTAAATATTGTGACTTTAAAAAGCACCCCCGCCCCTTACTTTACGAAATATAAAATGTTTTATTTGATTATACGCAATCGCTGGTTTATAAGGTAACTCTGAAAAGTAGCAAAAAAAATATTGAATAGAAAATATTTAGATTTTTAAAAAATGTATTAGACTAAAAACAATTAATTATATATGATTGATAGGTCACGACTAATCAAAGTTGATTTTATATTTTATGTGTTATATGCATCATATTATGGGTATCTTCTTGCTAGTTATACAAGGTTTGGTCGCAAAATCGTATTATTTGAACAGCTAAACATACAAGGAACATTACTCCGGTCAACAAAACGCATGTATAATATCCCTTCAGTCCCAATAAGAAAAAATTAAAAAATTAATTAATAAAACAGTAAGAAGATATAATCTTATCACAGTTAAAAGAATAATATAATATAATATTATTTAATTATTAAATATTAACTGTGTTCTTATGTTGTCCACAAAATCACTAAATGGAAAACGAAAATTCAGCCTAATAATTGAGTTCGTATCAAAAACCACTTTTCCTACGTGTTTACTCCTAAATGATAACACGTGGTGTTTTAAATGGCGTGGTATACATGACCGGAATAAATTTTTCAACTAGCGTAAAAGCATTTCACCTGTATCGAAATATATAAATTTAATAAAGGAATCTAAGGCCAATAAAAAAATTTCCAACTGTATTATATTATTTTGTTAGTAAAATTAACAATTTACTCAGATAATATAAGCCTACAGGCAAATAAACCAAATTTAAGTTGAATCGAATTTTCTCAAAACACTGCAACAATAAAAGGATATGAGTTTATTGTTTCTATCCAGGTGCGAGAATAATAGATGGAACTAAAAAACCTCAATTGATCAATTTAGAAGCTCCTATACATGGCGATACGAGAGCTCCAAGACAGAGGTATCTCAAAAATTAAAATTGTTGTTTATGGGAGATTTTTCAAAATTTCTCCACTATCATCAGGTACTGAAAACCATACCTTTGCGGGAAATAAATTGATAAATCTAATTAAGATAAATATCAATACTATTATTTCTTTCTCTGAGTTCACAGGTAACCCAGAGACTACAGATGTCATCAACCATGACCGCCACCCATCTTCTAACCACCATTAACGGCATAGGGCCATATTTTAAACGAATTCAAATTTTCTAAATTTAAAAAACAAAAATAATGAAAACGTTTCAATCCAAAAACGTCCCACATCAGAACATGGTATCCCTGGAGGGGAAAGCTTGCTAGATTGTCATGCTTATACAAATAATCAAAAATTAAATTCAGATAATATTCAAAATTTAACTTATCGAAAATGCCAAGTTAGAGAACAGTTTGTTACCCTTACCTTTAAAGACATCTGAGAAAAATCATGACATACAGGGTGTTGTAAATTCGAAGATTGCATTGGCATATCAAAAACCGTTAGAGATACGGGGTCGGCTAAGTTAAGGCAAAGTTGAGCAATTTAATGTCGAATAATATTTCACAATTCAGGCTGCATTTAAAGAGATAGTACAAAATATATATTTCACATTTAAAACCCGACGTTTCGTCTTCGACTCCCATCATCTACCTAATTTTTTAAATACGGGCCTGTATTTTTCATTTCATTTTTAACAATGACTTGACCTCTCAAAGCCATTTATGTAATACACTCAAAATTTAGAGTATTTATTATAATCCTTTGTTAATTTTGGGAACATTTTGGTCTTCTCCCTCTCTCTAATAGAGTATCTCTTATCAGAAAATCTTAAATCTTCTGTTAAAATAACAAGTGTGATACATTGTTGGTTTTGGGGGTAGAACGCTTGTCAAAAATGAAATAAAAATCCGTATTTAAAAAAATAAAGTGGATGATTAGACTTCGAAGACGAAACGACGAAAATGAAATCTTAGAGCATTATCTTTTAGAGGAAGAAAAGTGGATGTAATGATGTAAAAAATTATTTTGCAACATCTCTTCAAATGCTGTCTGACAAAAATAAAAAGGAAAATGAAAATCTTAGGTTTTTTATGAATATCTTCGGAAGTAGTCGGACTTTAGTTATATTTGTGCTACCCTGTAAACTCATAAGTAATATAATATCATTTTGTGTGGGCGAGCTCTCTTGTTAAATTTCGGTGTGTACCCACTAAGTGTTATTTGATATTTGATGTTAAATGATAATTCACGGTGCATGCTTATTTAATGTTTATTTGGTATTAAATTTCACTTAATTGTTTTCTACCGAAAATTATCTCTTACAGGTGTTCTTTATAAAATACCTTATTAGCATTTTTTCGTAATTTATCTTTTCTACCGAATTTTATCTTATATAAAATCACTGCGTATGCCTATTTTTTACTATAAAATATAGAAATATTGTTTATTGTAAGTCAGTTAATTTACCAGCGTTGCTTGAATAAATCGTCTATTACAAATATTTGAGTAACTCACCAAAGCTGTTTGTTTCTACGAACCCGAGACTGCTAGAAGCAAAAGCATAACTGGCGCAGTCGGTAGGATCTTTGAAAACCTAAGAAAAAACATAATGCCGTAACACGGATAGTGTTTATTCGAAAGAAAACATAGTGCGTGAAGCGGATAGTGATTATTCGACGGGATTTTTAAAGACTGTCCAAAAAACGTGGTCGCTAAGGAACCGAATATTTCTTCTCAATCACACGGGCCTCAAGTCTGGGCATTCCTATTTGAGGATAGCAAGCTGTCAACCGAACGAATATCCCTTGAACTGGCTTTAGAAGTTAAGAAATCCATTCAAAGGTGTTTCTCGGAACTGCATATCCTAGAAGAGACATTATATTTGTAAACATTGTCTATTTTGAACTACATTTAAGAAAGCGAAGAAGTTTCTTGCTCTAACCACAATTCCACAGAGAAAATATTAGCGAGAGCTCCACTTACTATATATAGAAGCAAGAACAGAGCAGCCCAGTTCATTCATCCACTGTTGGCATACTGAATTGATTTTTGCAGATTTTCTCCATTCCGGTAAACAACAAATTTAAGTTGTTTTAAGGTAAGACCCTTTTTTCTCATTTGCCTTTTTTTTATTATTACTTTAATTGTTACCTCTTAACTATTTAATTTTTTTCTTAAATATTTAATTTGTTTTTTTTTTATATTTAATTTGTTTTTCTCTAATGATTTAATTTTTTTAATGCTTAAAATTAAAGAAAATTTTAAAAGAAATAAGGAATACAGAGAACGCGTAAGATTTGAACCTTATTTAGCTTCTATTCCTGAAACTTTGTCTTCAGAAACAAATTCTCAAATTTATTCTTCTGATTTAGGATCTCAGGATAATAATTTAAACATAGACTCCGGAAATAATTTAAATATAAATTTAGAATTTTTAACACAAAATACTGATAAAATGGCTGAAACAAATTATCAAGAACTTCATTTATTTATAGACATAATTCCAAAATTTAACGGTGAACCCTGTGAATTAAATAACTTTATAGCTGCTTGCGATGAAGTATTACTTCAATATAATAATAGTTCTGCTCAGATAAAAAAACTTATTTTTAGGGCAATTATAGGTAAGTTGCATGGTAAAGCTTTGACTTTAATTTGAAGTAGAATAGAATTAGATACATGGGATAAAGTGAAAGATATTTTAAAACTTACTTTTTTTGATCAGAGATCATTTACTTGCTTGCTTAATGAACTTCATAGCTTAAGACCTAATTTAAAAGAGACACCCTATAACTTTGGAATTCGTTGTCAATATTTTAGAAGTTTAATTTTTAATGCTATTAACAGTGATCCTTTGTCAACCGTTGATGCTAAACTTGCACAAATAGATATTATTGAACAATTGATTTTAATAACATTTTTGAAATATCTTCCGTATCAGATTCAAACTGGAGTTAGACTCAAAAACCCATCATGTCTTGAGGAAGCTATGCAATTTCTAATTGAAGAAGAACATTTTTTGTCGTTATGTAATGACACCAGAAAAAATACGAATACGCATATTCCTACCCCAAGAATTAAATCTCCAATATCTCCAGAACCTTCACAAGGTTTCAAACAAATCCCACAACAATTCTTTTCGCCCTCAACCTCAACCTTTAATCCAAATTTATTGGGTCAACCAATACCAATTAATCCAAGAATCCCCCAAGAGAAAAAATATTTCACTAACAGACGACACGTTTTTGGAAAACCAATAAATGTTTGGAAACCCACTGGACAAACTCCAAAAGAGCCATGTACCCCAATGTCTGTAATAACAAGACAAACCTTAGGTTCCAAAAACGCAACACAGTCATACAATTCAATGGCAAAACCCACTCCATCTCAATATAGACCTACTAATGTACAGTATAGACCAAATACATTCCAAGCTCAATCTAGACCAACATTCCCTGCCCAAGAATTATATTATACAGAGCCAACTGATAATATGCTTCACGATCAGCTATATATGGACCAAACTGAATTTCAACCTCAAGATTTTGAACTTGACTACCAAAATGATAACTGGATTGAAAATGTCAATGAAAATGATCTAGTACATGAAAATTTGAATCTAAATGATTTTTTTGAATCACAAATTGATGAACCAAGTACATCTAATAACCTTGATCAGCCAAATTTTTCCATACCAGCCTCTGGGAAGGAGATCACTTAGAATTAAATAATATGGATCAACGAAAATTACCATATATAATTATTTCAGGATTTCATAAACCACTAAAATTTGTAGCAAAAACCTATTTTCCTAATCATATAGCGACTAAACCAACTTTGATAAAACTTCTTGTGGTCAACAAATGGCAAAATATGAAGTGCATATTCCGGCGTTTAAAGAATTTGAAACTCAAGAAAATATTATGTTTACACTTTTTGATTTTCATCAATTCTTCGATGGACTCATACGTTTCAGAGATCTTAAAAACATGGGTTTCAATTGGAACCTTCAAGAAGGATTTTTACAAAAGAAAAATGTTAAATTACCTGTTAACCAATGCGCACCAACTGAATATGATTCTTATAATATAACCCTAAACGAATATGAAATACTTAAAACAAAACTTCCCACTAATGCTATAGAAGACGGAGAATATGTTGTGCCAAAACAAGAAATAAATAATCATTGTTTTATACTAGAAACCCTAACAAATGTCATAAATGGACAAGCCATTATTGAAGTTCATAATATAAATAACGAAGACGTGTATGTAAACCTGCAATATCTTTTACATGTAGAACCAGCTGATAATTTTGAAATATATCAAGGAGAAATTATCAACTTTCAACTTCCTTTAGAAAATCAAGATATAGAAAATCATTTAAGATTAGATCACCTAAATAAGGAAGAAAAATTTAAATTACTTAAACTCTGCAAACAATTTTATACAATTTTTCAAAACACTTCAGAATCTTTATCTACAACATTAACTAAACATTTAATTCGAACTACTGACAATGAACCAGTCTATACAAAATCTTACAGATTTCCTGGAATTCATAAGGAAGAAATAAAAAATCAAATCTCTCAAATGATAAATGATGGCATTATAAGAAATGGTTCCAGTCCTTGGTCAAGCCCTATTTGGATAGTACCTAAAAAACCAGATGGCAGCGGAACAGAATTGTCATAGATTACAGAAACCTGAACAATAAAACAGTTTAGGACAGGTTTCCGGTCCCAAATATAGATGATTTACTTGACAAACAAAACAGCATTTTCTACTAGTCACGGGCATTATGAGTTCCTTAGAATGCCCTTTGGTCTCAAAAATGCCCCAGCGACATTCCAACGGATGATCAACGAAGTTTTAAAAGAATTCATAAACAAAATATGTGTTGTTTATATGGATGATGTAATTGTATTTTCAAGTACTTTAGACGAACATATTCATCATCTTAAAGACATTTTTAGAAAGTTCGAAGAACACAACTTAAAAATACAAATAGATAAATGTAAATTCATGAAACGTGAAGTTGAATTTTTAGGTCACATAATTACAACAACTGGTATTAAACCTAATCCACGAAAAATAAATTTGATAACAAATTATCCAATTCCAAAAACACATAAAGAAATTAAAAGTTTTTTGGGAATGGTTGGATACTATAGAAAATTCATACACAACTTGGCCAAAATTACAAAGCTACTTACAAATTGTTTAAAGAAAGGAAAAAAGGTAGAACACACCAAAGATTTTATAGAAGCATTTCAAACATGCAAAAAAATGTTGTGCAATGAACCAATATTAGCTCATCCCGATTTCTCTAAAATTTTTACTTTAACTACCGATGCAAGTAAATATGCAATAGGATCCGTTTTGAGTCAAGACGGAAAACCCGTTTGCTACGCAAGTTGTACTTTAAATCCTCATGAAATTAACCTCTCAGTTATAGAAAAAGAATTATTGGCAATTATATGAGCCGTCAGATATTTTAGACCCTATTTATTTGGCCGACACTTCAAAATAAGAACAGATCACAGACCTTTAAAGTGGATTGACTGTTTAAAAGAACCGAATTTTAAATTATTAAGATGGACATTACTTTTAGGCGAATATGACTATGAAATAGATTATGTCAAAGGAAAAGACAATTTAGTTGCTGATGCATTATCCAGAAATCCAGAAGCCACACAAGTTGTAGACAACACCTCAATGATCAATAAGATAGGAGATTCAGATGAAGTAAAAAACGAGTAAAACACGAGAGATAAATTAGCTCCTAAATTCTCTAAAGTCACCCCAGTTGCACAAACAAAAAATAAAATCAAAACAGAGACATCCAAATATTCTAAACATAATTTAAAGAAACGCAAAAAATATTAATAATTTTCTCTTTTGTTTCAGATGACACATCTGAAGTGCTTTTTTGCTTTTTGCTTGTTTATTCCCTTATATGCCTATTGCTTTGCTTCAATTCAAAAGCTTTCCAATCCTATCTTACCTGTTAAACTAAATAATGCTAGGATTATTTCAAGTAAGCATACTTTTGTAACTTATTTAAACTACACAGATTTGCATATAATGCAAAATTATCTTAAGCAACAAGTAACATTTATTGCTAATAGAAAAAACTCTAGTGATCAAAATCATCAACTAATTCAACAGGCTTATTCCTTATTGAATACTAACGATCACTTACTAAAAACCATAATTCCTTCTATTAGACCAAAACGTGGACTGATTAATCTGGGTGGCAAAATATCCAAATGGCTTTTTGGAACCCTTGATTCTGAAGATGGTGACAGAATGAATAAATTACTAAAAGATCTTCTTAATCTTAATTTTAAAGATAAAATAAATGATCAAATTCATCTTTGTAAAGAAATAATATCGAATACAAATAAAAGCTTTTTTGAACTCAGAACTAATATTATGGCAAGCATGCAGCTAATAAATACCTTTCAAGAAAGAATGAACGAAATCAATGCTTTTTATCTTATTATTAATTCATTGAATAATTTAACTATTAAATTAACGCAAATAGTAAATCCTATTACTTTTGCAAATATGAATAAAATACATCTAACTCTTATTCCAATAGAACATTTACAAGCTATTATTGAAAAATGCGTTCTCTTTATTCCCAAGATCAGTTAGTACATTTTTCGAATCAACATAGTTATTATCAATTTTTAGGAATTCAGTTAATTTGTGACAATGAGAAAATAATATTTCTTATTCACTTTCCTATTTTAAAAATTTTAACATTTACAACTTATTTCATTTATCCAGTTCTAATACAAAATAAAATCATTCTTTCTTCAAAACCTTACCTTTACTTAAATGAGAAAAACGGTCTGTACCAATATGAATTTGAACTTTACGAAGAAATAGAAAATATTAATTACTGTAAAAATCATTTCCAAAGCCACAATGACTGTATCGTCAATATTACGCTTTACAACAACGCCACTAATTGCACCGCCCTAGCTGTCTATATGGAAGAAGCTATCGCGAACCAGATCACACCTGACAATATTTTGTTTACTACTCCCAGAAAGACCATCCTTACCGAAATCTGTGCTATAGAAAAGCATCACGAAGTCCAAGCTGGTAGTTACCTGATTACAGTCTCAAACGAATGTAGTTTCAAAATAAACAAAGAGGTATTTCTGCATAAAGAAACACTTCTGCCAATTGCAAGACTTATACAACTTCCATCTCTTAACTTGTCAATGCTTCCAGAATATTCCACTAAAATCAAGTTAAAGAATATCGACTTAGAAACTATCCAGGCACTAACTACTAAAATTAATTCACAGCACGAATTAATTTTACCAACAGATCCAGAAGAAAATGATGGTAGCTTCACATGGTTGCTGATCCTTACTTGCATTCTGATCAGCGTTATCTGTGTTGTATGTCTCAAATACAGCTGTAGACTTTGTTATCCATATCCACTTGTCTTGCTGTTCAAGAAGAAGACGAATAACTTGGCAGTTCACCAAGATGACGTTCAGCTCAGCCAACCAGACCACCCCTAAGCTTCCATCTCAGGCGGGACGAGTCATATTTGTGCTACCCTATAAACTCATAAGTAATATAATATCATTTTGTGTAGGCGAGCTCTCTTGATGAATTTCGGTGTGTACCCACTAAGTGTTATTTGATATTTGATGTTAAATGATAATTCACGGTGCATGCTTATTTAATGTTTATTTAGTATTAAATTTCACTTAATTGTTTTCTACCGAAAATGATCTCTTACAGATGCTCTTTATAAAATACCTTGTTAGCATTTTTTCGTAATTTATCTTTTCTACCGTATTTTATCTTATATATTTATAATTTAACCACCCCCTTATCTCTTACGGTTTTTGAGATATAAATGCTATCCCATCGAACTGATAAATAAAGGTATTAGATCTATTATATTTATAATCAGTAAAAAAGAGACGCATTTGTTGAGTAAATAATGTACAGAATATTTTAATAAATTCAACCTTTTCCATTATAATGAGGTTTTATTTATTGCACTAAATTAAAAAAAACCGTTAAACCTTTCAGTGTAACATTTTGAGCACTTGTAATTTCTAGAAATAGCTAACCATTTCCATACATACCAGCGTTATGTAGGTAAAGGTTTTCATACATATGAACATATCACCAGGAGTCATTTCAGGCAAATATTTATTTTTTAGCAATAGGTTTTTAAGCTAATTTTTGCATTTTATTACATAATATCGTATTGTAGAAATACGTGCTTTATCATACTATTTACTTATTCAAAAACGCTAGCCGGATTTGCCTAAAAATTACAGTTAGAGTTGGCGCTTTGTAGTGCTAAAATTATTATTGCATTTGCTCTGTGGGCCAACATAGAGAATACCTTCGTTTACCTATTATAAAGCACGGCCAGTTTTGTAAATGCATGCAAATTTTATCTCTGCTTGAATTCGAGCATTTTATTGTTTAGTGAAATTATTAATTTCAGGGAACTCTTTTTCCATGATATACCCAAAATTAATAGTTAATTTATTTGAAATTTTAAAATTTGTCTGTTTTTTTATCTAAAGAATATAAGTATTTACTTAAAGCTTTAGCATGTCGTAAAAAATATTGGCGGTTTAAAAAACATCCATATTTTTCAGTTTTTACGTCTTCTTTTGCTGTTCTAGTTATATATTCTTTATTGGTTACTTACCTGCTGTAGTTTAAATTGATTCTGTGCCATGTTACCTACAGACAGAATAACCTGGAGACCCAACATCTGTTGTTTCATTCATAAAATTGTGTATGTTTTGATGCAATGGTTAAAGTAAATGAACAAGTACTGCAAGAAAGTGTGACAAAGAAAAAATATCTATGCCCCTTGTCGGATCCTACAAACGGCAACACTGTAAAGTTATAATGACAGACTTCTTTTCTCCTTAGGATAAGTTTATCATTTAATCGAATTTAAAGTTAATTATCACAGCGGGCGTATTTAATAAGATACCTATTCTATTCCTTTTTCGTAATGCAAACAACGTACTACCTCCCAGTATTTTAAAATAATATATTTCAAGAAATGTATATGTCTTATGCCAAATATGTAATTTATAGACGCAGCTTAGAAAAAAAGTGCAGATATGTAATTTTGCTTTCTGAAGAACGATAAAATAGTCATATTAACCCTTAAAGTAATTATTCGTTCCTGTAAATTATTAAAATATTGAAAGAATCTTGTATAGCATACGGCAATTAATACGATAATAACCATAACATTTTGACTTACCCGAGAAACGAGTGGTTAGAAATTAAATAGTTCAAATTTTTGCACAGTTCGCACTTACTTACCATAATGCCGAAGAACTCGCACAAAAATTATGAAAACTTGCCCAAAAACAATGCTTCGTATACTCTGCAATTTACAAAAATGCGACGGTGTTGCCGGTTTTTAATCAATGGTATTATATTTAAATGAACAAAACAGGTTATCTGAATAATTATTTGTTGATAATTATATATAGTTAATAAAATATAACAGAGGTTATTATTACAGTATTAGAAACGCCTTTAATTTTAATATTATTACCAAGTATAAATTTTGTTCACAGAATTTTATTATATCTATGATATTGTTCTATGTAAGACACCGTGTCGAAACAACCAAATCAAGATAATACAATAGACGAAACAGGTAATAATTTTGATAAAGGAGTATGATTGCATTCAAGTGAAGTTATGTCTATGGTATCACCCCCAACAATGTGTTTGCCATACTGAGCTTGAATTATTATTCCACGCTTATTGAAACCCGTTAGTGTTTGTGTAATATTAATTTCTTATTAAGTTTTCCGTAATTTTCTAATTTTTTGAACAATACCACCATTTTTTTAATTATTTAGTGAGAATGGAACACAATATTTACCATTAATTTTACCAGTTTCAGTAAATATCCCGTTTTAATTAACTGATCTCCCAGATTTATTTTTTATTCCCTTTATGGCGGTATGCACTGAAATAGATAGTTCTTTGTTTGAATATTCAACTGCTATTTTAACGAATATTAAAAATACTGAATTATTGTTAATATTTAGAAATAGTTAAGACGGTCTACCGTCTAAAAAAATTATTTTCAGCACGATTAAAAGAAAGTATGTTATATGTTAAAGAAACGTATGTGGAGGAAAAATATAATTAAGTACGATATAAACTTATTTTGGTAATAGTTAATTGGTTCATATCCTTTAACATAATAAGGGAAGGCTTATTTCGATATCGAAATAACTACCTCACAGCATGATAGAAAAGATAGATAAAAGTACGATTAGTATAAGCTTGGTTTTTTCGATCAAATTTAGAAAAATAACATAATAATTTATTTTGGAGTTTTTTTTTAAATAAGGTTTTTTACGCAATAATTCATGACTTACGGAAGTAAACATCCACTGGAGTTTATTTAATATTTTTTTGTTAAATTTGGGCAAGATTAAAACACTTCAACATAACCTAAGTTCTTTTAAGACATTGTTAAGAAACAACATAACTATTACTTGACTAGTACAAAATTCATATAATAAAAAAAAAAGAATTAATGAGAGCCCCCATTTGCGAAACGTCAAATTCTCAAATCTACAGAATTTTGCAAAAAATGACACTATGAAAAAATATTTACGAATCTAAAAACATTTGAAAAATAAGAAACTTGCAGCATGTTTTTAAAAAATCAAACTTCGTCCCAGGCAGTCTCGTATTTCACGAATACAAAAAGTATGTAGGAGAACATCGGAGTGAATTTGAATTCTCAATTCTGGTGCTGCATTTATACGATATACTATCTGAAGTACGACAGGGCGATGTGGATCATCAACAGAAATCTCATTATCCTAGCGAATGAGCCGGATATTCAGCAAAACATTTTTATCTCGGAATTTATATATGTATATTAGAGAAAAAAGAGCAGATATGTAATTTTGTTTTCTGAAGAACTATAAAAGGGCAAATACAAGTCATATTAACCCTTTATGTAATTAACCGTACCTATAAATGACTAAACTATTAGGAAGAATCTCGTATCGCATACGCCATATTATATAAAAAAGCAATAACATCTTGACTTACCCATGAAACCAGACGTTAAAAATTAAATAGTCCAAATTTAGGCACAGTTCGCACTCATAATGCCCAAGAACTCACACAAAAATTATCAAAAATAACCCAAAAAACATACAAAAATTGCTCTTATACAAAGCAACATCGCTTTGTTGGGCTTACAATTTTACTAGTTGGTGTACTCTGCAATTCACAAAAATGCGACGGTGTTGCCGGTTTTTAAGTAACGGCATTGTATTTAAATGAACAAAACAAGTTATTTGAATAATTGTTGATAATTATATATAGTTAATAAAATATTAGAAATTTTGTTCATAGAATTTTATTATTATTATTATTAGTAATTAAATTTTGTTCATAGAATTTTAATATGTCTATAATTTTGTTCTATGTAAGGTAGCTGACAATACATTTTCGCAACAAACAAATCAGGATGATATAATAGACCACACAGGTAATAATTTTGGTAAAGTATGATTGCGTTGAAATGAAAATACCAGATTCCATTTTCCTATTGTTATGTCTATGATATTACGCCAATAATGCTGGAAAAAACAAAAATTTTTTGTTTGCTATACTGAGCTGGAACTATTATTCCTCGCTTGTTGAAACCCGTTAGTGTTTGTATAATATTAATTTCTCATTAAGAACAACTAAAATGTTTACTGTAATGTTCCAAATTTCCGCACAGTATCAGCATTTTATTTAATCCTATAAAGGTTGAACAATTCATTCAGCTAGAATGGAACACAATATTTACCATTTATTTTACGAGTTTCAGTAAATATCCCGTTTTAATTAACTGATCTCGCAGATTCGTTTTCCATTTCCTTTATGGTGGTAAACATAAATTTGTATTTGCCCTACTAGTAACTTTATTACAATATGCACTGAAATGGATAAGTTCTTTGTTTAAATATTTAACTGCTTTTATATAACATAAATAATACTGAATTATTGTTAATCTTTAAAAATATTTAAGACGGTCTACTATGTGAAAAAAAATTATTTCCGGCATGATCAAAAGAAAGTAGGTTAAAAAAATGGTAAAGGAAAAATATAATTAAGGTTGAATGTAGTACGATGTAAACCCATTTTGGTAATAATTATTTAGTTCAAATTAATAT
Organism: Kuschelorhynchus macadamiae; assembly: GCA_030620095.1. Classification (NCBI taxonomy): domain Eukaryota; kingdom Metazoa; phylum Arthropoda; class Insecta; order Coleoptera; family Curculionidae; genus Kuschelorhynchus; species Kuschelorhynchus macadamiae. The sequence goes on from JAUTXW010000938.1 coordinate 45,977, forward strand.
AATAAGGGAAGTCATATTTTTGATTATGAAATAAATTACAACATAGAATAAAAGGTAGATAAAATACAATTCAATATAAGCTTGGTTAATTTATTTTGGAGTTATTTTTTTTTAAATAAGATTTTCTTCACACTACTTCATGATTTACGTAAATAAACATCTAACATCTAATAACTGTAGTATTTTTTAATATTAGTGTTTTTTTTAAATTTATATATATATATATATATATATATATATATATATATATATGTTGATTTTTACTCCTTCACGGATGGAAAAATACAATGTGTTTTCATTCCGGGTGTACATCCGTTTACTACTGTCCTTCTGAAAAGAACAGTTTTGCTGACGTTTCGCCAAAATCACATTTAGCATTTTCGAAGCTTTCTTTCTCGCGTCTGAATAGAGACTGAAGTGTTAGTGACTGCGACGCTTCCCTTTGTACCCCTACTCGGGGCTGAAGGTTATATCTGCGCAGGCGTTGGTCGTTATTTATGTTTTCCGGATGATGCTGTTGTTGTTGCGTTAATTGCGCTTGAGTTTTTGCGATTTTAGATTTGTCGATTATTGTCTTCCATACTGTTGGTAGTTTTAATGATTCGTCCCTTTTATTCAAATCACCTTGCTTTTCAATTTCTATGGCTTCTCGGATTATTCTGGTCTTATAATTTATAACAAACTACCATTTTTAGATGTTTTGGTCACAAAACTACATAACGGACATTTCGAATACACCGTGTATAAAACCAACACATACAGACAGATATTTAAATGCAAAATCACATCATCACCCAGCACAAATTCAAGCTGTGGCAAATACTCTAATATCTAGATCCGTGCATCTAACTGAAACACAGACGAGACAAAACGAACTTAAGGTAATATCTAGTGCTTTAAAGGAAAATGGCTACACAAATCGCACCATAGAGAAAGCTATTAATGCACAGGTTTCCCGAACAACGAACAACAAAAAATATGAACCGGGAAAGCAACGAGTAGTCTTACCATATGTAAAAGGCACAACAGACAGAATCGGAAGAATTCTGAGGAAACACAACATACAAACAATACACAAGCCACAAACAACTATAGGTAAACTACTCGGAAACCCAAAAGATAAAATCAAACTGGAAAACCACGGAGTGTACAGTATTCCGTGCCAGGACTGTGAAAAGTTGTACGTAGGGCAAACTAACAGGCGAATATCAGCAAGAGTGGAAGAGCATAAACTCAGCATCAGAAATAAACAAACAACCTCAGCTTTATTCCTACATCATCAGGAAACCGGCCATAAAATAAATTTCGATGGGTGTAGCGAGATTGCTAATATAGAACATTATAAGACCAGAATAATCCGAGAAGCCATAGAAATTGAAAAGCAAGGTGATTTGAATAAAAGGGACGAATCATTAAAACTACCAACAGTATGGAAGACAATAATCGACAAATCTAAAATCGCAAAAACTCAAGCGCAATTAGCGCAACAACAACAGCACCATCCGGAAAACATAAATAACGACCAACGCCTGCGCAGATATAACCTTCGGCCCCGAGTGGGGGTATAAAGGGAAGCGTCGCAGTCACTAACACTTCAGTCTCTATTCGGACGCGAGAAAGAAAGCTTCGAAAATGCCAAATGTGATTTTGGCGAAACGTCAGCAAAGCTGTTCTTTTCAGAACGACAGGAGTGAACGGATGTTTCGTAACATTCTAACTATTTAATTTTTTTTTATTGTTTTAACTTATGTGCTTTTGACCTTAATTTTTGAATGTACCCTTTTTTAAATAATTGCAATCTGTTCTCAAAATTTAATGATATATAACTTCGTCACCCAAAGTCTCTTATTTCATGAATACTGAAATATGTATTTAAGAGAATATATCGGAGGGAATTTGTATTCTCATTTCAGCTACTGCACATATATGATATAATATCGGCAGGGCAATATAGCGTTTGACCTTAAAAAAATGCATTTGCAAGTAGTAAAAAAAACACTGTCTTTTGAAAAAAAGTTAAAATAAATTGTACTTAAATTTTATGACAGAATATTCAAAAGTTCACAGTTTTTTAATAAAAAAATCGGCAAATTGGCCTTAACCTACAACTCTCGTACAGAATTCTACTACGTACTGGGAGATCTAGATATATTTTAAACGGTACCCTAGAGACTTTATTATATGAGTTTTCAAAAAACTTTTACTATAAAAATTTTTGGGTTTTATAGGAATTGTTAGAATTTACAAATAAAAGACGATCGGATAGTTAACCAGTGAGCATCAACATCGTCATTTTAAATGGAACACCCTATAATATATATATATATATATATATATATATATATATATATATATATATATATATCAATGGGTCTCTTTTTGCTGATTACAAATATACTACTTTAAACATATTCGAGAAATTTGAGAAAAACTGCCATAAAATACAATGTATTCTCATTGACTCCACTATGCAGTAGAGCGTTTTTCGTCTCTCTACACATTGTTTCTTATGGCAGGTCAATGGGTTGTATTCAAATATAAAGGTATCAACCCTGGTATATTTATAATCAGCAAGAAGAGAACATTATTATACCGGGTGTCTCATTTAACATAAAGAGTTGATGCTCACTTGTGAACCTTCCAATCGTTTTTTGAAAACTTATAAAATAAAGACTCTAATTTACTGTTTGAAATATAACCAGACACCCAGTACATATAAAACACACTCTATATATGCATATACTTATTTGTTAATAAATTTATACAAATCATATAAACTGGAATTTATTGAAATTTTTTTTTCGGTTTTTAATATGTTTATTATTATTTTTATTTATCTTTCACAACTTTATTTATATAGTTATAACAAATAAGTTCTGTCTATAAAAAGAAAGGAAAGGAAATGGAATTTTACGGAATATTTAAATATTTTATAAGGCCGCCAATTTGTCACTTTGAAAAGTAATTATTTCATACTGAATTTTTTTAAAACTTCATTAATCAGTTTATTTCTATACCACACTTGCTTTTTGTGCAAATATTAAAGTCCAATCAGGACGACGTAGTTTCCTAATAATGAGTTTTTTTTCACATTTTGTGAGGGCGACGTTTTGTTCCGCTTTATTCTTTTTTTACCAAAATGTACCACTATAGACTCTTGATTTTTCACTAAAATTTAAAGTCAATCGGATTAGCAGTTTTTGAGCTATGCCGTGTACAAGACTTTCCGATAATTTTAGCTAAAAAGCAATAAAAATTTACTAGGCATTTTTTTTCGTCGATAAATAAGAGCTTTTAGAGTTGCCTTGGTATATTCTTAAGACAGTATTAATTAAAGAGGTATAATATTAATATTATGATGACCGGTCGGACGCCTCTACCCAAAATATATCGAAAGGAGCAAAGATTTAGAAAGCAGAAATATGGCAGACAGATATGCCTTAATATAAAGGTTGCTGCAAACTATCAAATTTTTTCAAGCCGAATGAGAAAAATTCGTTTTTTGAGTATCGGCTTATTCTGAAAATTTAAGCCACCCATTTTTCAACAGTTTTAATTAAAAAAGGTGGATCTTTACTGAACCCCTAATTACTTTTACAATTATCTAGTATCCCATTACACAATGTAAATACTCAAGACGATTTATGTGTAAGACCAGTGGCGGCTCGCCGGTGAAAAAGTAAGTGAAGTGCAAATGAAGCAAAAAATATCGCAATAATTTTTTTGTGGAGGGGGTAGAATACTTTTTTAAGACTTACCTAAATTTTGTATACCAAATCAATTTTCCTATCCTTCATAGCAGCAAATTTATTTATAACATCCTAATAAAATGGATGAATTGCTCTAATCTCGTCCAGAAATTGAATTGAAATATTGTCAAAATAAGGGAGAACCATTTATATGGTTCGGTAAAAATATATTTATATTTATTAATTTTTTTTTTCACTTGCTCTTGCAGCGATATATTCCAATTACTCTCATTGGCAAAAATAAGAACAAGCTCATTTTTAGGTCGTAGACTTTTTGAAAATATTTCCCCAGATAACCGTAACAAATTTTCAAACGGGCCAGTCGGAAAATTTAAACTACATTTGGAAAATTTAGCAGAACCTGCCAAACATGAAAATGTAAGTTTTTCCCAGTCTTGAAATCTTAGTGTCATTTCCATTAAAATATGGTCCAATATTTCATAAAAAAGAGTTCTATACTTAGCCCTAATTTCTTCAGGTGAAAGCTTAGCAAGCTCACGTTTGTAATGATTTGTTTCTGTAATAGAATTTGTTTTATCAAACATGGTATTAAAAAAATGTTCATTTCTTTTTTTACACAGCGCCTCACGACAGCGTTTTATATTGGATATGCAAAAATGAATGTTAAGCGATTTTTTTTTGAAGAACGTTGAATAATATGTCCGTGATTGAGAAAATGTCATTAAACACTAATACCAGAAACGTGAATTCAAAATCGTTCATCTCACCTAAAAATCCTTTCGCAAGGCGGATTGATTTTTCATCAGATTTGTCACAGTTTGTAATAAATTCAGAGATGTCTTTTAATTTATTCCAGTCTTGAACAATCACATTTACTAACTTCGAATTTGAATTTGTATCAACACCATAAATAAATATAACACAAAACAGTCAAGTTAACTGCAAAGGAACTCACCGGTTGCAGCGAAATCCGCGAAAATAAAAGTAAACAATCACCGTAAACTAAACGACACGTGGGTGTCGTTTAGTAGTGTACTGCGCCTGCAATTCACCGAGAGCGTTGTATAGCGCTGGGCTCGACGTCATCCCGTACCCGTTGTCATGGCAACATAGTAGGAAAATGGTAACTAAACATAGCACCTTCAGCAAAGTCAAAGCGGTTTGCGCCACTGTTATAGTTGTTATAATAAAGTTCGATTGAAAATTTTAAAAAGGCATGCCGCCAACGGTTAAGTAAAATATTTATTCCAGATGTACAGTTTATTTTTTACCAGTTAGGTGAATAAATGAATGTAAAAACTAAAATTTTAAGAGATATATAATAAATATAGTTAGATGTTTGCTTGTTTATTTTTCCTGGTGAAGTAGCGCTTCACGTACTTCACCTGAATAGCCGCCACTGTGTAAGACTTGTACTATAATTTACGTTACTTGAGCTATATCTAGATTTTTAATTTTTAGTTATATCAAAGTTTGTATTAAACAGAAAATTATTTTTGCTTATCACTAAATATTAAGCTGTGCTCTGTAATCATCAAGAATAATGGTAGATAATCTATAGTTTTTAATTTTTGACATTGGTTAAGTAAAATTTTTCTATAGTTGCTTTTAACTGACTAGTTCTTTTTACTAAAGTTTAAAAGGTTTGTATACCTAGAACGACTATTGAACGAATTGTTATATTGTTTAGTTTTCAAAGCAATTCCTAGCATCTTGATTTTTATTTTTTATTGAATTACCTAATTTTAGACTTTCAGCGTGTATTTCGTATGTTTAATTAGTTCGATTTTTGTAGCTAGTTTATTAAGTAGCTTGTTTTTAACCAACTTTAATAAAGGAGGAGGCTATCAATTTGAGTCTATATATTTTTCTTTGTACTTACATCGATTACTCCGCGATGGTTTGACCAAATTGAATGAAATTTTCAGGGATTATTCAGGATATTGCGACAGTGGTTCCATAGGAAATTTAAAAAATGGTGGACGGAGCCAATATATATATATATATTGCGTTCACCATATCATCAGGAAAAAAATATGCATGTTAATATTGTTTTTTACGTGGTTTTCGACGTTTTTTATGACACGAAGTTCAATTTTACTCAAATTTTGAGAATTTTTATAATATTAATACGGTGATTCTCCCAAAATTTCATAAGAAATGGACCCAGTAGCTACTTATTTATTTTATTAGGGACCTCCAGAATTGTAACCTAAGTTCAGGCTTTCAAATTTAAAACTCTGTACAAATAGAACTAAAATGAATGTATGAATTAAATATTTTTATTAAAAATATAAAAGGCTTAAAAGAACACTTAAAAGTAAAAAATAATATTTTATTCCACATTGAAAATTTGATTTATGCAGTCGGTGTTAAAGTAATAAAGACTGTGTCTATTTAAGTGGAATATATGTACTCACTCAATATATAGATGTCTGAACATAAATCAAATTTTCAACGTGGAATAAAATATTATGTTACTTTTAAGTATTTTTTTTTGAAGTCGGTCCTATTTTTTATAAAATTTTTTATTAAGTTGCATTTCTGGGCATCTTTTGGGTAACTGTAAAGCATTAGACAACTTATCCATATTTATAGATTGGATATATTTTCTTGACTTAATAGTATATAACATTAATTACTAATTACTAAGGTCCACAAGGTAGTCGCCAAAACAACCCAAAATACAGGAATTTTTCTTTTGGCACCCTTCCCTCTTGCATTGTGCACTGGTTTTTATAGTACACTATGGATGGTAAATTTTTGTCTGATGAGACAACGCGTTTTTGTTATATTTAATTTAAAAAAACGCCATACCAAAATAAATAGATTTTAGCCTAAATTAGTACATGAAAAAATCTGAAACAAAAATAGGTCAGTGTAGGTACGTAAAATTAAAATATAGGGCAAATTTTTTACGTCATGTGTATTATATACAAAATGTACAGTTTAAAATAGCTAGATTCAAATAGAAAATAGAAATCAACATAAAGATATCTTTCACTATATGAAAAAAAATATATATATAAGACCCCTATAGCCGACTATCATTATGGTTCACATCTTTGGGTGTCTTATCAAACAACGACAAATTAAACGATGAAAAATTTATAATAAAAAAAAATATTATCTGGCCTGAGTAAATCTTTCCAGGTACTGTACGACGACAAGGACTGCAAGGAAACAAAACAAAATTATAGGAACAAACAGTATCCGATCGGGAAAGAAGTTTCCAGATTGAACGAGACAAAATGTTATGGTTTTCGAAACTCATAGCATGGGTGTAATTAGTGAGAGAAAGGTTGCAAATAACTCACTAGAGCTATTTTTTGAGTCGTTGAGAAGGTGTTATGCTTATGCAATACAGGGTGTCCCACGGAAACGTAACACATTTCGCTACTTAATAGCTCGAGAACGAAAAATGATACCGAAATGCGGTTTTCACCGAATGGCTTAGATTTGCTCCGAGTTTTTTCTTATTAATGTTGCCAAAATTTCCCACTTATCCTAGGATCGCGGAGAAATACCTATTTTTTGGGACTAAATTACTGTTTTATTTTAAATGGGACACCCTATATATTTTTATGGTCTTGGATAGCCTGACACTTCTTCTTTTCAAAAATACATAGTTTAGGCATATTTATTTTAAGCTCTTAGATTTTAAAATTAACTTTGTAAACTCTTGCATAATAATTAACCTTTCTTGTTACATGAAATGTTGTTTCGTTTGGCATTATTAATTACGCATTAGGAAACTGTGTTGTTAAATCTAGAATTGTTTCACATGTGTATCTTGTATCTTTATTCGTACGGGTGGGGATAATTCGTTGAAATGCTTGAATTTTGTATGCCTTAGATTTGATAATCTTTAAAAGTCGCTCTACTTTTTGACGTCATCCATCGCAGTTATGCGACACCATAACTATCAAGTCTGCTTCGAAACAAAAGTATGTAGACGTCGTCCTGTCGACCATTAAAAATAAGTTTGCTGTCAAATGCAGCTGTCAGACTTGAAAAAGCATTTTTATTAATCAATAACAATATCCAGACGCAATTTTCGTATAGTACACCAAAAAAATCCCCCATCCAGAAAGTCGATTTTGTTATGGGTGTAACGGTTTAGAGATACTGGCTCTTTGGAGAGAATCAAGCGACGTGACAATCGAGCAGACGTACTACTGAACGAAGTCTTAGCTGTAAAGGAAATTTTAAGTAATAATAATTATAAAATATCTATTTGTAAAATGGCCAGCACATTGGTGATGTCGAAAAGTAAAGTAGAAACATGTGAAACAATTCTAGATTTAACGAGACAATTTCCTAATGCGCAAATAATAATGTCAGGCAAAGCAACATTTCATTTAAACGGAAAGGTTAATAAACATAATTCCCGCATATGGAGAGAGAAAAATCTGCGAGAATTTGTCAAATTTGAAAGGGGATTCGCCAAAAGTAAACGTTTGGTGTGAGGTGTCATCCACCAAGGTGTACGGTCTTTTTTCCTTTATGGAGAATACCGCCTTTGGAGCTGAATACACCGACATGTTAGAACTTTTCTTTTATCCGTAACTTTAAGAAGAAGGGATAATTAATGACATATATTTTCAACAAGATGGCGCCCCAGCGCATTATTTAAACATTGCAAAAAATTCATTGGGTCGACTTTTTCCAAACAGGTGGATAGACAGGGTCCTATTCCGTGGGCTCCATATTCCACAGATCCAACGATCCCAGACTTTTTTTCTTTGGGGTTATGTGAAGGAAGCGCGCTACAATCCTCTACCACGAAATTTGGAAGAACTTAAAATTAACATAAGAAATGTTATAGAATTAATTCCACAGAAAATGTTTAAAAACTCATATGGAAATTTTCTCTATAGATTGACTTAAGTATGTGGAAGTTAATGGAGGTCACATACAACAAATGTTATAGTTTTTATTTATCTTCACGAAGATAAAACTCTTTGCCTTTTGTTATTTTACTAAATTGTATTTGTAGTAATAAAGAAATTTGAAATTAGGTTCAAAGCAAGAATTTACAAAGTTAATTTTAAAATCTAAGAACTTTAAATAAATATCCCCAAACTATGTATTTTTGAAAAGAAGAAGTGTCAGTCTTTCCAAGACCATAAAAATATATAGTGTGTCCCATTTAAAATAAAATAGTAATTTAGTCCCAAAAAATAAGTATTTCTCCGCGATCCTATGATGAATGGGAAAATTTGACAAGAAAAAACTCGGGGCAAATCTAACTCATTCGGTGAAAACCGCATTTCGATATCATTTTTTGTTTTCGAGATATTAAGTCGCGAAATGAGTTACTTATCCGTGGGACACCCTGTACATTAAGTGAAAAATGAATATCTTTTTCTTTACGCGACGAATTAGTTAATACACAGTCCTGAAATGCAGAGCATGGTATATCTTTGGCCCCCCCTCCCCTAAGAAGACATTCTAAATACTCCTGTTACTCATGGTGTGGTAAAGTATGCCAAAGCATAGGAGCTTCCATTGGATTTCAAAAACAACGAGAAAACGCATGGATCAGAACTTCAAAAAATTGAATTGCATCGTAACTAAATCTGATAAGGCTTCTAGAAAAATATTCTGGCAAGGCCAAAGTTGACTGGTAGAAAATCCAGGTTTCCTCAAAACTCTCAACTTTTTGGCTTTTAAACAAAACATCATCAAAACGGCTAATCCATAAAAAGCAACACAATTGTTAAACTGCAAAGCTTGTTATAACCTGATACCCGATTTTTTTTAGGATCTGCACATGACAAAACAAAAAAAAAGTCTGCGACTTGAACCTAGTGAAGTTGAAATGGCAAATTTGTGAAATAGAACGGACTTTAAAAACAGATATTATATCCAGAGGAAAATTCACAATTACTGATTTATTGTATAGATCTATGTTTAATCTAGTGAATATTTAGAGCTCTAGTATAGGCAATACTTAAATAATATATTATACAAATATAATTAAATGATTATAGTGGCTAAAACACTAAGATTGTAAGGCCAAGTTTCAGAGAAAAAAAATAAAATAAATGATTATACTATTGCCAGTTATCATACGTATGTTTATTTTTGTTTACATTGGGTTATGTTTTGTATATATTGTGAATAAACCAAAAATGCAAAATAAATGAGTTTTTTTTTTAATTTACGAGTTCTGCGAAAAATTCTCGTCCTTTTTCTGGCCATTGTGATATGTTTTGGTTATTGTAATAAATAAGAATCACTCTATCTATTAAATTGTAAATTAAAATAAATTTAAAAATCACGATTTCTATTAAAAAAAAAATATTCTAAGACGGCTGATTACTGTTTAAACCACACCTTAAGACAGACAACCCAACATACTACAGATAAATGGATATTGATTAAACTGCTCACAGTTTGTACAATTTGTACAATTGCGTATGAAAAACAAAATGCTATCTTCCGCAGTTTTTAACACCGCCAGATATGTGCTAACTGGAAACTTTGGAATCACCTTAGGAAGTTGACAGCTACTAGTTTTAACCCAAATTAAAAGAAATCTTCGTGCGAGTCTCCTTTAATGATTTATAACTTTAGCAATAACCAAAAAACGCTAGATCAAAAAAAAGTTGGTCAGGCTCCAGGATTACTTCTAGTTGGTACTTAGTCACATAACACTTTCCAGACAGGTATCACTCAAAATCAAACAATATCTGACGCACACTACCCGCCCACTTATATTTTACAATAAAACTAATGAGATTCTGGTGTATTTTCGTCCAGAAACGTGAGCTCCCTTGTAAACTCAGATTTTATATTAGTAAATTCTTTATACTCCATAGACACCCTCAAAATTGATAAGATGGTCATGGTGGGATAATATATCGAATGTTAAAGTAAAAGAACAAAGAAAATTTTGTTTATCTATGATTGGTTGGTATTTGTAATTCTTCATTTAAAAGATTAATATACGTAACGATATGGTAGGGCATCCTGCCGAGACTACCAAAGTACTAAATATGGTTAAATGAGTTTATTGCTTTCATTTAACTTGTCCTGTTTGACTAGGACTGCTTTTATTTTGACCTTTTTACAACTTTTCAAATAATAACTATCGTTTTCAAGTGTATACTAAAGACTAATTTTAAAGATACATTCTTACATATTAGGGGTGTGCGGTAATGGGTAAAGTCACCGACCCTTGGTTACCTAAATCTTTACGTTTCATCTTATACTAAAGTAAAAGGCTTCTATGCGACTGGAATAATTGCGCCAGGCTTACTGAAATTTCCCAGATTTCTTTTAATGAAGGCTGCATCTATGAGCTTTCATCTTCGCCAATACTGCTCCCTATGCAAAGTTTTAGCCTCCGAATGCCGCATTCGGTATTAAATTGGCCAAAATAACAACCCCTATATAACATTATCACTTGTTTTATAAAAAAATGTGCTGTAAAATGAGCCAAGTTTTCAAGGGGGTTGTATAAAATGCGCTTTGTGGCCACCCTTCCATCACCACACTATACAGTATATTTTTTTAGAATACAGAACATTTTTTTTAGATTCCATTGACTTAGGTAATGCGACAGAAGTATTTGAATTAAAATGATGCCGATTTATCATTTTTTGAGAAAATATTTTTCGATTCAGGATAATTGAATGAAGAATAGGTCTGCCTAGTCAAAAATGACATAAAAGGCTTCACAAAAAAGTTATGGCTAATTAAATTTAGGAACAACACTGTATGTGGCGCCCTCTAACATTAAATAAAAAACTAAGTTAATATTTGAATTTCTCGTCATCAATATACCCAGAATCCCAAATTTTGTCCAATTGTCATGTTCCTTAACCAAAATATAAGCAAAAAACCAAATAAAATTGTTTTTTTGGACGCCCTGTATCTCAGAAACAAAGCCGTTTCAGACCCATGTTCATATGAACTTTTCATCCTAAAATTAGTCAAAGAATCACCCATTAAAGTTTGTACAAGTACTTAATTGATACCCTGTATGTTAACATTATTGCTCCCAACCAAACCAACAGCCTACAGTTTACTTTTATGCAGGTCGTAGTATTAGCCAACGTAGTAGTTGTTTCTGTGATTCGCTAGTCTATAGCTGCCTGATGAGTTCTAAAAAAGAGAAATCGCGATCGTCGTTTCATGAAAATGGTTCATTTTGTCTGCTGCGATGTAGAATATGTTCCAGACAGGGATTGTAGTATGTTTGTTATGACGGTGGGATACGTGGTGTAAAAATATATTAATATTTTTGTGCCCAACGAAAGTTACGAGTCATCAGTGTAATTCAATGCCGGTCGTAGTTTTACTTAGCGAAGTAGTTGTTGCTAGGATCCAATGTTTTGCAGATATCCAAGTATTAAACACGTCAAGGACTTTTTCTGTCTAACTTATTTTATTGGCAAACAAAATAACTTAAATCAACTGATAAATTAAGCTCTCTCAATTAGTATTTTTATGGAGAGTAATTTTTTGTTAAAAATCCAATTTTTGGCACATCGTATATTTCATACTATAATCCATCGAGATATATTTTATCCCTCCAGAGCCAAAACAAACTCATCTCAATCAAAATTGATGGTTTACGAGCTTCGAATCGAATATTTTAACTATTTTTACTTTTTATATAGTAGTCCAATACATGAGTTACATAGTGGAAGAATTGTAATCGTAAACATTTTAAACATAAGTTGGATTTTTTCGATATTTAAGATTCTCTAGAACCGAAAAAACATATTTAAAAAAATTTATGATGTGTGTTTTAAACAAAATTTGCGCGGACAACTTGATAACAATCAAACCGATACTTGTCAAATTTTCACCAAAAATGGTATAGGTCATTTTTTTCGCGGGTTTAGACTTTGGGTATCATCGGCGTATATCTTTGATATTCTTAATGGGTATAAACATGTAAAAAGATTCTATTTTGAAAATGCACTAACCAACATTGAAAAACCTTGGAGGCCGTTGTATTGTATTATTTAAAAAATATACTAATGAAATATTTCGAAAAACGGTGATACACGTCTTATTTACTTTTTTATATCATTATTTTTTTCGTTATACAGAGTTGCTCTGAACTGATGAAAACGCAAAAAAAAGGTATTCAAAAAAGAAGGCGAAACACGTTAAATTTCCTTTATCTCTTGTATATAGAAACGATTTTTTTACTATGCAGGGTAGCCTTAGGTGGATGAAACAGACCCCTGCAAACGAAAAAAAAATCAAAAGGTTTTAGCTATTTTAACAAACTGTGGAACACATTAAATTTCCTTTATTGCTCTTTAGAATATAGATTCTTTTAGCACTAGACGGGGTAGCTCTATGGAGATGAAGTAGTCTTTAAAAAACGAAAGTATTTTTTACTTTAAAGGGTTGTTAATCTAAAAAAGTCAAATTTCATTTATCAAAACCTCCCTAAAAGTTTTAAATGTTTTTCTAAACAGTGGAAAACTCCAAATGTATGTTATTTTTAATATTTTTTTTTTAGCCAAGCTGATCCTATGAGAGTAAAATTCAAAGCGATACTATTTTTTATTTCAGAAATAAAAATAGAAAAAATGACAAAACATGTCAAATTTATAATTTTTTTTTGCACATAACATATTTTTCCACTACTATTCTAGGTTTAAATAAAATTGGCATATTACTTAAAAGTTTTCTTATTTATTAAGTGCGTATTTTCTTTCAGTATAGAATTACATAGGAATAGTGGAAAAATTAACTTTACAAAATAAAAAGTTCATCACGCTAAAATTAGCTGTTGCATTTAAAGATCGATCGACAATGTGATACGCACATTTTTGCTGGCCTAACTTCAGATAATACTCTACTATGTCTCTAAAGATTAGGAATATAGATCGTCCGAATTTAAGTTTTTATTTTATTTATTTCGCAGGATCTTGAAACTACGCCTAATTTATTAATTTCAGATTTTTTTTTAAATCTTATTAGTTATTGTGATTAACCAATAATTTTTTTATTGGGTTCATTTTTATAATTATAATATATATATATTATTTTAGTTTAGTCCAGTTGTTAATTTGCATCATAGAATTCACATAAAATAATTACTATATTTAATTTAAATTTTTTTTCTTACAATTAGGGTATTAATAACTGTTTTAATTCAGATAACCATGTGTTATGCTGCTATATTAAGACTTAGTGCGCGTTAAAACATTTTGAATATTTCTACTTACTTTGTATTCACGGAAGATAACCTCAAATATAACTGACCAAGCTATTCTACCCTCTAAGAAAAGCACTCTTTTACACGATATATTACATAACCTTCACCGATAGGTGCATATTTTCCATATGTGTTCGTAAATTAGCACATTTTTATCTAAATTTGGGACATTAACTCGACCATAAACCGAAATAACGACCCCGAAACGGTAGTGTACGAGTTGTAGTCTCGCACTGAGGAAGATTCGTTCTTTGTGGCGCACCGTATCGACCGATTTGGCGTTTGGCGCGCGTTCACCCTCTGAGGGTAGAGTTTGTTAGGTTGAAAGTGTCTTCGCGTTATGCAAATTTTGATTAGACTTTATTAAACATATTTGTTTTGCGCTAACTCATTTGTTTGGAAAGTAGAAGCAACTGGTATAATCACAAACTTAATTTATTTTAGGAAATATTAAAAATCTATATGATTAAATTTTTAAATATTATTAGTTCAGTAAAAAACTAAATATGTTATCAAATTATAGTTATTGTAAAAAAGTTGTTGTTTCACAAAACTAGTTAGTTCGACTTTCTAACTTTTTCTAAAACTATAAGATAAATCTATAGATTCAACACAATATTTGCATCTTTCTTTACCTAGTTAGTATAATCTCAAAATATTTTTGTCATTAAATATTTTTTTCGGGTGGTTTTCTTTTGTTTTTAACTCAAATCTAGTTTTATAGTATACCTAATAAAAGATGATAGAAGTGTGTGTTTAGAAACGACAAAAAGAAAGTTCGTAAATTTCCTTTACCCGTAACTTCTCTCGCTATGAATCTTTCCTCTTATTAGGTATAATGGGGACAAAATTTAGTTCCGCACGTAGTTATTCAGTAACACAATGACATATATATATATATATATATATATATATATATATATATATATATATATATATATATATATATATATAAACCAAGTAGTATGTCTGTAACGCTCTTGTATCTTGTCTTTATTAGATTACGGTGATATGGTGGATTGTGATTCTTTGTCTGAGAGGTTGGCGGGAACTATTCAAAAATTACAAAATAGTTGTATGCGTTTTTCTTATAATATACAATATAGAATTCATATTACGCCATACTTGAATGAACATTTTATCCTAAATATGAAGAAGCGTAGAAAATATCACATGTACAATCTTATTTATAAGATCTTGAAAACTGGACAACCCCTATATTTAAAGGTTTTATTCGCCACTTGTTCTCATTTTCACAATACAAGACATGTAAACCGAGTTATAGTGCCACAACACAAAACAGCCGGGTTCCAAAAATCTTTTTTTTTATGTTGGAATTAAATTGTGGAATGCTTTGCCAAACTGTGTAAAAGAATTATCAATTTATAAATTTTCTAAATATATAAAGGAATATCTGTTAAATATGCAGCGTGTTTAATATTATAGTTATGTTTTTTTGGGTATTTTATTTATCTCTTATCGTTTATAATACATTTATAAATCCAAATATGTCTAAGCCAACTGGTCTAGCCGAAATGATTATGTTGTTTATACATTTCAAAAAGTTTAAACCTTGTTTTTTCTTCGGACCTCTTTCTGCCTTTCTGCGCTGTTTCTGACTGCGTCTCTGCTCAATTAGCAATTCGTAAATTGTAAACTTGAATTACGTGGGTATAGTGTATAAGCTCTGAATCTAATTATTAATTACAGTTTGTTTATTATTAATGGTCTACAACACACATGCGTGCTACGTACGCTGTGCTACCGGTTATAAAATCGAGGTGTAGCCCGCATTACCACCATATGGTAATTGTTAATATGTTTTCTTGCTATTGTAATTTTCTATAAATTGGTTGGTAATAAAATGATTTTGAATTTGAATTTGAATTGATGGCATATCTAAAAGACTACTTACGGGTTGATTTCAAATACCAATTTGTCAAAAATTAGGTGTCATATGGGGAAGACCTGGAAATATTTTGATAAAAAATTCAATTTGGTGGAACAAAATGGCGGGCTATGAAATGTTAAAAAAATATATTTCTAAAAAACAATTTACTTAATTTACCTCAAATTTTGCACTTAAATCAAGTATTACATAGGAATGAATTGGTAACATTTTGGTACGAATCAAGAAGGCAAAACAAAATGGCAACTTCATAATGTATTTAAAGATCAGCCTGCAAAAACTACTTTTTAGATTAAGTTAACCTGTGCAAGAATTGAGTGTTCAGAGGTGTTACGAAAATAATTATTTCTCGGAAAATCGCAATGTTCGACAAATTGTCGTCACATAATTTTATAAAATTTGGTATTATTTTATGAATTGTTGTTACTAAAAGACTGACATAGTCATGGAAATTCCTACTTAGCCAGTAACAGACATAACGAAGAAAGAGACCCTCTCTTTCAGTAAAAATGTAGAGAAAAATTGTTTCTGTCGATATTTGGCAAGTTTATTCCTTTTTCCCAAAATACTGTCTAAAATACTACAAAAAAGCAGTGCTGTAAAATTTTGATGGAATGGACCGTCTACAAAAAAGCCCTCGTGTAAAATTTTGATGGGATGGACCGTCTATGAGAAAAACTGAAAACATATTTTATGACACGCCTTGTGTGAATTGTACCTAACTTTTTGTTAGAATTTTGAATCTTCAACGTAATAGGTATTCAATTTAGTATTACTTTAAAGTTCAAATTGTCAACTTGAAAGTCCATTTCGTGTTTGAATTCTTCCTTTTCAAAAACGAATGGTTGACATGGTGGAAAGAATTTAAATCGTGTCGAGAGAAACCCGAACTTAAGTGTCAGAAAGTTGGATGTCACTGAAAATATAAACCACATATCTTTTCGAAAAATCCGTCAAACTTAATGTATGCTTATTGTATCCAAAGAATTTAAAGTTTAAACAAGGTCGATTTCGCTCTTAAATTAGCATTTTGTGGGGTGGTTTAGACAGAACTATTGCAGGTTTTTTAAAAAAAATATATTTTCACTGATGATTGTACATTTTCCGAAAATGAATAAGGGAAGTGAGACAACAAGTTACACTTTACATAAACGTATGGGTTGGAATAATAGGAGATAATCTGATAGGTAAATATAAAGTCAATATTTTGACATTAACCTTATTGTGAGTTTGTATTTTAGGGCCATTTGTTCTCCTCAACAGACTCAATGGCGAAAAACATCGTATCTTTCTCGAAAACCAAATTTTTGCTCTTTTATTCTAAATATCTAATACGTGTTCAAATAAATGAGTTAAGTCCTATTAAAAGCACTATTACACTAAAACTAACAGTTAGATTTAGCAGAAATTTGATGTTTTTCAAAAGTTTACACAAGTTTTGTAACGATTTGTTTTATTTGAAAATTTAAATCTAATATACTAGGTGTATTTAAGCAGCTAGTGAAATTGTTACATTTTAATATTGTTAATAAAAAGAGCTTTAGTAATATAATACAATTACTATTACGCCAGTTCGCTTGGTTTTTCAAAAGAATTCCGCAAAGAATGATACACTTCTAGTAATAAGATGTTAATATACGAGGTGTTTTGTAAATGGTTGCCTTTTTTTATTCTAACTTCAATATTATCGATAATATCAGTGGTCAATATATTACACTGAATATTTAATATTCTATTTACAATACAGAAAAACTTTGAAATAGGAGTGCATTTTTACGTAAAATGTTGTTCCTAAAATTAAAAGCTGGATTCATACATCCACAGCGTACTAGTAATATTACTATAGTTAATACACGATACAATACAGTATACCTCTTTAATTTAAATTTGGCAAAGTTTCATAACAGGTTAAATGTTTCTTATTGGTGCCTACGTGTTTGGTGATTAAAAATGTTAATACGCCGCCATTTTGGAGAAAAAAATAAAAATGCATTTGCAATCTTAATTCATTCTAAAAATATGAAGAATACCAATTCCTAAAAACTTACAAAACTGAGGTATTTTATTTCTTAAAAAAGGATTGTGTAATGCAGAAAAATGTAATTATTTTCCAATCAAAAGGAGTTTATAAAATTCCTTGTTTTTGTAAGTGTATCTAGGTGAAACTGAACGGTATGTATCTATTACCCTTAAGGAACATGAACGACGTATGAGTAAAAAACAAGTTGTACAAATCGCCGTCGCTGAACACCAAACTCAACACGACTCATAATTAATACAAAATATACCATAGTTCTTGCACTAGTTTTGGACATTCATGAAAGAAAGATTGGATAATCTTTTGAAATCATCAAGGAGATGCGAGCTACGTGCTATATCATGAGTGGAAACCACATATCAGAGTGAGTCACGCGTTGATGAATACAGGTCCGGTATAAATACTTGATCTCTGCTCATTAGGTCTCGACAGTGTTTTTATCTAGAGCTCTGAAGTTTCCTAAATATGCAACCGCAGGGGAAACGTCGGAAAGTTATTCCATTTTCTCACGATCTAAACCTAGCAACCAAGATTAAAATTAATTGATGTTATAGATTTAAATGTAGCTACTATAATCTCGGCTGATTTAAGTTAAAGGACATTTTGATTTTTGAGATTTACGTTTAAACAGGCTATTCGATGTTCTTATATTTTTAAATTTATAATAAATTCGCTTTCTTTTTCAAAACATTTTTTAGCTAATAGACAAAACCAACTACTAAACATGTCAGTGTGTAAGTGCATGGAGCAGATTCTGATTTTGTTGTAGATAATTCCTGTTCATTTAGCTCGTATTTTCATTTTTTTTAATTGATCAAGATAATGATAAGAATGTCACCAACTGAACCGGTAATTAATAAAAAGCTAATGCCAGAATATCAAAAATTACGTACAATCACATTACGTTGCAATGCACTTGGTTTTATTTTTAGATAACCTGAAAAGTTAACGACATATTTTTTTTATGTTACATAAAACAAATACGTACGACACAAGAGAGGCCGTTTTCATTATTTTCCGTAACTACTAGCATTTTAAATTATATACCGGCGTGGGCATCTAATAACATTAAAAGCTCTAAAATTTACATTGAAGCACTTCCTCGCCATGGTTATGAATATTCTATGATACATTTCCGTTCTCGGTTAAGCGAATAAGTGAAAAGCTTGCCCTTATTTCTAACCATGCATGGAAATATTTGTACCAGTAAATAAATATACTTCTAGTATATTAACATGCATGACTCATATACTCGAACTAAATTACTGTATATTTGTCGGTTTTTAATCTAAAACAATGTATTTATTTATCACATTGAGAACTTTTTGATTATTTAACAAAAATTTTCCTCGGGGACGCAGTAAAATAAAAAAAAAGACACTTTCAACAACTTATTTTTAATACAAATTAAATTGTCTTGCGGGCAAACATTCTATAATAAAATAAAAAGCCTGGACACTCTGTACACGGTCTTTTCTTATTCGGTCCCTGCCGTCTACTGGAATAGGTTTAACTTTTCAGATTTTTTTTCAGAAACAATAAACAGGCACGGAAAGTGTCAGATTTTTGCGTTACTTATTTGTTTTAATGGAAGACCCTGTTCATGTCCAGTTGAGCTGATTATAAATCCTACCATCTTCATCTTCTCTTCATATCCAGCCTTTTAATTCACCCGCTCCTGGACGTAGGCCTTTCCTAATTCTTTCCACTGTTTTCTGTCTTGTGCTTTCTGGTGCCAGTTTTTTACGTTTAGCCCCTCTTGGTCGTCATTCTATGATTCGTAGTGGCCATCTTTCATACTGTTGTCTTGCGACGTGCCCAGTCCATTGCCATTTAAGTTCAGCGATCCTCCTAATGACGTCTGTAACCCCTGTTTTTCGTCGGATCTCTTCGTTTCTGATTCTCTCCCTCAGGGACACCTCCAACATTGATCTTTCCATTGATCTCTGCATTATTCTCAGTTTGTCGGAGTTTTTCTGCGTTAGGCATGTTGTTTGCAGTCCGTATGTGGTAACTGACACAGGCATCGAATACTTTTCTTTTTAAATTGATTGGTATACTGCTTTCTCTCAACACGAAAGAGAGTTTTCCAAATGCTGCCCAGGAAAGCTACCATAAAAGGCATTATATTTAAATTGAACAGTGGCGTAGACAGAAAAATTTTTGGATGCAAGACCCTAAAATAAATGTTATACAAGTTTGTATTTAATATGCATTTAATTTTAGCGACTGAAAATCTAATGTTACATCATGTAACACTTCTCACCCCTTTATGTTTTTAATAATATAACAAAATATTGCTAACTAAAAACACTAGTATTTGTATATTATGTACCTATTTATTAAAGTATAAAAAAATTATTTTTTTCTAATCATAAGTTTTACATAGTTTAGTTTTTTTTATGTCTTGGGATGGGTAAATATACTTTTGCAACCCTGGTTACATCAGGTATGGCTAGTTGCCGGGATTTATTGTCTTTTAATAGATAGAGGTAATTTTCCAGATGTTAACTATACCAGGTTTAGTAACTTTATTTTTGAAAATAAACGAGAAAATGGTTAAGAATTTTGCCATAATAGAAATATGCTGAAGAGACAAGAGAATCCTTGTCAGACACACTGGTCTTTTGGCGCAGCTTTTCCTCATTATGCTAATTTATTTTTTAGGATAAAGTATCAAAAGTTTTTTTATTTAAAATCAGGAAATAAAGACCTGTCTATTGATAAAAGTTACAGGTCGTGTATTTTCGATAACGGACCGTTTTTTATATTTTTAATACCATACCACGAGTTACGAAAACCGGGGCCTTTTAAGTTAAGAGAAACGTAATCAGTTTTCCCATCCAGATCTCTTTATATTATCCAGTACTGTTGAAATACTGTCTGTTCTTGCGACTTTGAGATGTTCCTGTTCTTTTGCGGTCCTGGACGCCCGTCTGTCCCTAGAAAAGTTTATCCATGCCAGATAATGTTTTTCTTATATTATTAATTTTTCGTTGCATAACTAGCATTGCTTGATTATTATACATTGTTCTGTTTGATTCATATTTAAAATATTACGCAATGGAATAGTTGAATAATTTGAATTAATATTTGAACTTTAAGTCATTTAATATTAACTAAGGGTCTTTTTGTAGATAAAGATATTTTCATATTGTTTTTCTTTTTCTATTTGAATCTAGCTATACTAAACTGTATTTTAATTTATCCTGCCTACCCTCATAATTAATTTTAATATTCTTATATGAACTAGTTCAGGTCAAGGTCTATTCTTTGGTTCCATGTTTTTCTAGTCAAATATAAAAACAGCGTGGCCTGGTCTTAAGTAATTTTTTAAATATTTGGATAATTATTTATTAAATCTTATTTATTAAAAAGTTTGATTCGAATTGCATAAAAAAATTAAAAATTAACATCAAATTTTATTTTACTAAATATTCATGTGACCCTGAATCCACAGAGCTCGCCAGACGAAAAATTGCCTACGCCGGCGTCGTGTGTTATAAAAAAGTGTGCACATAATTAAGAAGAAATAAAAAAATATTACTTATGGGAACAGATATATGAACTAAATGTTACCAATTAATGAAATAAGAATTACTAAAAGCATTCTTTCTTAATGAAAGTATTTTAAATTTAGGTCAATAGTACAAATAATCAAACTCTTCTAATTAGCATACTAAACGCTTATACTGCAGCATATCTAGAAAAAAATGTAAATATTTTTGTGTAAGTACAGGATCATTTTTTATATATTGACACCTCCTTTATTTGAAGATTTATTAAGAAATATCAACACGAAATTTTTAGGGCTTCTCATAACTGTCAGAACTAATTGTAAAATAAAAATAAGTGAGCATCGAAAATGTAAAATTTTTTGGAAACTGTATTTTTTTTGGAATCATATTTTTTATTTCTATATGAAATTCTAAGAATACTTAATGTACCTTATATCTAACTTCCTATTTTACCCTTTTAAGGACTAACCCATGTTAGCACCTAACAAACGAAATAAGGCTAGCAATAATTCGGATTTTGGTTCTCTAAGATAGGACCTGAAAAACAAGTTTTATTGCGAAAACAACTGAAATTTAAAAATTGTCTATTTTCTGTTTTCGAAGACGTTCTACCGCGAAATATTTAGCTCTGAGCATTGGCAAAAAGTAGGTTTATTAAAATTAAGGTAGTCATGGATCTCGACAATAAAACAAAATATGAACTGCTGTCGACAGTATGCCATTGGTTGGTAATACATTTTTGAAGCCAAAGCGAGGGACACATTGCAATTTACGATAATCGTTTTCATCAAACGTTATTTCTCTTTATGTGTTTTTCGGTATTTTGTTGGATACTCTTTTGAAATATACGTTATAAACCGTTATTTTCAGTTCCAACGTCAAACATGAACTTGTCCTATAATGTGTACTTCCGTTTTAAGTTTCGGTTTTGTAGATTAGTTTTTACGTGAAACATTTTCGGAATTTGCAATGTATTGAAGGTGTAATGGTCTAAATCTTAAAATGCGGTACACAGAAGAAGGAAAATGCGATATGGTGCGTTTATATTATAAATATAATGATAATGCTTCCTCAGCAAGAGCGTAATATAAGCGCATTTTTCTAAATAGAGCCCTTCTGTCGCGAAACATATTTAAAAACACAGAGCGTCGATTTAAGGACTTAAAAACTATCAAAAGAAAAATTTAAACAGTGATCGTTAATGAAGAGAAATAATTATATATACTGTGTTATATTTTGAAGGAAAGAAATATAGATAATAATTATACATTTCTTTAAAAATTTGCTATTTCAAAAAACTCCTGCCTTTCAATCAAAGACGCGCATATACGTTTTAACATCAGATCGGCCACAAAAATTAGGACTATTTTAAAAAAGTATGGTTTCTATTCATATAGAGTTATGCCCGTACAGAAATTCAGCGAACAATACTCGAAAATATAATAACATATAGAGAAAAGTTACATAAAAAATTTTTTTTTGATGCTCTATTTTTTATATTGCAACAAATTAAGGTTTATGAAAAGCCCTAAAGATTTCGCGTTGCCATTTTTTTCACAGCTCCTCAAATTAAGAAGCTAGGGTGTGTAAATATATAAAAAATTTACCCTGTACAGAGTGCGACACAATAATATATTTATATATATATATATATATATATATATATATATATATATATATATATATATATATATATATATATATATATATATATTAGTTAGGAATTATAAAATTTAAATAATTATATAGTTTTCATTTTGAAGTCACTTGTACCTTTTTGCTTCCAAATTTTTGTGAATAAAATTATATGAGCCTTAGAAAACACAAATGCTACAAAAGAAACAGATAAGCACTAGTAAAAGAAGAAAATATTCTAGTCGCAATCTGATTCTAGTATGTGGTCTATATCGTCGGCATTCTCCTGACTATTTTCTTCGTGCATTTCTTCCACTTCGTTTCTCACTTCCAATTCTCTCGTAGACTTAAAAGAAAAATTCATGAATTGTTCTTTTTTGTAAGCGAACCATACAATTTCCCGCCATTTTAAAACGTTTTTATCTGTATATCTTTTTGGATCCTTCATAACGTCATTTTAATATTGAAAAGAGATAAAGTCTTTATTTGTCATGAGAGTAACTTTGAAATTTTTATTAGTTTGTCTTATCATTTCAGCCCAGTGATCAGGTATTAATATTTGAGGATTTTTTTTCGTATTTCTCTCAGTGAGACCAAATGACCTGTCGCACTCCATGTAAGAGTGGCCAGGTTCAAAAAATGTATGGTCAATTTTATTGACGCGGGTGCCGCCCTGGACTAGAAACATAAAGAGTTTGGCAATATTTTTGTTCTTGTTTTGCCCCCCACAGGAATCCGAATTAAATGATAACTTCATTAGGAAGATCTTGAATATACTGAAAAGAAAACAAGTATACGTTAGCTCATGGCGATTTATTTTTTAAAAGTTTTACCTTTAGTAAGCAAGATCCAATTTCTCTCGAACTACGTGGAGCTATTGTTTCGCTCCAAATGTACATAAATGATTTTCCGGACATAAGGTCATGAATGCAGAAATTGTAGGTCCACAACTGCCTCAAATAATACACCTTGTTGGTAGTAAGCAAGGAGTTACAAGTGTTTTTTTTTCCATTTTCTTTGCCATATTCTATGTCGGCTTTTTTAGAAGCACTTACACTTTTAACTCTTCTGTGATGCTTCTCAAGTTTTACTTTACTCGTTTTAATGATATTGTCATCTCCAGTATTTTTAATCAAATTATTCAAAAGTTCACAAGTATTGCAGATATCCGAATGTGGTTTATGGAATTTTAAATTGAATTTATTGCAAAAAATGTACCTGTAATAAGACTTTTTGACCGGTTCTTTCCCTAATTCATCACACCATTCACAATAACAGCTCATATATTTTGGCAATGTTCAATTGCTGAGATAAATATTTAGTGCAACTGTTCTGGGACCTAGAATAATGACTAGCATATCTTGTAAATGTGTGTAATAACATCATTATGTCGGCTTTCATTAACTTTATTTGACGGGGTGTGTTTTCCACGCTGGTCAACTTCCACGAATCCTTCGTTTCTCACTTTATTACATACTGTCGTGAACCGTCTGTTTGATATTGACAAAGTGTTCAAGAAAAACTGTTTAGATACTCTTACTCCCATCAAAAAGATATTGGTCACATAGTCTTTCCTTGATCTAATATTCCTTGTCATTCTCTTTAGGGCTACTTTTTTGACACACGATGCGATAAAGTATGACTGTAGGTCATAGGATCCAAGCTTATAAAATTTATTAAAAATAATCTGCCGTTCCAGCTCTGAAATGTTTCTGCAGTTATACCGACAACCATGCTCATAGGGTTTTACCTCTTTTTTTAATTTCTTTGCCTTTGGCAGTATAATATTTCTCACCACCTATTCCCGCTAATTTGGCTTTATTTCTCTTCCAATTCCCAAAATTCTTTTGTCTTTCTATTTTTTCTCTCAACACCTAAAATAAAGGTTGACAGTTTTTTTTTTTACTTTTCGAGCCGTATCTCAGTGTTAGTTTATCGTAAAGTAAACAAAAACAAAAAAAAGGAAATATTTGTTATAAAATTGTCGACCGATTTTGCTGTAAACTCTTTTCGTCAGCCCGTCAAAGTTGAACATTTTGAAAGCATTGCAGAAAAGAGAAACGTGTAAATTAAGTGTTTCCGGGGACGCTACTTTAAATAAAGGCTTGACTTTCAAGAGCTGTAGCTTATGTATTTTTTGTTGAAACGAAAAATTTTTCAAGCATATAAACAATTTTATTTTAAATAATTCTCTTTTTTGTTATTTACCGTAAGATAAACGACAGCCAAGATACGGCTCGAAGAGCAAAAAAGTTTTGGCTAATAACTTTGCGAAAATAAACCGCACAACCTCGCAAATTAGATTTTAAGCTTATGAAATAAACCCCTTTAGATTAAAAAAAAAACCTTAAGATATGGCATGTCGACGCACAGCAAATTACTTTTGCTTATGGACTAATGCTATAGATAGTAAATAAAAAGACTCATTTCATGATCTTTCAGTATTCCTGAAACATCCGGTCTATCAACAATTGGGTTTGCAATGTCGTTATTGATTCATCAGGGTTATACTCACTATCCTCATCTGTAGCATACGGATCAGTTTCACTGTCGGAATAATAATTACTGGTGCTTGCTACAATACAAATCACAATGTATATTTAAAACCCAAAAGAACACGTGAATATCAATATGTATTTTGATTTATAGGTTATGTTCAAAATTAAAATTTGTATGTAAAAAAATACCAGTAAGAGCAGCAATTATCTACTAACTAATGTGACCTTACCTTTAACAATTCTACATCTATCCTTTCTATACTTTTTATCCATATTTCAATGAATAATTTTTAGAAAAACTGGCACATATAACATAACAAATTACACATGTTACGATATCAAACGGTATAAGTAGATATCTAGTGTCACGGAATCAGCAATAAAGTTCTGTGTCAAAACGATACAAGTGCATTTATATAGTTTTGCTACTTCTATTTTTAATAGTAACGATTCGTATTAAAACGAAACAAATGTACTTGTATCGTTTTACTTCAGAGATCTTCTTGAAGTTTTTTGACTTCGTTATTTCATCACAGCATAGATGGCGTTAGATGCAAGAAAATCACTTGTATCCCTTTGCCACTAACCAAATTGATTTAGATTATTTTTTGTTTTCTTGGGATATGGTTCGAGTGGTACAAGGTAATGAAAACTATTTCGTTTCCTGGAAAAATCTGTTAATATTAAAATGTCCAGACCTTTCGGCCGAATTTCAGCTTTTCTCAATGGAAGAGTAACAACATATTTGGTTTTAGGAGATTGCATCCCACAATTACGTAATTGTTAATAACAACATTTTTGGTTTTAGGAGATTGCATCCCACAATTACGTAATTGTTAATAGGTATATTTAATTATGTTATTGTTGACAAACATATTCAAAAAGAGGTTAAAATAGTTGGACGATTCACAAACACATTCAAATTATTAACATATTCAAGTCTGTCTGGATACTTATACTGCAGTATAAATAATAATATTTTTGATTAGAATAAATTACACAACAAATAACACTGAATTACTGCTTTGCTCATGCTTCAATTATATTAGTTATTAATTATTAATATCAAGAACACGTTTGTATTTTGCACAAATGAAATCCCTCCTTCGAAGGAGAAATATTATTATTTTAACATGTAGATTTATTTCTGTTTCTCAAGAACAATTAAAAGGGAATTATTCAGACTTTGCATGATATCCGCCAAGAAAACCAATTTTAAAAAGCAAATTTCTGCGACCAGCAACAACCTAGTGCTACGTTTGAATTTTAATTTCCGAATAATTACTGCCAGAATGTGTTTATGAAAAATGTCAACGAAGCGGTGAGTGAACTTTATTAAACTTTATTTGCGTTAAAAGTTTATATTATATATTACTGCGGAATAACTGTCATAATTAAGAAAAAATGGATGGCCAGTGGCGTGCGGTGAAATTTTAAGAAAGGGAAGCAATTTTTAGAAACTTACCTATTTGTAATGTAATTCGATTCTTCGATCATTTTTTGCAAATTCGTTAATGATGTCATCAAAAAAACGTCGATGCTCCGACATATTTTGGAGAAGTTTATTTTTAATGGACAACAGCGATGTATGCGAAAGTCTGTCCTGCCCCGTTGAGTTTCTCACGAAATTTTTTTATACGTTCAAGTGTTGAAAAATTGAGCTGATGAACTTGTGGCAGGTATTGTCAATACTAATTCACACAATTTCGACACTTCGGTGTAGGCACCTTCCAACTCCTTGTCATTTAAAAATTGCATTAGTTCCTTAGCGTTATTTTTTGCGCTAATGTCATCAGTTTCGTAAATCACTTTTAGTTCAGATCGCAGAAACACTGGCCATAATGAAGAAGAAGAGATTTAAACGCATCTTCTGGAAAAGTTTTTTTTTTTAATGCATCAAAATTGCTCGAGGAATTTAAAATCATTTAAACCGTTAAATCTATAATTTATTTATTGCTGAATTTAATCGATTATTTCATAAAAGAGGCGTCTGTATGATGTTTGAACATCTCCGACCTTGTCTGTTCGAAGATGCTTGGCTTGTGGCTCTACATTTAACATCATCGTTTTCTCCCAAAATAGGTCAAAGTCATCTCTTTTTTGGCTTAACATGGACTTAAAATCATCCACTTTTTTTAGCAATATCATTTGTGTTAGTTTGTAATATATTGTCCGAGAATGGAAATATTTCTGAAAATATGTTGAACAAATAATTAAAATTAAAATCTCGTTTCAAACAGTCCAAAAACCTTCTCGAACTATTTATTGCTTCTGAGTCCCACGTTTCATTATTTTCTATTATATTCTCAAATAGTTCAATCAGTGATTCACGATTTTCAGATACTGTTAACACAAGTCTTCCATTATAGTTCCACCTAGTAGGAGCTACTATGGGCAATCGTTTGTGAACAATGGAGTCCAAAGCGTGTGTACGTTTTGTTGACTTGAAAAAAAAAGCAGCCATGCCACTTAAAGTAACGAAAAATACTTTACACTCTTTAATGGGATTGATGGACTGGGATAAAACTAAATTTAATTTATGAGCAAAACAATCCATCGAATAGCTTTAGACCCCCTAATTGGAAGCTCCATCAATTTGAACTAATTTTTTCTCTCCAATAATTTCTTTAGTAACGTTATAAACTACGGTACACATTCTTAAAACCTAAAAATCGCTCTTCAATACTTCCGTTTGTTTTAACGTAGCGTATTACTATAGATAATTGGCTAAAATTAGTGATATAGTTAATAGTTGTTTCGTCCAGAACAATAGCAATGAAACGCGCCTCGCCAATCTCCTGCTTAATTTTTTTTAGAATAAACAGCGGAAATTAAATCATTCTGGATTTGATTTGGATATTTAAAGAAATATTTGCCTATTTTTATCGACTAGTTCATTGTGTTGGCGGTGACTAATTTCCAACTGTTTATTAAGGGCGTGTTCAATTCTGGTTTCGCTGACGACTTTTTCCTTTATGACGGCCTGCAAATGCGCTTTGGACATAATGTGTCTTTTTACAGCTTTATGGAAATTGTTTAAATCGGAAAAATCAGTTTTATTCCAGAGACCTTTTTCATTTTCAAAAAGTAAACATGGCCAAAAAAATAATTTACTTATATTTTCACACCCTGTTAGCCATTTAAATTGTTCTTATTGTTTTTCCGGATAAAAATGTCTAATACAGTTTTTCATTTTTGTGGTTAAATTTTTCATAGGCGGTTTTGCCCTTCCTTTGGAAATTATTTGAAGCTTATCAACGAAGTTTAATGTTGAAAATCCCTTTATTATTAAGACCACACCACACATTCACACACACTCTTCTTACTAAATTCTCCAAAATATTTAACGTTATTAGCGACAGCTGAAGTTGACGGTATTTGCATATCTACGTCTGTATTATTGTCTTCCATATCGCACCATGCACGTCACGACGTATGTATCACACAACATACGGATACCCGTTCAAACAAAGAATCTACTCCAAAGATAGCTTCCGCCCCCGCTTAAAGCACGCGACTGAAATGCAAAAATTGCAAACAGCCGGTGGAGAGTTCAATACAGGACTTGGCTGCAGAGAAGCTAGCGGCCCGCATAGGTTCTATCCGATTTCTATTGTGGCTCGGTCGGAGTCAAAGCCGCATTTATTATGGGCTTGATAATTAAGATAATATTTTAGCATTTTTAATATAAACTAAATTAATGGTTTCCTATTTCAAAAATTACATTTTAGAAGATGTTTTGTAATTTTTTTTGGGGAAGCACCGCTTCCCTTGCTTCCATGGACTGCACGCCTCTGATGGATTGTGATCGCGGTGCAGGTCAGCATGTGAATTACTATCCACGACTCTTCCAAAATAAAGGTATTTTTAAAAAATAATATATATATATATAATATATATATATATATATATATATATATATATATATATATATAAATAAAAATTAACGCACCACTATAGATCGCACAGCATTTCAATGTGGATTTTGTTGCGAACCGCTGAACGGATTTTGATGAATTTTTTTTTAAATGTAGATCTGTTTATCGCTAAAAACGCCGCGATGTGAGTTTTTATTAATATTTTAGTTTTGAGCATATACAGGGGCCAACAATGAGAGTAATTTTTCCCCAGAATATTTGTAACACCCTGTGGATCATTTCAGCCGTAACAGCGGGTATACGCTTGATGCAAACTATAGCCCTATGTTTTCTTAACAATTTGGTTTTTGTTTTATGTCAATATCTCTCTTTTTAAATGAAATATAGAGTAAAAGATTAAAGCGCACTAGTTTATTTTAACAATTTAACAACTTAAAAATAACAATAATAACAATATCGGTGGCAAGGACAAAATTAGAAAGAAATTGAGAATATCAGTATCGCGTGTTTCCGCCTCTACTCTGAATAACGGCTTCACATCGATGACTCATACTAGACACAAGGCGTCTAATCTGCTCTTGATCAATGTCGGTCCATAAATTTGTGACAAAATTTTAAATGTCGTCAAGAGAGGCTGGTAAGGGCTGATGGTTTCTAAGTTGTCTGTCTATGATGTTCCTCAAATGTTCAATAGGGTTGAGGTCTGGACTATTTGCAGGCCAGTCCAGAGTCTCAATACCCACCTCATGCAAATACTCTTGCAGCATACGAGCGACGTGGGGTCTTGCATTGTCGGGCATTAACAAGAAATGTTGGCCTATGTAAGAAGCAAAAGGGACAATATGTTCGGATAAGATGTCAGTAATGTACCGTTCGCTGTTCAATGGACCACCACGTACAGAAATAAGTTCTGTTCGGGCAGTCAAAGAAATTCCTCCCCAAACCATTACAGAACCTCCATTAAATAGCGTGGTTTGACGACTGTTACACTGTGAATAACGCTCATTTGGGCTGCGTAGTACTCGTACGCGTCGGTCGAAGCTGTACAAACAAAACCTCGACTCGCCTGTGAACAAGACTCGTTCCCAATCCTCAAGATTACAGTTTACATGCTGTCTGGCGAATTGCAGTCTCGCTCTACGATAGTTTGCGTTTAACCTCGACCCTCTTGCTGGAATTCGGAATCTTAAATTCTGTTCTGCAAGTCGTCTTCTTACAGTGGATACACTTATTTATACATTATGTGTAGCGTTAAGTTGCACCTGAAGATTTCTTGCTGTTACAAAACGTTTTCTCAAAGCACGTATGAAACGATCCTGGTTCACTGTTGTTCCTCGGTGCCTTAGTTGCCCATGGCGTCGGTTATGGTCGTTAGTTTGCTCAAAACGGTGGACAACACGCGATATTCGTGAATGAGAAACCTCCAGTCTCCCAGCTATAGCAACGGTATCCTTCCTCGGCCAATGTAATTGCTGCTACTCATTCGTCACGAGACAAATTCCTTGTTTGACACTCCATAGCCAAAATTTTAACACTTTTCAAAGATAAAATTGACACATAATAAACAAACATGATAGCTTGTCAAACTTGTTCATTTCGTGGCCTACCCTATTTTAAGATGTTGAATTGTTAAAATAAACTAGTGCGCTTTAATCTTTTGCTGTATATTTCATTTAAAAATAGAGATATTGACATGAAACAAAAACCAAACTGTTAAGAAAATATGGGGCTATAATTTGCAACAAGCGTATACCCGCTGTTATGGCTGAAACAGGAGCAAAACCGACATTTGTGATTACCAAGAGAACATCCGAAATCTTCGTCGGACTTGATACTCTATTTACTACGGAGCAGAATATTTTTCGGATATTCTCTTGGTAATCACAAATGTCGATTTTGCTCCTGTTAGTGACTCTGGTATTGTTTTGTGTATTCATTTTGGCGCTAGTTGTACTCGTCTTTCAACTAGTTGACTCTACTGATGAAGACCTTAAGTCAAAAACACGTGTCTAATTTCATTGCTTTTGCGGTCATCCCAAAGAATCCATTTTCTACTATATACTAATTCGTACCGGGTTATATATTTCCTACTTTTGATAGTATATATATATATATATATATATATGTGTATATATATATATATATATATATATATATATATATATATATATATATATATATATATATATATATATATATATATATATATATATATATATATATATATATATATATATATATATATATATATATATATATATATATATATATATATATATATATATATATATATATATATATATATATATATATATATATATATATATATATATATATATATATATATATATATATATATATATATATATATATATATATATATATATATATATATATATATATATATATATATATATATATATATATATATATATATATATATATATATATATATATATATATATATATATATATATATATATATATATATATATATATATATATATATATATATATATATATATATATATATATATATATATATATATATATATATATATATATATAAATAAACGTATATGTGTATATAATATATATATATATATATATATATATATATATATATATATATATATAAATAAACAGTAGTTTGTTACTTTCCTCTAACTCTAGAGTAAATTGTATTCTGCGGTAAATTCAATCCACCCCCAGAATACAATTCAATCCACCCCAGAATACAATTTACTCTAGAGTTACAGGAAAACAACAAACTACCGTTTTTAGATGTTTTGGTCACAAAACTGCATAACGGACATTTCGAATACACCGTTTATAGAAAACCAACACATACAGATATTTAAATGCAAAATCACACCACCACCCAGCACAAATTCAAGCTGTGGCAAATACTCTAATATCCAGATCCATGCGATTAACTGAAACACAGACGAGACAAAACGAACTTAAGGTAATATCTAGTGCTTTAAAGAAAAATAGCTTCACAAATCACACCATAGAGCAAGCTATTAATGCACAGGTGTCCCGAACAACGAACAACAAAACTTATGAACCGGGAAAGCAACAAGTAGTCTTACCATATGTAAAAGGCACAAAAATTCTTAGGAAGCACAACATACAAACAATACACAAGCCACAAACAACTATAGGTAAACTACTTGGAAACTCAAAAGATAAATTCAAACTGGAAAACCACGGAGTATACAGTATTCCGTGCCATGACTGTGAAAAGTTGTACGTGGGGCAAACTAACAGGCGAATATCAGCAAGAGTGGAAGAGCATAAACTCAGCATCAGAAATAAACAAACAACCTCAGCTCAGGAAACCGGCCATACAATAAATTTCGATGGGTGTAGAAAGATTGCCAATATAGAACATTAGAAGACCAGAATAATCCGACAAGCCATAGAAATTGAAAAACAAGGTGATTTGAATAAAAAGGACGAATCATTAAAACTACCAACAGTATGGAAGACAATAATCGACAAATCTAAAATCGCTAAAACTCAAACGCAATTAGAGCAACAACAACAGCACCATCCGGAAAACATAAATAACGACCAACGCCTGCGCAGATATAACCTTCGGCCCCGAGTGGGGGTATAAAAGGAAGCGTAGCATATATATCTCTATCTATATATATATATATATATATATATATATATATATATATATATATATATATATATATATATATATATATATATATATATATATATATATATATATATATATATATATATATATATATATATATATATATATATATATATATATATATATATATATATATAAGTTTTCGTAAGCTAATGGGCTTGCAACGAGTATTCGTCCTGTCTCGTATCCTCGCCCACGTATATTTTGGTTATCTAGATTTAAGTCAATAGAATACATTAAAATTTTTGTTTGATTTTGACTTATTTAAGATTCAAATTTAAAAAGGTATATTAAAATAACTCTTATTAATTCAGTGTGACTAGCATATGGTGTGTAATCTAATATTATACAGAAACTTAGAAAACAAAATATATTTTTAAATTTTTGATGAGATTAAAATTTTTAGGAAACGTTAAGACTCGTCTAATTTTGTTGTAAATTCAGTTTTAAAAAAAATAAGAATAGTGCAGTGTAACCCAATTTAGTTCCGCATATATGCATTTGGTATACTGCTTTTTAAACATTTTTATTGCGCACCATCTGAGAATCGTATCGGTACTATGCTACACTACCTATTTTTTCGGCATGATTTAAAATAAAATAATTTTTTTACACTGATTTTTTAACAGCAATTTGTATCGTCATTTTGAATTGGTACAAGTTAATCTCTGTATCATATTCAATTTTGCTGCAAGATATTAAGTGAATCGAATAAGAAGATTTTTTTAGACCAGAATGTTACCAGTTAATCTTCATATTACACTTATTATAATATGTCCAAAATTTCAAATGTATCTAATAAGAAGTTTTTTTAGACTGATTTTTTCTTAAATAGTTTATTGCCGCCATTATGTTTTGCTGTCTTGGATTCATACCAAAATATTATAGGTTGATTTCATCGGGTTTTGTGCAAAATTTGAGATAAAATGGATAATTTGTTTTTTAGAGATAATTTTTTAAACATTTCACTAGGCCTCCATTTTGTTCTGTGATACTGGATTTTTACCAAAATAATATCAGGTCATTCCCACATAACCCTCGTCAATCGGGTAAGTAGTTCTTAGATACTCTGCAAACTGACAGACAGACAGACCAATTCAATTGAGAAAACATACTGCTTGGCATCTATAGACGCTAAGACGTATAAACATTTCATGTGGCCGCCATCTTGAATTCGTACCACAATTTTACCAGTTAATCTCTGTTCCACAGTTAATTCTTGCACAAAATTTGAAATCAATTTATTAAGTAGATTTTTTTCAGGCTGAATTTTTAAATATTCTATTAAGCCCCCATTTTATTTCGCTGTCTTGTTTTCATACTAAAGTTTCAGTTCATTAAACTAGTTATTTAGCAACTAACACTTGAATTTTTTCTAAAAATTGAGGTAAACTGGATGAGTAGTTTTTTACTATTAATTTTTTTAACATTTGATTAGGCCACCATTTTGTTTCGCCTTATTGTATTTTGATCAAAATATGACCAGGTCATTTCCATATGACTTTTAATTTTTGACCAAAATTTCGTCAAATCCATCGGGTAAGTAGTTCTTAGATGTGCTGCGAACAGGCAGACCGACAGATAGGCGGGATAGGAAAACATTTAAAGACCCCGAAACGTAAAGACCTGAAAAAAACTCGGAGGAGGGTAATTTTTCACTATGACAATCATTTTACGATTGAAAAAATAAATACAATTAGTTTTTACATTGACGCATACAGTCTTTTTGTTACGTCATTTTGAATTCGTTTCAATCATTGAAACACAAACGAAAGTCGAAAAGTTCCTCTAAAATAGTTCAAACGCAGCAATAACTTATTTAATTCGGAAAACACTATATGTGGTTAGTTGCACGATCTGTCTATCGTATTTATTTACTAGCATAAAAACAAAGCAAGATTATTAGGCTTTAACGAATATCTCAGAATTTGAGACGTGATTAATAATAAAAATCACAGATTTTATGGATAGGAAGTATATTTATTTTTTAATATGAAAATAATTATACAAGTATAACTGACCTTTCAAGATTAGCTTTTTGGTATTCTAAATTTTAGGTAATGATATGTGATGAAGCAAAAACAGTATCGAAATAGAACAGAAACGTGACTTTCCTTACTGGTCGCGTTTTTCATAAAATTTAGCCTGGATTTATTCAGCAGATCAGACGTGTTTGCGATGAGCGCCGAAATAAAATTTGGATCCATATTTCAGTAAAGTTTATTCTTTGGGAAGTGTCTTGTCCAGGAAGAAATGTATCTGTATTATATACATACAGAGTGAAATATAATATATTACTAATAAAGATAAAATGTGCCAATTTGGCGTAGTCCTTCTTTGTGCAATTTTTAAAAACTCGCCCCCTAGATACCTAAAACGAGTTGTAATTTGTTTTTACTTTTTACGATATACCTGCAACTAAATGAGATTTCAGAACGATGATTCCGTTCTTGGCTTTCAAAAATAGTTGTGTACAAATAGATTCTTGGAAATAAAACACCTAAGGGAGTGAAATACGTTTTTACTTTATTCTCAAAATCTGTTTGACTAACATCACGATTATTTCGTCGATATCTTTTAAAAATTAATATTTAAAAATTGATTTTTCGCAATTTCTCCTGTAAAGGGTATATTTTTCGAAATTCCACTCGTGACTAGGTGATATGAATTTTTACTTTCTTACAGTACTATTTCATGTGAAAATATATAAAGGTTATAAAGTTAAATTTATGGCTTTAGCCATAAATTTAACTATATAAACTTTATATTTTATTTTAGCCCTCGGTTAATTATCACGTTACTCTTTTGATGTACATAGAATGCTAAGAAATGACTTAAGGAAAAATACATAGTTTTACACGGTTTTAACGCAAGAACCATGATTTCCTTAGAAAATAAAACTTGCCCGTATATATAAATATTAAAAAAATAAAACAAAGCGTTATATACTTAAGGCTTATTTAGTACGAGTCTTTTGCTATGTACAGGTACAGTGCACGCTCTTATTAAACTATTTCCGTCACCATATTGTCAGGACATGAACGGAACTATGTGAGGAGAAGTGTGTGTTATGTACAAATAAACAGGTATTACCTAACGGTGTACGCTGTTAATGTCAGGACCACTAGGGTAGTTTGTCAAAAGATGTGTATGGCGTCTAAGCATGTGCGGAAAAAACAATACTTTTTTATTTGTCACATTGTCCTATACATTCTTCCAACTAGGTTTTTATTTGTTATACCTTACGGTGTCTTACACTCATAATGTAAAATGCTTTTTACGGGACAACATAAGGACCTGCTGTTTATCAGCTCTGTGGACTGACTAATTTTTAATATTCGAAATCTACTTGAAAACTATTTAGTCAGATTAAGGTCAGTTTATACATACCTATCATAGATGTGCCTGTTCACTTCTAAACGATATACTATTGTGTATCAGTGAAAAAAGTAACGAGGGCCTATAATTTAAAAGAAAACGTTTACAAATGTCCGGTATAGTGCAGTTTTTTTACGTTCAGTGTTGCTCCATAACCATAATGATACATTTTGTACGGAACTGTATCGGCACTGACATGTCAGTGATATGTATAAAGCGATCCTCTATAAGTCCAGCAATCAGTTTTCTTTACAAATATTGAAGTAATAGTGACAAATTATTATGTATATTTTAATTAAATGTTTAGGAAAATATATATTTCCATATTTTAATTAAACTAAGAACTCTAGTGCTGCAGTCAGCGTTGCAGGAATTAACATGGCCCGACGGCAGTTTGATGAAATTAAATGAAAAACCGCGAAGGCGATGACAAGCTTTAGCTTTTGCTATTTATTAATATCTAATAAAATAACGGGGTTTAAAATGTAAATTTTTCCATTTTTTAGGTTTAACCAAATTAAAGTTACAATTTGTGTCAGTTTTAATGATTTTGGGTTGTTTCTGAAATTTGTCAAGTGTACAGGGTTATCTAAATAAGAAAGAATTTTTCTTGAGGGTGCAAGCAGAGATGCAGGCAGATTACATGTACGTTTTGGCAGACCTAAAAGCGCAACAGATGATGATAAGGCTCTGAATGTTTTAATCAGTTTAGAAGAATATCTGCATCTTTCTACCAGAACATTACAAAGAGAAAATGACGTCTCACAGATGTCCTTAAACTGACTTAAAGTTTCATCCTTACAAAATAACTTTGGAGCAGAACTGTCTGAGAATGATCGCGATAGGCGCTTGAAACTGTGAAATCATGATAAAACGTTGCAATATCAATCTAAATTTTGTCAATCAAATTATTTTTACTGATGAACTAAATTTTCTTTTGAAGGGAAAAGTTAAGAGGCATAATTATCGATATTGAGCAAAGGAAAATCCATATTGGATACGTGAAAATCATAACCAATTTTCCTAAAAGAGAAATATTTGGGATGGTGTAAAGGGTGCAAAGTAATCGGTCCCTTCTTCATGGAAGACACATTAACTGGAGAAAGACATTTGAATATTTTAAGGACCGAAATTGTCCCAGCTATTGCAGCACTATTTCCGAATAACCGTAAGTTCCTTACTTA
Organism: Kuschelorhynchus macadamiae; assembly: GCA_030620095.1. NCBI lineage: Eukaryota > Metazoa > Arthropoda > Insecta > Coleoptera > Curculionidae > Kuschelorhynchus > Kuschelorhynchus macadamiae. The sequence continues at coordinate 83,596 of JAUTXW010000938.1, forward strand.
ACCTGCTGTATTAAGTATTTAAAACTTGAATTTTTTGGCAAATGGTGCTCCAAGTGATGAAATATTGTTTCAGCAGGATTGTTCTCCACCGCATTTTGCTAGGAATTTTCGGGAATATTTAGACAATGTTTTTTTTTTGGAAGATGGATTGGACGTAGAGGTACAACAGAGTGCCCACCTCGGTCTCCGGACTTGACACCCGTCGACTACTTTTTGTGAAGACACCTTAAAAATGTGGTGTATAAAACTAAGCCCAGTGTCCTCGGGGATTTAAAGGAGCGAACGGAAATCGAATGTAGAAGAATCGAGGAGGCCGGCATTCTTTTTAATGTTTTAAATATTTTCCCACACTATTTCGCCTATGCTGTCAAGAAGTAAATGGACATTTTAAACGTCTTAATTAGTTTCATAAATTTATTGTTTGTTGTACTAGGTATTTCTTTTTTGTATTGTTTCCGTTGTTTTTTACAACCTACTTTTAAAGTTGAGACGCTCTTTTTTCTTGCTAGTGTTTTGATAGCAAGATGAAGAATTATTGTGCTTTCCGGTCTGCCAGTCTCACGAACTTTTTTGTTAATTTTACTTACGGTAGAATTAGTTATTGGATTTCTTTTAAGATATTTGTCGTTAAAAATGTTATAAACAGGTTTCGCATTCAGGATAAATATATATATATATATATATATATATATATATATATATATATATATATATATATATATATATATATATATATATATATATATATATATATATATATATATATATATATATATATATATATATATATATATATATATATATACAGGGTTATTCATGTTGAGTGGTCTATTAAAAGTATGGGGAAAACCCAGAAATAGATTATTTTCAAAAATTAGCTCTGGCCATAGATGAACATAAACTCTGATCATAAATGATTGGTATATTATTGCTTTTTTTAGTCTTCTATCTGGAAATCTTCCCCGATAAATTATTGTAACTAAATGCAAGTTTTGTTATGCTTCACTCTAAATAAGTATATTCAAATATTATATAAGTTACTAAATGCTCACGAATATCAATGAATCATAACATTTCCAAGTCCAAAATATACGTGAACTTAAATAGGTATTAACATTAACATAAGGGTACAAATAAAATTGTACTTTGTTTAATAATAATGGGAAACTCTTATCTGTTTACAGTAGCAATTGCAGGGATAGTTGGGATTCGTTCTGTGTGTCGGAATGTATCTTCTGAAGTAAGGGTCATCCTATACTTTTGAACTACACAAACATTAAATAGTCATTCATTCATCTTGTTAATACTTTATTTGAAATTTCCCAAACGACGCGACGTAGCTGTCCGAGTCCTTTCAAGAGTTCGTAAGGGTGATGCAAAATTAAACGTAAACCATTAATACATTTGATACTGATATAGAAGAAATTGCTGCCGAAAAAACTGAAAATGGGTAAATTAGGGCGTACATTAATTTCTAAAAAAATAATCGTTAAAAATAGGTGCCTTATAATCCGCTAGAAGCAAGTGTATACGTTAAATTTATACACTTAAATATAGATCTTCTTAGATATTCAATTTTATGTTTTTTATAGGCAGTTGAGGCGCTTAACTTTATAACTTTTCCTCGATATCTGCAAAAATACAAAGTATTAATTAAGTTCAGTCACCCCCAAGATTTGGGTATGTACACGAATAAATGTATTAGGAAACACAGTATAGAAAATATGTACCAAGAAACACCTCCATAACTAATATACGTGAACAGAGTAAAAACGAAATGGCTACAAATATTTTACCAACCCGAAAGTTTACTATTTTCTTGATATAGTGGCAATTACACTCTCTCGCTCAGACTTTTTGAACGTTAGAGAGATTAGATTATTGCATTCGATTTGGAAATTAGAAGTTACATTTTTGTGGTGTAATTATTCCAAAAAGTCTTTTAATAAACATTGTTTACTATAGGATTTGAATGTAGGTTTTTCAAACCAATACATTTGAATAAGAGAAATTTGTTAATAAGAAAAATTTTAACACTCGTATTCCCTAAAGAGGTTTAAATTTCGACCAGGTCTATTTTGACATTTGTAGGTTTAAAGTGACATAAGCAACAATTGGACAAATAATTTTTTACAACACAATTGGCGAGGTAACAGTTTCAATTGTCATGGTAATTAGATCTGGTTTAACTCCTAAACCTTTTTAGTGAATACGGGGGAAAATGTTTAAATTTTGCACAACATCCAACACACTTATAAAAACGTCTTTATAGTGAATTTAAAAAATGGATACCAAGTTTTCACAGACTGCTTAAAAAGTATCCTAGAGTATTTTTACCTGCTCTGCCGTGGTAAAAATTCGTTTGCTGAGATTGTTTTCGTCAACAATTTCATCACCACGGGCAATAAATCATATGACCTCAAAAAAAAATTGAGTGGAATTAGTTCCAGTGGAATTGCGTTTTCTGTTTTTTTTTTGTGCGTTGTGTCTCAGAAAAATGTTCTATTTTGTAATCTCGAATCTGTAAATATTTCCCGATAAATTGTTGTAACTAAATGAGCGTTTTGTCGCGTTTCTCTCTAAATAAGTACATTCAAAATGTTGTATAAGTTTCTTAACACACACGAATATCACTGAAGTACAACATTTACGAGTCCGTAATTTGCATCGACATAAATAAGTGTTTACATTAATATGTGGGCAGAAATAAAATAGTTTTTTTTGTTCAATAATGGGATGTTCTTCTCCTTTACAGTGGCAATTTACAAATAACCATTGCAGCGATAGGTGGGATTCGTTTCATATAACAAATAGTCTTGGTTATGAAAGAAAATAAAATATTTAGTAATGTGCTTAAGTTGCAACAAAATTAGACATTTATCTTTTTTTCTTCTCACTAGTGTCGAAATTGTGATCCCCGCTTGTATGAGACTCGTATTTTATGTGTTACAAAACTTGTAGTCATATCCCTGCTTCCACTTTGTATAATACTGTAAAAGCATGTAACCTGTTTATTATTTTTAAAATTTTATAAATCTATAAAATATAATAAAATATTTTCATATCGTTACAGTAAAACGAGTCCACATAAGTTTTTTAATTAAAAATAATATTCGAGGGAGATCCTTAGCACTCACCTGATTCGGCTATTGTAACAAATGCTGAAAGTGATCTCCACCTTCTACTTGACTTGCACCGAGCCTGCGGTAAATACTATCCACCGCACTTCAGATACTTTCGGCTGGTAAATTAGTAACCTCCATCTTTATTCTATGTTGTAGGTCCCTAAAGCTGATTGGTCTGTTTTTAAACACTCTCTCTTTCAAATACCACCACAAGAAGATATCTAATGGTGTAAGGTCTGGCGACCTTCAACATTTGTTCTAAAATGTATACCATATTCTTTCATGGGGAGTATCACCCTCGTTAGGAAACATTACTGCTAATGCAGGTATTAAATCGAATGAGAGGAAATCTAAGTAACGCTTAGCAGTAAGATTTTCTTCAAAGAAATATGGTCCTAAAATTCGGTTATTGATTACGCCGGCCCACATATTGGCTTTTTGGGGATGTTTTATATGTCTCCCACGAATCCTCTATAGATTTTGATCAGACTAGAATCGATAATTATGTCTATTGATCATTGCATTTCAATAAAATGTAGTCTCATCGTAGAAGACCATATTTTGAAAAAATATGTTATTTTCATCATATCTTTCCATCATTTCGCCACAGAATTGTAATCTCGTACCATAGTCATCTTCAAGAAGTTCTTGTACAACGTGCACTTTATACGGGTGGTACTTCTGGCTCTTTAATAATTGCTGTAGAGAAGCTCTACTGACATCGTTATTTAGAGCTAAGCGATTAGTTGCAGAATGTGGATTTTCTTGTCTGATAGGAGTATACCAAGTTTTTTGTCTTTAGTTAAAGCGGTATGTCCCATGCTCTTCAAATTGGTGAAATATCCTACTGAGACTCGACCGCGTAATTGTATTCTCGTGATACTTTTCATTGAATAACACAAACAAACTTCATCCTAGCTCCGTAATGTGTCTCCACAACGCAACAATACTAAAATTTCAATACGCTGCCTTTCTGAGAGCACCATAATTCAAAAATGTCAAAGTTCCAAAATACTAACACTTGCTCATAATTTAGTGATCAAATTGAATTTATTATTTTGTGTGTGTACTGTGTAGGTATTTACCAAATAGACAACCAGATGTGAGACAAAACTCTCCTAGAATTTCAAGGGTTTGGGTACCTCTTTACCTGCATTTTCTCTCAAGATAATTCAATAAAATTTTTTTAATTCACTGGACAGATTGGTGGGATCTAATAATTGATGGTAACGAAGGTCGTTCCGCATTACACCATAAGGATCTACTTTGATAGTCAATTTTAATTAAAAACTTATGTGGACTCGTTTTACTGTAACGAAGTGAGCGGAAATTTGTTGCTAGTATCGGATTCAATTTTAGAAGACCCTCACATAGAGCCCCCACATGACCTAGGTGGTCATTTGGAAAAAATATTTGGGGTACCTACAAATTAAGGGGTTGCAGGGAGGGAGCTGAAAATATTTCAAATAGAAAACTTGTGCCATATCAATCGAGCAGCGTTAAGTAGCCAAAACGACGTTGTATATACAGTGTGACACATTTAAAAGCGGAACACCCTAATATCTAAAGGATTAACTACCAGGTTAGTTACATAGTTTGGTGATATGTATCAACACCGACTCTACTAGAAAGCCTGAGTCATCATAAGTAGTTTTTCCCACAATGAACAGCTTGACGTTGTGACGTCACGGCGGCCATATTGTTAGCATTGTTTACTTTTGGAAGTTTGTTTACGTTGATTAATCGTAAAATAAGTTCTTTTTTCTTGGTTTTTCAAGTGAATGTTTAGTTTTTGTTACATGTAAACATACTTACGAATAATTAAAAGTGTATATTGGCGATTTCTAATAAATAAAGCTTGATTTTTACTTAAATAACCATATAGATATGTATGTTTTGCCTATGATTCCTGTTTACTTTTTAAATTATTATAGCAAAATCAGTTATCAGATTCTCAACAGTAATTCAAGCTTTTGCAAAGAAGAAGAAAACGCGGTAGATTCAAACCGTGTGAAAGACCTGGTTTTGATGTGGAACTTCCTATAATCAAAGGTCATGCACTTCCAAATATAAGACAGATCGTGTTTAGAAGGTTGAGGTAAGCGCTCTTCATACATTTTAGGCACATATTCATATTGCAAAAAATATTTAATGTGTTAAAACAGTATTTAATTTTGAAACAATTGTTACTGATTTTAATATACTTTGTCAATAATATATTTTTGAATTTGTTACTTGCAGATTAAACTTAATGAATGACATTGAGGAATCTATGTGCAAATACTCTAAGAGGTCAATTGTTGTGTCATCATATGGCTACATTGCTAATATTTGCATACAACAATATATCCGTAACAGATGGGGTAAAAACTATAGACGATTGTTTGATAGAAAATGGTACACGGAAGAAAAAATTTATGAAATATGCCAGAAAACAGTAAGCCAATTGCCAAATGAAACCTGGTTAATCACAAGGAAGAATCGTTTGACTTCCTGGAATCATTATATAAATAACTCACAGGTAATATATATTTTATTGTTAATAATTATTCATGCAGTGGGTATATTAATTGATAAGTTTTATTGAGCGTTAAAGAGTGTATTGTGTTTCAGTTACTGCTTCTGTTCTATATATGTATGTATATATCTAAATTATATGTTAAAAAGTTATTTACCACAAACATCATGAAACAGATTATTTTTGTATATTTTGCTCTCAAATCAAAATACTTTTTTTTGACCACTGAACATTCCAGCGTAATAATTTTTAGCTTCTTGGGAGTTGGATGTTTTATAGGTGGTTGTGCGATGGTAATATCGATTATACACGTCATTTAAATAAGTTGCTTATCAGTAATGTCACTGCTATTATATTAAATACAGTTACCAAGGGCCCCCTCCCTGTATTTTATAAAATGTCCTCTAATCGCTGAACAACCAGCGTACGCCCGTGGCAGTTAATTTGAGTTAGGTCATATGGAATAACATTTTTGTAAACTTACTAGTAAAAGCTGGATCGCAATTAACCATTTAAGCAGTCGAACTGAGAATGGTATGCTTTATTAACTGAAAAATATTAAAAGGATGATTTACTTAAGTGTTTATAAAAATTTAAACTGTTTTATTGTATAAAAATGTATGAATATTTTTTTGACAAAAATAGGACAATTATTAATTACTGCTTATGGCAATATCTGAATATGGCTATTTTCGATCTAACATTTGAATATTTATCTGCTGCCTCTATCTTTTTCTAATTTTTTTCAGTAAGAAAAAGTTTAGATGGCATAAAGACCTTACAATGGAAGCAAGAACACAGAACTAATGGGAATATTTGAAAAAAACCAAAATGCTACCGTTACTCCCACAACATTGTGGCTTGATAAGCGTGGATTTATTGGAGGGAGTACTGATGGCCTAGGGGAGAAGATAAAACATATATATATATATATATATATATATATATATATATATATATATATATATATGTATAGATATATATATATATATCATTTTTATTTAAGTAGATACATATCATTTTTAAGTGGAAAAACTGTAAAATATATTTTTTTTGTCATAGTCCCTACAACAAATTATATGTAATAAAATGTTTAAATAAACCTTTATCTTGTCTTTAATTATAAAAAAGTACTTTTAGTCAGATATTTAAATATAATATAGGCAACAAAAAGTAATTTTATAAATCAGCATTGGGAAAATTTAGTTATACAGAATAACTCTATGGAAATCTAAAAGTATATAATATAAGTGTTGAAAGTGAAATTTTTCAAACGAGGTAGGTCATAGGAAAAATAGTAAACTATTTTTCGTACAATCACAAAGAGTCTTCAGTAAGACTTTATTTACTTCTCAACACTAGTATTGAAAAACTGAGTAACTGATTTGAAATAGATTAAAAGTAGGCTTTAGCTTTTTTTACTTACTATATTTCACATAGGTACTATAGTGTTGAAATTTTTTTTAACACACGTGTGATATATACCACTTTCTAGTGTAAACAGTGCTTTTTTGTTAGTTTCATATGAAGCTGCATGACAAAAAATTTTTTTTAACAAATTTATTTCAATTCCAATTTGTAGGAAAACATAACGCAACAAAACCTGTCTCTGTAAAATTAGTTGAAAAGAGAAACAACCAGTTTTTTTAATGAATCTTCTAGTTTTTGTAAAACCTTTTTTCTTTCCTGTCAGAGGAAAGATTTTCTTAATCTGAAATAATATTCTATTATTTATTATGACAAACCAGCATACCAAATATCTTTATCAAAATGAAGCAATATCTACATTTTTATCACAGTTTTATTCACAGACTAATTAACAGATACACAAATATGTACATACATACATATGTTCAACTAAAACTAAGGAAAAGAGACTAATATAATATTAAAAAGCTGATAAGATTTTATTAAAATAGAAGAACAATAATTATATAATATAAATATACAATGTTACATAAATTTAAATTGATTTTATTTTTGCTCTCAAAATCTGCAAAAATTGAAAATTTTGTTAATGTACCATGTATTAAATTTGGGTGCCAGAGTTTGCCAAGGTTTCACCCTAGCTCACACACAGACCAACTCGTGAAAAGTGAATTGTTTAGACAATATTTTTATTAATTTTGAAATAAATGGGGTTTAAAATGGACCTTTTATAATTACCTTTCAGAAGAAAACTCACAAAATGTGTATAAGGCTGATCTAGTTGAGTTGAAATATATATTTTTTCATGAGACTTTTCATTAATTTTACGAATGGGGCCACATAAATTTAATATGAATGGTTGGTATACTGAAGAGGTAAAGACAGTAAAGCAAACAGTTATGTTATGCTATGAATGCTTTTGTTGGCAGTTGGAGTAAAACCTTCTCTTTTTTTGCATGAAGCCACTTCTTTCGACTTTCTTCGTCCTTTGGAAACCCAAAAAATGAACCTTAGGTCCTTTCGGATAGTCTCCATTGCAATTAGGTACACAACAAATAAAGGGCATTGTTTTAAATTCACAGATTTCTTGGCAAATCCACTTTTTATTAGAACTCAAGTGTTAACCTCACTACCACAAACTTCTATTTTGACGAAAGTTTTATATCACCAGTCTCAAAACTAATAGCACTAACACAAATATGTACAGAAATAGTTTAAAACTACTAATGTTCTAATTTATTTGTAAAAACGATTGCAAAAAACATGGCGTAAACGAATTTACAGATAGCAGTTAACTACAAAAATTTACTAATTGTGATGACTCATCGCAAGCTGTCATCGGCCGTTTCCAGGCTTTCTAGTAGAGACGGTGTTGTGTGTATGGATTTAAAATATTACTCTTTTGACATATTGAACTTTGACATCGCTCATTGGCATGGGAGCCTAGATGGGAGAAATGGTACGATTTTTAAGAATAAGATATTAGCAATTTTTTAACGGAATTTTGATTCCCGATTCTTACTCAGCATCAGCCAGAACCCCCTTATACCAAATTTCAACAAAATAAGTCATTAGCTATGGGAAATACGAGCTTTCAAAAAATGCAGAAATCTCTTAAACCAGCGCCTTTATCAAAGGCATTATTGTACATTTTAAAAATATTTTGACTATCTTTATCGAATTTAGAAAACAAAATAGACATACTAAAAACATATTCGAACTCTTCAGCTCTGCATCGTGTTCCTTGATTATTTTCATTAAAATTATAAAAATAAAAAAATAGTCTTAAACCAATTTTTTTTACTAAAACTCAAGATCGTTAGAATAATAAAAAAATGTAAAATATTGTTTCTTGATCATGACAATTGTTTAAGAGATTTGTGCCTTTGAAATAAAAAAAAATGCATTAAAGCTCGTATTTCCCAAAGCTAATGACTTCTTTTGTTGAAATTTGGTATAAGGGGGTTCTTGCTGTTGCTGAGTGAGAATCGAGAATCAAAATATCGTTAAAAAAATCCCTAATATCTTTTTCTTAAAAATCGTACCATGTTCCCTTCTCTAGGCTTGCACGCCAATGAGTGAGTTGAATGTGTCAAAAATAATCATATTTTAAATCCATACGCATCACCAAAATTTGAAACTAACCTGGTAGTTAATTCCTGAGATATTAGGGTGTTCGGCTTTTAAATGGGTCACATTGTATATTAAAAACAAAGCAAGTTAATGTTGCAATGCCAATTACATTACATGGGTACATTCTTCTTGAACACTTGTCAAATTCAAAGCGCTTAGTCAAACATCACTCATAGTAGGTACTTCGGAAATATGTTTTTGTCACATTTCCGTCGATCTATTGTTCTGTATATCTAAAATCCAATATGGCAGAACAAAATGGCGACCAAATAAAATGTTTAAAGAATCATAATTAAAAGATAATATTATACAATTGGCCTCAAATTTTGCCCAGAAATTAAGTGTGATGTAAAAATAAACTAGTCTAATTTTGGTTCGAAGTCATGATGGCAAAAGAAAATGGCGGTATATTGAAATGTTTAAAAAGTTAGTGTCAAAATACTACTTATCCAAATGACTTAAAATGCTTCAGGTTAATTAACTAAAATTCCACTTCTCGGAATGAACTTTTTTTTTTGTAGAAATATTATAATATATAACAAGTTTGGTATATGGCATATTCCGCACGAGTGAAATTTGATGGCTCACGCGGGCGGAATACGTTATTCCAAACGTCTTTTAGACTATACTTCTTCTGTGACAGTAAAAATATATTGATTGCCGAATTTAACGGCATTTTGAGTAAGTATGATATTGTAGGTATATTAAAGGGTCGCTTTGGTAAAAAATATTTTTAATTTTTCCAATTTCATAAATATGGGACAGCTATATAGAAGAAGAAAAATCTTAATAACTCTTTTATTAAAAAACTTCTGGAAAAATTAATAAAAATGAAAAGTAACAAAATTTAACTTGTTCTGGATTGTCTTGTAGAAGATTTTTTTTCGATGATTTATTTATTTATTAGACTTTTTATGTTGGTTATGATCTAACGACCCTGAACTTTTTTGTTGTTAAATTAAAAAACAAAATATTTTATTAAAATAGCAGTGTAATAAGAAAATTTCTTTAACTTACCACCTTAAATTGTATTAATTAAAAAATAACTTTATTTATAGCGCACTTTGGCGTTTAACTACTTGAGTTTATTATAATTTGTATTCCCTTTTATTCTAAGATTCTAACCTAAGATTTAATTTTTGTTTGTCAAATAAAGATGGCCATGATCGATTATGGAATGTTCATTTTTACGCCAATAGATGTCGCCACAAGTACATATTCCAACACTTATTATTAGCCTGATGAAATGGTGTTCAAAAATGCCTGTCTCGTAGAGTCCGGTAGAAAGTTTTTCGGAATTATATTTTTAAAGGTACTGAACACGAATCTGAAGTTTGCAGCCTCGTAGCAGCACCAGCTCAGGTCGAAAAACGCAAAAAATCTTGAAATTTTCAGATTTTTTCTGATTTTTTGCCAACGATGGAACCTACGGGAAATATCATTGTATTCAAAGTTAAAGAGCACAAAATTCTGCATCGAATGACTTGCCTAACTACCAAAATAGACCGATTAATATAGTCGCCATTGTCAGTGAAAAAAAGTCAACTGCATTAAACCTAGTTTTAGGCTGAAAACAGCCACTGTTTTGAAACTGCCACAGTTTTTCATTTAGTACAGTGTCGTATTTGGGCTGTATTCCGTTTCCAATGTTAGTTTTGGTTCCGTGTTCCATATTTGCCGGTTATCTGAATTTTGGAACAACTGACCAGCACGTGGATAGCCGTGATGCAAGAGTAAACCTTGACAGGAGTTCTATGAAGGAAATGTTTTAGTGGTTTCAGCAATACCATACTTTTCTAGACACACAGGAATGTATATCAATTAGCACTGGGATTGTGGGAAACGAAAACATAAATTGTCACTTATCCAGGGATGTGGGAACTGATGATATCGAGCGATCGAGTACAGCCCCTTGCAACTGTCCTCATTGATGACCAACCCATAATTGTGAAGCCAACTACTCTGTTTCAAAAGATGCTAATTTCCAAACAATCTCAATAAGAACTAGAGGAGTCCTTAACATATGACTTGGCTCCATATCCCCCAGCACTGTTTGATAAGGGTTGCCTGAGAAAAGTAACGAAATCTGCTCTGTACAAAGCTTTTGAACCACTCTGACAGACATGACACTATTGACCAGCAATACAGCATATGCGATTGAGGGGGGTTTGTTACTACACAATATCTCATCAAAGTGTTGCGACTGTGGGGGAACATATAGTTCTGCTGGTAATAATGATGGGACTCAACACTTCTCCAAATGTTTATGTGCTGAAGCCAGGATAAGAGGAAAGCGCCTCAATTGCTGTATCAACCACCAGTCGGCAGTGAAACAAAACCTTGTTAAGCACATGATGTTTATGCACGCGATAAGTGGGTGTGACTTCACGTCATCTTTATATAACCAGGGTAAGACTAAATTCTTGAAGACTCTCTCTAAACATCTAGATCTTGAAGAGACCGTTGAGAAATTTTTGGATCCGTCAGCCCAGCCATTGGAAATTGCGGCTGCTGGAGAAATATTTTTGTTTGCCCTTTACAGGGCTAACAATCTAACTACCCTGAATGCGCTGCGATACAAGTAGTACGGGACATCGGCCTTTAAGGTCTTCAGCAATAATGCATCCATCCCTTCCACCGAAGCTACAACCTACCAGCATAGTTTGCATGTGTATTTACAAGTGCAGCAGTGGCTCGGTAACAGTTTGGATCCGAAACTGTGGGGTTGGAAGTCAACAAAAAATGGTCTTATCCCACTTACCACTCCGATTCCCCCGGCTCCTGACCAACTATTGCAGCCAATATCTTGCAAGTGCCTCACTGACTGACTATTTATGCGTTATTGAACAACATACTAAATCGATGGCATTGCTTTCAGTTAAAGAACAGCCATCACAGCCTATCGCTCCGAGTGCTGAAGAGCCTGAACTTGGACCATCATCGTCCATTGAATACACTAAGCCTGAACCTTCCATTTTCACAGCCAAACGAAGGAGAGTAAAGTAAAATGGTCATTGTTATCAGGTATTTTCTATATATCAAATCTTTACACTAGAACTTACTTGCTCTTTTTTCAAAACTGTGTGGTCCTCCCATCATTTTTGCTTCAATATATGTTGAAAAATTACTTCCTTATCTTGTAAATCTAAATGTAATAAATAAGTAGTTTTTTTGTAAGTGAGTACTTATTACTTCGTATTAAATCTATATAATACTTATAAATCCTTAAGGCAGGCAGACCTCTCTCTCACTATCTCTTACAAAAAAAAGGAGGGGAAAGGAGTTTAGAGTTGGGAAGGAGTTTTAAGAGAGAGGGGGGTTGATACTTCAATTAGGGTTGGAACGAGGGGTTTTAATACTAAACTCCTTCATACTGGTCAAATAAGCGTTTAGAGTGAAAATGGCGAAATGGTTAGTATATGTTTATATATTGAAGATTAAAATTTCAGTGCTTGCTGAACGCAAAATGTGATGCTTTACAACTTTCATTCTACAAGTTTTTCACGTAGAGTAGCTGTTTTCAAATCACAGAGGTCAAAAAGTGAGTTAATTGGTTTTTTTCGTCTGACGATGGCAATTTTATAGACTGGTGTACTTTGAAGTTAGGGAGATCATTCAATGCAGAATTCTGCTCCTTAACTTTGAATACAATTATATTTCCCGGACGAACCATCCTTTGCAAGATGTGAGCGAAAAACCAGAAAAATTCTACAAATTTCAAGGTTTTTTGCATTTTTCGACCTGAGCCGGTCCTGCTTCGAAGCAGCAGATTCGTGTTCAGCACCCTAAAAACCATACAATTCCATTGAGAAATTTTCTACCGGACTCATGTTACCGAAAAACTACCATTTGATTAGGCTATATGGTATGATTTATACTCCAACAAGTGACGGAATGCAGGTGATTCCCTAATTAAAAACGATATCGGAGTGGTAATATTCCATAAGAGTTTTAGAAAAAATAATAGATGTATTAAGAAATGAAAAATAAATAAAACAATCGGTAAATTGGCTACACCCAGCTAGCACTAAAGTAGCTACAACTGTTTCCACTACTACTCTTTAAGAGTTTTTACGTATTTATTACTAATAATCTTACTATATATCAACAAACACTTTAGGTTACACGTTTTTAAGTATTATATATGTATTTGGTACTGCGAATAATACTTTATAGTAATTTTTCATGTAAAGTAATTATATAATAACTACTGCTAAGGAACTACTTAAGGAATTGGCTCCAAGGTCGTCATTTCTTTTCCGTGACATAATAGTAATTATTAAAAGTTACTGTTTCTAATATGTTTACTAAATTACAACTTTTAAGTATCAGTACCTTCTTGAACTTTCTAGACACTACTCCATTACGTTTAAGTGTACTCCTATAACGTATTACTATAAAGTAAAATGAGTCGTTGCAGAGTATAAAAATTTATCGTCTATTGCTACTTTAAACTGGCTATTACCAGTCGTTATTCTTCTGTTGCAACTTAGAAGTAAAAATTACAGTAATTATTTACTACAAGTAAACTATTACCTCTTTCACTTGAGGTTTCGGAGATAGGGGGCGCTGGTACGAGATTCGGTCAGTGATTTTATAAAGACAGTGGCAACAATAGAGACACCAATTTTTGATAGGTCGGCCATATTGCTGCTAAAATCGCTTTGTTTACTTTTCGCCGACATGGGTTTCTTATGAGGTTTGTTGCTTTAGTGTCCCATTTTATTGGGTTTTGTGATTATTAAATTGAATATTGATTCAAACAAGAAGTTCTCAGTCATTTACCATATAGAGAAATGTATTTAAACCTGGTTCACCTGTTTTTTGCTTGTAATTATAAAGTGTTGGTGATGAATGTGTAAATGACTATGACCGTAAATGTTTTAAGTTTAAGTTTACTCCAAGAAAAGTTATTAAATATTGCATTGCATTATATATTATTATATTTTGGTTTTGTTTTGCTGTAAGAGACAATATTGTTTCATGTCTTAGTGTATGTTTTACTTCATTTAGCACCTCAATTAGAGGTAGAAGCTCTCCAAGATTAGCATAAAAGAAACTTTATTTTGTAAGCCTTCTTCAGTACGTATTACATTACTAAATTCATTTGGTAGACAATTCTCATTATACGCTAGCACAAACATTGTTATTTGTTAAAAATCTGAATGAAAAAGTGAGTTTGTGGTGGGCTTCTGTTGTCGTCACTGTTGTCCTTATAAAGTCATTGTAATTCGGTCTACGGCTATTAATTAGTTGTGTATGTATTGTGTTATCGTATACAAGTAACAAGTTAAAAAGGTTTACAAAGGCCTCACATACAATAAGAAAAAAGTAGCTTTCGTCACTCAGCCACATTTTATAGAAAATTAAAAATATCACAACTTGGTTATGTGATACCTGAACAAAACCACCTAAAGCGGTATTTTAAGGAAACAAAAAATAAAAACGTAACAAAGTGTTAGGGTTATGATAGATGACAGAATTATAGTAGTGACTCAAGTACCGCAATTCTCCGCATGCTACGACACATCGCATTAAATTTTAAAGAACCGGCGGAAATCGTAATCGCTTGGTAATAATATATAGTATGGGATTAATGGGAACTTTGTAGATAACTAGTAGATTTAAAGTAATTGGGTATAAGTAACAGTTGCGTATTTAAAGAATCCAAAACTATAGAAGCGTATGGGAGCAGTCGTAGACCCTTGATGTTAAGTAATTTTCTCAGCAAGAACGCCATTGTTTCTTTTCTTCTAATCTATAAATATTTAGCTATGATGTTTGTTTTTGTGAGTATAAAGATTAAAAATGCATATAAATTAAACATTACGTTACAAAAAGAATCACTCTTTATAATAAGATATTTAATGATAATTACTATTTAAACTAAAGTCCAAAATTACATTTTGGAGATTTAAATTAATTAATAAATTTAAATTATTATTTGTCACGTAATTTTTTTAAGACTATCATCAACATATTCACCAGAGAAATTGTCTGCGTTTTAATTTTAGGTCTTTAGCATAGCCAGAAAATTAAGTGAAACGCATGTATCCTACCTCACATAACAATAACGTATTCTATACGCTCTACACCATATTCCCAATTTGAGCGTTTGTAGTCACCATAACTCTTCTGCTTGTATTAAAACGAACCATACATATTTTTAAAACGGATTAAATAAAGACAGAAATAAGAAAGTGATGAATAGAGTAAATTATTACTATTTGGCTACTTAAATGGAACTACACAATTCCCTACTATCTACGAACAGTCAAAGTCACAGTTACATGTTATTCACGAAATAGTTACCCTAAAATTGTTCCCCATTTTGGTAACGATTACGTAGTCTCAGGTTAAACAAAACGTGGCGACACCAAGTTCCTGTTACGTCAAAGAAAATACTTGTGATAACAATGACGTATTCAAGAATAAAAGTGCTACTTGGGCACTCAAACGTTCTCTCCTAATAATTCTTTCATTTATTAAAGAAAGGAGAGATAACCGAAAATATATATGTACTATATATATTAATAAATTACTACGTTCTGAAAGAAGAATTTATAACGAGAGACATTCTGGGTAAAGTCCTTTTTTAATTTAATTTTTCTGAGAAGTAATTTTAATATTTCGGACTCTAATTTAACACCAGAAAAATTTCGCAAAGAAGATGATATAAGTAATAATTCCACAGACATCATACCTTTCTTACACAAAGTATGAGTTTTTATAATTAAAAATTTCTAGGCTTTTATTAATTTATTTATTTTTATTTCATAATGGAGAAAATCAATGATTTTTAAAAGATACGTGTAAGTACCAATTCTGTGTAATAAATATGGTAATTAGCTACGAGAAAAAGCTGTGTAATTAAATAAATAATGTTATGCCCCAATATTTCTTGTTGTTAAAATAACATCTGCAAATGTAGTTCAGAAATAGAAACAAAATCATTGCATTTGCCATTAGACTCGGATAGAAATCACTACTATATTATAATTTAAATTATTTGATTTATATAGCTAATTATTAGAATATTGTTATTTCGCCTTTCCTCTCAATTATACGTTTTATTTATAACTGCTACCTAAAACGGAAAAGTAAATGGCAACTAGTTAGTTCAGCATTAATTTCAATTATAAATGAGATCTATTGATATACCTTTGACCAAAATTTGCAAATAAAATAGTTATCAATTTTAAAAGAACAATGATTTAGAGCATATGCGTCGGTAAGTTTTTTTCGAAATATTTGGAATTTGCAACCAAAATTCATAGTACATTAAAGTGTTAGAATTCTAATTATTACCTACAGTTTTGTGGTTTCCCCTATATTTGTACGTAAGTTTAATGTCCTAAAATGCCTTACAACGCAGTGGAAATTTTCGACAGCTCATGTAATATAAACCTAAAATATTCTATTTTGTTTATCATTACTAAGCATACAATAAATGTTTTCAATGGCCAGTGTGAAAAGTTTTTTCAAGTTTCTTAAGTGATCTCAAGAATGTTTAGTGTCTTGGCAATAATGATGTATATATGTACAGAAAACTTTTTTTTATTATTACATTGAATTTCGAGATCTAGAATATCATTGACGGCCGTTAAGTTTTATGAAAACCACAAAATGATAATTTGTAAGATTTTCCTATTTTTAAATCTATGCGATTCAGTAACAACGCAAAAATATATCAATTGTTACCGAGGGTATTGGAATTGATTTTGATACTGCAGTTCCTTTCGTCTCACTAAGGATTCCTAAAACCCAGATTACTAAAGTTGGATATAAGAAGCCTGTCGTTGACCCTGTTGAATGTGTGGTTGTTGATCAGCCAGCAGTAAACCCGTGTTGCAAATAAGTTTATAACATATCCGTCACAAGAGAATCTAGGAAAGTAGGGATTTCAGATTGTGAAGAGAAATCAGCTGCTTGGACTTTAAAGTACGTTAAGAAAATGTATGGCCCAACTTGAAATTTAAAAATTTAAAAGGTTACAAAGGTATTTCAATGCGGTTTTTAGCATATTGAGGTTCATTTGCTTTTCTTGAATAATCTGCACTTGTTATGCTGATAAAGATTCCAAGTATCAAGTATAGGGCATTAAACAAAGTACTGATATTTCTTTGTCAAACAATTACCACGTTTAAAAAAACATATTTCTTGGGTAAATAGTTTGAAGCTACTTATTAAAGCTTGTATCCAAATAATAGCAAAATAATTAAGATGTTTTCTTCCAATTTACCTCTCTTATGTGTTATCCCAGATCATTTGTCCAAAAAATCTCATATTTTTAGGATCTAAAATGTTTTTCTAATAAGCTTTTTTAATAGACTTTCCAGTCACCACTTATTTACTTAATCAGTAAATGTGCTGTTAGTATCTGAGAAAATTATTAAAAAAAAAACCTTCATATTAGTTTAATTTAATAAAAACATCTATGGCTGCAAATACTATCAGTTCTAAAAAATGAATAATTGCTCATGTAATAATAGAGATTCAAAACAAACTGATCTGATTTGGTCTTTTTAAAAACTAGAGTATATTATTAAAGTAAGTGCAGGGAAAAATTCTGAATCCCTTCAAATCAATTAGCAATCAACTCAGTTATTGCAAATTAAGTTAGGCTCGAAGCTAAACATATTAGTATGCAAAAGTGGACGTTAACAAAAACGACGACTTCCTGTATACTTAAACTGTATAACCTGTAAAATTTATTTTATTTTTGTATTTCATTAGTTGTGGTCTTATAAAAGCTAATTTTAGCATCTGGTGTTTTCTCTAACGTACCATCGATCTTACTAAGTAATAAAATAAAAATAATTTATAAATAATATATGTGCAATCTACATGTCTTTATAATCAATTAAGTAAGTTGATAACAGAAACGTTATAAAAGATTCGCTATATAGTAAGATCGACGACATATAATATATTTATATATATCCGACCTAATAATGAAAATAAATTAATTTTGATGTAGGTAAAATAACAAGAGTCGTCTTCTGATAAGATTATCCAGTTAATTGTATTTATTACTTAAAATTTTCAGCTGGGGTGGCTTCTTCCTTTAAAAAAGAAAAGAGGGGTGTTGCGGCATATTCTTTCAAACCTTACATGTAAAACGATACTTTCCTTTTGGAATGGGCGCCAATGGTTTTTGAATAATCGTATTAAATGTAAATTAGAGAATTCAATCGAACTTAGATGTTAATTTAGTAAATTTTTAAAATTTCTACTATACTGATATATGAAGCTGTTTACTAATAATTTAGTTTCGGAAATTTTCCAAAGATTCAAACTGGAGAGGGTACATTTGTATCTTTAACAATCCAGCCGAGAAAAATCGGGTGATCTCTACGGTCATTTAAGAAATCCTCTTCTTGAACTAAAGCCTAGTTTACATTAGGCAAGTAGCTAGGCCTATAACTGAAACTGTGCTCAGTAGTTCGGCTCAGTACGTGACCCATTTAATCGATTTTTAACTCGAACTGCTATTTATGATGTTTACCTTAACTTACGTAAACGAGACTATAATTTAATTTTAGGCGATATGTGTATTTGATTGTAGTTTAGTAGTATTTTCTTTTGGTTGCGATGATATTTCCGCTATTTTTGAAGGATATTCAATTTTGAATATATAACGATGTTTCTTTGTTCTAACTTAAATATTCCCGGACTTTCTAGTGAGAAATTTATTTTTTCAATCACTCCATACTCCATTAGAATAAAGAAGTATTTTTTAATTTTGTATTTATATTTTTTTGAACGTTTTCCACTGACAAAAACCTTTTAAATATGAATCAAAAATACAACCACCCTTAAACGGATTAAAATAAAAATGCGCTTTTTAAAGTGACGTTTAGAAAGGATTCTAGGTATATCATTGTACGTAAATATTTTACCGCAATATATAGGAAAGAAGAGAGAATTTGCAACTCGAAAGCCATGAGATGGCAAACTATTATTACAATAGTTTACAAAAGAAATCAGCAAAAAGGCCTGTTGCTGAATTTTATGATGGCGATGTCAAATTATCCGTTTTGGTGAATAATTTTAACAACAAATATAGATTATAATCAGGTTCCCTGTAGTGCAGATATAGTAATTTTGATTAACGGCATGAAAAAATCAAATGAATCTGGTTTCGATGGTGTCTATTTAACGTTCTTTTAAAGAAAAGCAAGTATATTTTGTAAGAAGTATTGACTTATTTAACTACTAACTAAATATGTTAATAAAAAAAAGATTTTTTCCAGAACTGTTAAAAATGGCACCGATTCAGTATAGTAGATTTTAGAGCAATAATACAACCGATGTCTCAAATTTAATTACATTCCAAGTTAGAATTAAAACGCCTTTCCTACAAAAGAATTGTTACACTCTTCGGTAGTAAGTATTTCGACTCATTTGTTTAGGTGCATTAAATATGTATGTTTTTACCCTTCTCTCTTTAGTGTTGTTACCTGTGGTATTGTCTATTTATGTTTTATATTTTACTTTGACTTTTTCTATTTACTTATAAACTGAAAAATAAACTTTTATTATTTTATTTATTTATTAAGAATGGAAAGGAAAAGTTAATTCTCCCTTAAAACGATGCAGTTGCAACTAGATCCTATTGTCTCAGGAAAAAAATTGGAAGACACACTTATTCTGTGAAACAACATTGCCTTTTTTAGAAAAAAGAATTTGCCTTCTCAAATGTTTCAAAAAATTTGGGTATTTTTACTTTCTTCATAAAAGGGAAGTATTGTAATCGTGAAAAAAATCACTCTCCGAGATTTTTTCAGATCTTTACATTTCAGGGTTCCTAGATGACCAAAAACATGTTTTCTCGATTTCGTCGGTCTATCTGTCTCTCTGTCGGTCTGTCAGTCTGTCTGTTCGCGGCATAGCTAAAAAACTACTTACCCGATTGACTTCGAATTTTGGTCAAAAATTAAGAGTCATATGGGGATAACCTGGTAAAAATCCAATGTGGCAAAACAAAATGGCGGATTAGTAAAATGTTAAAAAAAATATTACTTAGAAAGTGCTTATCCAGTTTATCTCAAATTTTCCACAAAAATCAAGTATTATGTAGGAATCAACTCGTAAAATTTTGGTACGAATCCAAGATGGCGAAACAAAATCCTGGCTTAATAAAATATTTAAAAATTCAGCCTGAAAAAACTACTTAATGAACTGGTTTCAAATTGTGTGCCATCATTAATTATTGTAGTCTAGAGATGAACTAGTAAGTGTGGTACTAATTCAAGATGGCGGAACAAAATGGCAATCAAATAAAATATTTGTAATCTGAAACAATTATCTTCCCAGGTTTCACATATATTCGCGTTTTTGGCTTGTGTTTTATCAAGTCTGTCGGACCGTCTGTGGGTTTGTCTCTCTGCGTGTCAGTTCGCGGCATAGCATAAAGACTCATTAGATTGACTTCAAATTTTAGGCAAAAATTAAAGCTCATATGGGGATGGCCTGGTAATCTTCTAATTAAAATCCAATATGCGAGAACAAGATTGCGGCCTAATGAAACGTTAAAGAAATTATTACTAAAAAACTAAATATCCAATTTATTTCAAATTTTGTACAAAAATGAAGTAATATGTAGGAATCAACTGGCAAAATTTTGGTATGAATCTAAGATGGCGGAACAAAATGGCGGTTTAATAAAATATTTAAACATTCAGCCTGAAAAAACTACTTAATGAACTAATTTCAAATTGTGTGCCATAACTAACTCCAGTAAAACGGTAGTATTAGTTAAAGATGGCGGAAGGCCAAATAAAATCTGAAAAAAATCAACCCCTCAGTTTTTAGATATCTTCGCGTTTTAGAGTCCCTATATGCCAAAAAATATGTTTTATACATCCGTAGATCCAGCTGTCGGTTTATCTCTCAGTTCGCGGCATAGCTTAAAAACTACTCATCAGATTGACTTCAAATTTTAGTCAAACATTAAGGCTCATATGGGGATGACCTTGTAATATTTTGGTAAAAATCCAATATGTCGCAACAATATGGTGGCCTAATGAAGCGTTAAAAAAATGTTACTTTAAAAACTAATTATCTAATTTGCACAAAAATCAAGTATTATGTAGGAATCAACTGGTAAAATTTTGGTACGTATACAAGTTGGCGGAACAAAATGGCGGCTTAATAAAATATACAGAAATTCAGCCTGAAAAAACTACTTAATGAACTGATTTCAAATAGTGGGTCATGACTAATTGTGGTATAGAGATAATTTAAAATGGCGGAACAAAATGGCGTCCAAATAAAATTTTTGTAATCTCAAAAAGTCAGCCTAGCAAGTTTTACATATCTCCGCGTTTTAGCGCCCCTAGATGCCAAAAAATATGTTTTTTCAATCCCATCGGTCCACCTATCGGTTTGTCTGTCTGTCTGTCAGTTCCCGGCATAGCTTAAAACGACCCATTAGATTGACTTTGGACAAAAATTAAGGCTCATATGGAGATGACCTGGTAATATTTTGGAAAAAATTCAATACGCCGGAACAAGATGGCGGTCTAGTGAAACGTTAAAAAATTATTAAAAAACTAATTATCCAATATACATCAAATTTTGCAAAAAAATCAAGTGTTACATAAGAATGAACTGGTAACATTTTGGTTTGAATATAAGATAGCAAAACAAAATAGCGGCCTACTAAAATATTTAAAACATCAGTCTGAAAAAACTATTTAGGTATTAGATTAATTTCAAATAATGTGCAAGCATTAGGTGTGATCTAGAGATAAGCTGGTAAAGTTGTGTTACGAACTCAAGATAGCGGAACAAAATGTCGGCTAAATAACATGTTAAAAAATTAACGTAAAAAAATCTTTTTATTCAATTGGCTGTAAATTTTGGACAAAAATTAAATATGGTATAAGGATAAACTGGTACGAATTCAACATGACGTAACAAAATCGCGGTGTGTGTCTAGTAAAAACTACTTACTGAATTCATTTTAAATTATGTCCAAAATCAAGCGTGGCATAGGTAGAAACTGGTAAAATATTGGTAGGGATCAAATATATTGGAACAAAATGTTCAATAAATATGTTTGAAAAGACATTATATATGTGTTCCTAAATAACTATGTACTGAACTAAAATGGTTCACACTTTACTATTCCTAATAAAAGGATATATTTATAATGAGGGAAGTTCCAGGTAAAGAAAATTTCCCGATTTTTTAATTTCGTACAGATTGCCAGGTATTGTAAACGGGTGTAAAAG
Organism: Kuschelorhynchus macadamiae; assembly: GCA_030620095.1. Taxonomy (NCBI): domain Eukaryota; kingdom Metazoa; phylum Arthropoda; class Insecta; order Coleoptera; family Curculionidae; genus Kuschelorhynchus; species Kuschelorhynchus macadamiae. Next base: position 106,041 of record JAUTXW010000938.1, read on the forward strand.
GTTGTTAGATAATTTGCTTACCTAAAAGAGAAACTCTAGAAGTCCTATATATGATTACTAACACTCTATGCCGTAGCTTAATATTAAAAGTTTTAATAAAATCGCATTTAGAGGCCTTTTAAAATCTAATTTACTCGAAAAGATTTAAAATACTCGAGATATTGAATTTAACTTTTTCATTAGACTTCTTTTAAATCAAATAAAATTGAAGTGAATTATTCGTTTTGTAGATTCTCTTAGGCAAGAGCTTTGTACATTGGCGCAAACTAAAAATATAAAGTTAATTTCTTGCTCGCAGTCCTTTTTAGTTTCTTACTGGATTAATAAACTGAAATACTCTTTTATGTAATATTTTTTTAAATGGATTATCCTATTTATTTTTTTTTTTCATTGGAATCAACGTAATGTTCAGACCTCAAAAATATATACATGTTATATTTACTTAAAATATTGACAAAACGGTTAGTGTAAATTTAAATCGGGAGATTACAAGAACGACAACGGGAAAATAATACACATTATATATATTGCATTAAAAAAAAACAATTTTTTTTTTTTTGTCGGATCATTAAAAATAGATGTTCAACTGAAATCATCACCTCGTACAGGGCGTTTTCTCATAATAAGCCACCCTAATTTTTGTTTACTTTTAATAGATGTATAGAAACAAATTTTCACACACTTACTACTTGGTTTTTTATTCCTGAAGAGACATCTCTGTGAAACATTGTAATTTTTTGTGGTAATGGTATTATACTTATTTCTACATAATTATTTCTTATTGAATAGAAGAATGCTTGTTAATTTTATGAATTTTTAGTAGTTTCAAGCTAACGTGCAGAGTCTGTCAGCCATTTTGTAGAACTGGACAACAATTTCGTTGTAAAATCGAGGTTTTTTATTAATTTTTTTTTATATACAAAATAGTTTTACATTTGCCTTCTTTAAATATTTCGGATATTGTCGTCAGCTGTCGAGTTAAGCCGACTGCGGTTATTTTGAATCTTTAGATAAAACAGCGACGCAATTTGGCGTCATAAGTACTGCAAGTGCTCTGCAAGTCGAGTAGAACCGGATAGGACCTAAATTACATGTTTTGTTACCTTAGTTTGATCGAACACACAGTTTCAACGTGAAAGTAAAAATCAACATATATATATATATATATATATATATATATATATATATATATATATATATATATATATATATATATATATATATATATATATATATATATATATATATATAATTATATGTGTATATATATAAATATATATATATATATATATATATATATATATATATATATATATATATATATATATATATATATATATATATATATATATATATATATATATATATATATATATATATATATATATATATATATATATATATATATATATATATATATATATATATATATATATATATATATATATATATATATATTGCTTTTTAGTCCTTCACGGATGGAAAAATACAATGTGTTTTCATTCCGGGTGTACATCCGTTATAGGTGGCGCTATTAGATTTAAGCTTTATTTAATTGAATTTAATTTTTTTTAATCACTTTGCAATGTATATGGGATAAAAATAAAATACACAATTAACTGAGAAAGAATTCACTTTGAAACGACTTCTTCCTCCCTTTTTTTTCTATTTTACGTTCCGCCTAACATAGTAGGCTTTTTCAAAACTGTATAAAATTATCATACTACCTAAAACAATAAAAATTAGGCCATTAATAAACAGTTATATATAAGGGCATTACGTAATTTTTTTTAATCACTTTACAATGTATATGGGACAAAAATAAAATACACAATTAAATGAAAAAGAATTCACTTTGATTACATACCTCAATCGATTTTAGGCAGGCTTCATGTGGATGTTATTGTATGAATAAATAAGTTAAGTAGTTTTTATTAATTTATTGGTTGTGCTTCCTGTTTTATGGAACTTAAAAACTCCTAAAGTATATATAGATAGGAAGACGAAAATTAATACAGTGCGTTATTTTTAAGTTAATAGATTATGATATACCCAACTTAAATTATGGAAGTCATGTTTGTCGTTAACAGAATATTTTTCTTTTTTGATGTGTATCATTTCCCTTATTTGTAGCATGCGGTAATTGGGTTCTTGCGTTAAGATATTAGTGTCAGAAAAATTGAATTCGTGTCTTTCACTCTTTTCGTGCTCGTGTAGAGAGGTTGAAGCATTTTTGGTATATTTATGTCCATTCAGTCTACTATCTAAGTACTGGGTGGTCATTCCGATATATTTCATTGGGCAGTTTAGGCAGGGTATTGAATATACGATGTTAGATCTTTTTTTATTTGGTACTTTGCTTTTTAAAGGAGTAAACAGATGGGATAAGCGATTTTGGGATTTGTGGCAAAAAATGATGTCCTGTTTTGCTAAAATATACTTACATTATTTTTTCATTTATTTCTTATTGCACGGTCTAAAAACTCGTTGTTAAATGCTTTTATTACGATATTTTTTAAGAAAGCCATTGTTTTTTAAAATTGTTCTAACTTTATGTAATGTTTCAGAGCGATACTCCGATGATGTTAAAGTGAGAGCTCTGTCGGTAAGGCCGATAATCACGCTATTCTTTTGATTTTTCGGGTGGTTTGAATTAAGATTTAAATAACGACCGGACCATGTGTTTTTTGTATACCACTGGGTCTTAAGGGTGCCTTTTTGACTATCTCGAATAATAGAAATATCTACGAAATTAATTGTATTGTCGTTTTCGAGTTCAGCAGTAAATTGCAGTTTGTGATGAAAACTGTTAAAAGTATTTAAAACGTTAATAATTTCATTTTCTGGAATTTCCATCAGACAATCATCAACGTATCTTTTAAAAAACACGATTGGTGACCCTATAATGAGTTTCGGCAATATTTGTTTCATTTGTAAAATAAAATACCACTTTGTTATGTTTTTGTTGAGGTAAGTATCTCGTAACATAAGAAATTAAAAAAAAATATAGTTTTGATAATGACATCTAATTAGAGAGACTATTTTTTAAGGAAACTTTTTTATATGGAATATTGAAACAACGGTTATAAGTAAATATAACATGTATATATATATGTTGAAGTCTGAACATTACGAGGATCCCAATAAAAAGAAATACAACAACCCATTTGAAAAAACCAAAATTGGTATATTTTGACAGAATGCAGTTCATACCGTAAGTGTTAGAAAAGTGCAAAAAAGAGTATTTCAGTTTATTAATCCAGTAGAAGCTAAAAAGAACTGCGAACAACAAGGAACTAATTTTATATTTTTACTTTGAGCTAATGTACAAAGCTCTTGCATAAGATAATCTACAAAGCGAATAATTTACTTCAATTTTACTTGATTTAAAAGAAGTCTAATAAAAAAGTAAAATTGAATATCTCGAGCATTTTAAATATTTTTCAGTGAATTAGATTTTAGAAGCCTCCAAATGCTATTTTATTAAAACTTTTAATATTAAGCAATTGCATAGTGTATTAGTAATCAAATAAGCTTTAATATATAGGACTTCTAGAGATTCTGTTTTAGGTAAGCAAAATAGCTTATCTGAAGCCTTTCCGCTTTTAGTTCGAAATTAAAAAATACCGAAATTTTTTGAAACATCTGAGAAGAAAACTATATTTTCTATAAAAGGCAATGTTGTTTTACAGAATGATAGTGTTTTCCAAATTAAATATATATATATATATATATATATATATATATATATATATATATATCGACCAAATGGTAAAGGAGTAAATTTCCTTACCGTTAGCTCTTTCGTTTCGTATATCTTTTCACGACCAAGAACCACACAGAATTTGAAATTGAAAGAATGTAACATTTTAATTAACATATGGAAAACTTTTTATTTTCGATTTTAGCAAGAAAATGTATTTTTCTTAAAAAGTTTTGCTTGCAAAAAGATATGATTCGCATTGAAAAAAATAAGTTTTTTAAACGGGTTGTCAAAAACGATGAAAACGTCAGTTTTACTTAAAATTAAACTACCTCTAATTTTCATTTTCAAGAAAAATGTTACCTGAAAAAATTGTTTAGAATCATATCTTAAGGCAGTATACAAAATTTCATAAATACACATTTCTTAATTAAAGTTATCAAAAGCAAACGAGATGCATTTAACAAATCGAGAAAAAGTAAAAATCGTACACATTGTAAGTAATCACAACAAGACATTTAGAGAGGCAGCGAGAATCATCCTAAACGAAAACCAGTTAGTTATTTTACTGTCGGTAAAGTTTTAAAAGAGTTCAAAGCTTGATCAAATATTTTTTTTAAATATCATGGTGTAGCTAATAAAGGTAATGATAATGATAAATACGAAGATAAGTGGAAAGTCTAACTTCACGTTCAAGAATATCCATGGGCCAGTTTAGTCCAAAAATTCCGAAATTTGAAAGAAATGTTTATTAGAAGGGTATTAAAGAAACATAAGTACAAATTCTTTAAGCCGAGATTTATTAATACTTTGATTTTTGTTTCTGTATCATGGCATTGTTCGAGGATGACAGACATTTTGGATACAAAATTCTTTTTTGGACGAAACTAAATTTATAACAAATGGCATTTTTGCCTCACACCAAATCTCATTACTGGAGTATGGGTGGTAGAATGTAAAATCAATATTCAAAAATTATCAACGTGTGGTCGATTTCACCGCCAGACTTTAGATCATGAACAGAGCCCTCAAAATTAACCAACCCAAACGCAGCGGAGTGTACTAGGAGATTGAAAAGTAAAGCAACTTATGCGATTTTTGTCCCTTTTAATAACTAAGATTTGTTTTAGTAATAAAAACTTTAATATCTTTATTTTTTACCTTTTAAAAATATTGATTTTTTGTTACGTGACTGCTGCTTTCAAGTAGAAGCAAAATTTTTCAAATAAAATTACCATTTTCGGTCAAAAACGATAAGAATAAAAATACTTTCGATGAAGATTAATTTTTATTATTTTATTATTTATTTTTTGTTCATAAAATTTTGTATATTTTCTTAAGATGTGATTCTAAACAACTTTATCAGAGAACATTTTTCTTGAAAATGAAAATTAGAGGTAGTTTTCTTTTGCGTAAAACTAGCGCTTTCGTAATTTTTGACAACCCCGTATATAAAAATTAAATTTTCTTCAGAGCGAATCATACTTTGTTTGTAAGCAAAACTTTTTATGAAGAATAAATTTTTTTGTTAAAATCCACAATAAAAAAGTTTTCCATATGTTAACTAAAATTGTACACACCCTGTATACCTATATAGGTGTTATTACACAACAAATCTAGTATATTTATATACAGCAAGAAGATATCCAGGGTGTTTCACGTAAAAAAATATATGTTGGTTCTGCTAACATTTTTAATTGTTGATTTCCTATAAACCAGCAATAAATTGTACAACTTTTACATTTTTGCTATCTCTTAAAATTAAACTAATATTTAGGGTGGCGAATTATGAGAATTAGGACGGAACAAAATGTATCATATTTGTTTCTTTAACGAAATTAGCTCGGGGTAAAGCCAATTTACCTTTTGAAATGGCAAATTTAGTATAACTTGAACTAAGAGATAATATTTATTTATAAAAAATCGGTAAATTTTCTTTACCCGGAACTTCCACCGTTTTGATTTTTTTTCCATTTGTTAGGATAGTGAAGTGTTACCTAATTGAGTTAAGTATATAGTCACAGTATATATATGTGTTACATATACTGTCTGTTATTTTATCATATTGGATTCCTACGAATATTTTACCAGTTTCTTTCTATCTTTGCCACACTTGAATTTTGGGCATAATTTAAAATAAATTCAATAAGTATTGACACACATTCCGTCATTTTGTTACGTCACGTTGAATTCGTTTATCCCATTTGCACATTAAATTTTTCTGCAAAATTTAAAGTCGATTGAACAAGCTTTTTCTACGTTGATTTTTTTAAAATTTTATATGCGCACGGTTTTCTTTCGCCATCCTAAATTCGTGCCACAACTTCACCAGTTTATCTCTATATCACACTTAATTCTTGCACAAAAATTGAAATTAATTTAATAATTAGTACTTTCGGTCTATTTATTAAAATATTTTATTAGGCCGCTATTTTGTTGCTACCTTGGATTTATATCATTCATGTAACACTTGATTTTTGTGCAAAATTTGAGGTAAATTATTTTTTTAGTAATAATTTTGTTAACAGTGTTCCGCCATATTGTATTTTTACCAACATTTTACCAGGTCATCCCCATGTGACCCTTAATTTTTGACTAAAAATTGAAGTTAATATAGCAAGTAGTTTTTAAGCTATGACGGAATTGATACAACATATTTTTGGCATCTTGAGACGCTAAAACGTGAAGATATGTAAAACCTGAGAGGGTTTTTTCACGATTATAAACATTTTATTTGGCCACCATTTTATTCCGCCATTTTGTATTAGTAACACAGTTTTACTAGTTAATCCCTATACCACAATTGGTTATGGCACATAATTTGAAATATCCAATCCATTAGGCAATTTTTCAGGCTGAATTTTTAAAAATTTTATTAAGCCGCCATTGGATTCGTACCAAAATGTTACCAGTTGATTCCAACATAATACTTGATGTGCATGCAAAATAATTTGGATAAGTAGTTTTTTAATACATTTCATTAGGCTGCTATATTGGATTTTTACTAAAATATTACATATTCCCATATGACCCTTAATTTTGGACCAAAATTTGAAATCAATCTGGTAAGTAGTTTTTAAGCTATGCCTCGAACTAACAAACAGACAGACAAACTGATAGACGGACCGACGGAATTTATAAAATATATTTTTTGGCATCTAGGAGCGCTATCGCAATCGGTTAAGTAGCTTCAACTTTTAACTAACAGACAAACAGGTAGATAGACCGACAAAATCGAGAAAATATGTTTTTCTGCATCTCGGTTGAAACGTGAAGACCTGAAAAAATCTCGGAGGGTGATTTTTTCATGATAACAAACAATTTGTCCGTTTTACGAGGGAAGTAAAAATGAAAACAAATCATGCGGACTTCAACATAAACTTTACGTGTATTATTCTGGTAATTAAGAAACTAATAAACACAACTGTTCTTGAATAATTAAGTTTATCTCTAAATATAAGGAATTTGGCACACCCTGCCTGGTAACCAGCTGATATTGCGAAAAAATTTGACCCGCAGGAATATATTTGCGTCTCATCAGGGCACCTGTTTAACTGGTCTAAAACAGACGGGCAAATGGATAGGCACCGTTACGTTTAATATCTTGAGGCTGAATTCCACCCAAGTACATTTGCCTATACTGCTCCACCGAAAACACTCAATTTACAATAACTAGGAGAAACAAAAAGAAGAACAATTTTAGTCAAAAAAATAAAAAACCAAATAACTGAGAGCAATAATATAAAGTTCTTAATTACTTGACAATAAGGATGTTTGAAATTAATGACAAATTTTTTAGATTAAAAATTTATTATTGCGGAATAAAATGGCTAAATAAAATAATTAAAACTAAACTAAACTAGAAATAAGTAACAGTTTATGGGATTTGTATAGCTATTACCAAATAAATATATGCATATATAAATAGTGTTATCTGAACGTAGTGGAATTCGAGGGCTATGAGGGAAGTTCTAGGTAGATGCGAATATAAACATTTTTAAAATGGTTTTCTTTACATTTAAACTTTAAATTTTTCTTTATATGATCTATTGGTTTGAGTTTACACTTTAAATATGTTTTAAAAATAGTGTTTTTATTTTATTTATTACTTCCTCTGTAAAACGGAAATATTGTAAGCGTAAAAAAATTACCCTCCAAGAATGTTTTCAGATCTTTACGTTTCAGGGACCCTAGATGCTGAAAAACATGTCTGTCTATCTGACTGTTTGTGTGTCTGTTCGCGGCTTAGATAAAAATTACTTACACGATTGACTTCAAATTGTAATCCAAAACTATCTGGGGATGACCTGGTAACATTTTGATAAAAATCCAATATTTCTAAACAAAATGCAGGCCCAGTAAAATGCTAAAAAAATTTTTGCTAAAAATCTACTTATCCAGTTTATCTCAAATTTTGCACAAAAATGTAGGAATCAACTGTAAAATTTTGGTACGAATCCAATAGCGGAACAAAATGGAGGGTTAATAAAATATATAAATTTTAAGCCTGAAAAACTACTTCATAATGGACTGATTTTAAATTATATGCCATAACTAACTGTGGTGCAGAGATGAACTATTAAAACTGTGGTACCAAATCAAGATGGCGGAACAAAATGGCGGCTAAGTAAAATGTTTGTAATCTTGAAAAAAATCACCCTCTCAGGATTTACATATCTTTACGTTTTATCGTCTCTAGATGCAACTATGTTTTATAATATTCCGTGGGTCCCTTTGTTGGTTTCTCTGTCTGCCTCTCAGTTCGCAACATAGCTTAAAAATTACTCATCAGATTAACTTTAAATTTTAGCAAAAATTAAAGATTATATGGGGATGATTTTTTTCACTTGTGTTGAAATTTTGTTTAGGCTTCAGAAAAATAAGTTAATCCTTTTTTTTTGCAGTCGCTGGTGCAGACTTCTGCAAAGAGATCCCGCTTAGCGGGATTTTCGGGAAACTCAATGGCTGTGAACGCGAAGATTTTTATAGCCTTTTAGGATTTTTATTCTGCTTATCTGTCCGATTCTACAATAGAATAACAAGCGTAACAGCCGTTTGGTTGCGTAAATGGGAGGGCTTTTGATTTGGCAGAATGGTTAACGCTCTTAAGCCTAGTTTATAAACCGTGGGAAAACTAAACCCGAACGGATTAATATTAGACCAACCATACAAATTATGAACAATACGAAATTGGGCATACATTCTTTATTACCATATGTTACAAAAATCCGAGACTACAGCTGGCTACGATACCGGGCGAAGCACGAATTTTTATAGCCCTATTTTAATGCGGCACTGATCTTCTCAAATCATCAAGGTAACTATACTTTCGTGAATTTTCGTATACAGAATTTTGTATTTTTGGGCTTTCGCATGCGGTAAAGTCACAAAAGGTGTCAAAGAACTAGTGTTTGACGCAACACAAAAAAAGGCTAACCTGGGCTAAACAAAATGGAGGTGTGATAATTATAAAACACGATTATATTTAAAATTACGTATACGGAAATCACAAAACGTAATTACCGTTGAGATCCTGCCAACTTAAAGATTTAATGCCTGGGCTCTCAATTTTATATATTGATATGGCCTTATATTTTATTACCACGCCTAGTTTTGAATATACCTAACCTTTCTACCTCTGCAGTGGTGGTTCCGAGATAATATTCTGGGCTATGTTAAGGTTACTTAATTAAATTCTCTACATGTTTTAAAAATTAATTTTAACAATGTTTACAAACCTTTATTACCTTTTTAACAAGCTGGAATATTCACATGTCAGATTTTAAGCATATTCATTAAGTTAAAACGTTAAAATTTGAACATGTTAAAACAGTAGCAGATAGGTATAGAAATATTATAGGTATTCACAATGATCACGTTTTAGGGAAAACATGCTAAACAAATATGCAGGGCATTTGATTTGAAAAATTGCCAACCCCATACTACTTTTGAGTGGCTCTGCACTTTTCGTGTCAAAATAGTAAACAAACTATGCATTTAGGTCGAATGGGACAAATTTATTTTAAACCTTTGATGAATTATTTTTGTTCCAGATACTTTTGATGACGATGGTACGAACACTTTTTAACTATTTCAGTTTCAAGACCAAAACCAAGACAAGGTCTTAGTATTGGTTTTAAAAGTCAAGCCTTGGTATTGATCTTGGGACGATTTACAGGTCTAAGTCTTGTTTTAGATCTTAGTCTTGATACCCAGACCAAAACAAAACCGAGATTAGTCTTGTAGTCTCGCGAAGCACTATATTAAATAGTTAACAATTTAAGATAACAAGGTTTTACCTCACTTCCGGTCCAACCGGAAGTAATTGAAATGTCAAAATATTTGGCCTTGAAAAATTAGTTGAGAAAATCGTACATGTAGTTTTTTCAATTTGCGGTTAAGTGATCACCTATTAAGGCACCCTGCATATTGAGAAACACGGTTGACATGTTTTCTGAGAAGTGACAAATAAAATTGACGTTAAAATTACACTTTGTCGTTTTTTTTAGCGACCTGATTATTCCAAATAAAGTCATTCTCTAAAGAAAAATAGAACACAAGAAATTAATCAATTGCACTTTACTTCAGGTTTGAGTAGTCTGTTAACTAACTTAAGAAATAATATTAAAATACTTTAGAAATAAAATTAAACCTTTTAGATATTCGAATATTTCGTAACTCGTTCGGAAAGTTGGTGTAGTTTTAATTAAGTAAATAATTATTCCAAAAGTTGTAAGGCTTTACATTATTAGGATAGAATTTACTTTTAATTCTTCATCATAGATTTTTATTTTTTCACTTCCTAAAATTTTGAAGAAACAATTGGATTTTAAAACTCACTTAATTAAATGAAAAACTTAACTTGGAAAATATTTTCTTCTATATCGTGATAAATTAGAAAGTTCCAAATAAACATTGTGGTTTCTTAATGCAATATTTTAAAAAATTAATAAACCTCAGTTTGAATTAATCAGTTGTATTTATTGCCAACATTATTTAACTGCTATTTTTAGACCTCGACCGAAAATGTAGGAAAGAAAATAATCTGCCGAGATCTGAAAATGTCGACAAAGACATCAAGGGCTACCAGAAGGGATGTTCGCCAATACAAAAACGAAAAAATCATAAAAATTATCGGAGATAACAAAAGGTTAAAAATACTGAGAATATAATTTGGAACCGGCAGGAAAGGAATTATCAAACAAAAACGGAAATATAACAGCAAAAGAGAGATGACTTGCTAACGATAGTGGAAGAATTCTATAAAAAATAGCGGATCCACTAAAACAAAAAATTGAAAAATTTATAAATTAAGGATGTGAGGCGATACCAGATATCTTTAGGTCATGCCCTCAACAAAATGAAAATATATCGAGCACCAGGAGAGGAGGGAATTATCATAGAGGCAATCAAATTTAGAAGCCCGGAGATAACTTTTTAATTTGTGTTTGCCCAACGGAAATATCCCATCTCAATGGAACAATGCAATAAAAGGAGTTATAATCGACTTGGTAGACTACCGATATATTAGTCTGCTGAACCATATATATAAAATATTTACCAGAATAATATCGCCAAGACTAGAAAAGAAATTGGATCTTTACCAGGCTAAAGAACAATCTGACTTCCGCTTCCAAATATGGAACAAACGACCATCGCAAGGACTACGAATATTAACAGAAAAAAACGATAGAGTATAATAGGTTATTAGCCCTTGGTTCATCGACTTCGAGAAGGCTTTGGACACCATCGAGCATGATGCAAACCGAAGAGCACTGAAGAGTTGCCGAATTGACTATAGATACTTCAACCTAATTAGTCATATAAAGTAAAATGCAACAAGTGATAAACTGCAAAACAACAAAAGAAAAATAGATATAGAGAGAGGAGTCAGACAGAGGAATCCGACTTCACTGGAATTATTCATGGTTGTACTAGAAAATACGCTCGACTGGGAAAATAGGGGAGTCAGAATTGATAGAGAACAACTAAACCATCTACGTTTTCCAGACGACATAGTGCTAATTTCAGATGACTTAGGTGAAGCCAGAGACATCACAAAAGAACTACAGACGGCCTGTCGAAAAGCTGGTTTTCCAAAAAATATATATAATAATATGATCCAATGAAATTTCATTCCAGGTGTACATCCGTTCATCACTCTCGTTCTGAAAAGAACAATTTTGCTGACGTTTCGCCAAAATCGCATTTGGTATTTTCGAAGCTTTCTGTTTCGCGTCCGATTGTCTCTTGTTAATGTTGAAGATGCGATCTCAATGGAAAGTAATTACCTGTTCGGTATGGCTTTTGTAAGTTCCGTCGATACCAAGAAGAATAACATCATTTCTAAACATTTCTCAGCAATTTCTGATGCTTTTAGAATACTTTTATGGTCGGTTTTAAAGCTTGAAGAAGCCCTGCTAGTAGCGGTAGATTCCAAGAATTTATTTGATATTCTTCACTTTGTTGTTTTATTTTTAATATGGTTAGTACCAAAGATCGATTACACTTTGCATAGACGGCCCATCAGAGACACCATGAAATCATTTCCGTCGTTATATAATAGAAATATTAGTTCGCGCGCAATAAAATCAGTCGCGGAGTTGTCGGGAGCGCGAATTACTTCTATTTGTTTTTTAATTCGGACGGGAGAGACTGCTACATAGATTCTCGGAGTATTATCTGTCTTTGCTAATACCTACTCATAGGAAAAATACAGGAACTATACTATTACGACACATGCATTCTAATATATGTGTCTAGTGCGCTGACTAATATGTTCTTAAACATGTTTTTTCTATCTTCCAAATATAAAGACGTGTTTCCGATACTCAAAGGAGTACCGTAATGGCCTTTTCGACACTACATTTTTTTCTCTACAAAGTGGGCAATGCTGAGTCATGACCATCTCGAATTTGAAACCGGACAGAATCTTAAATTTAAAAATAAAAATGTCGCGCATTTAATTGTTACTTTTGGCATGCGAACCAACTTAACAATGCAACAAATATGTTCAACAGTAAATGTTTTGAAAAAATAGTGAATATAGCATAAAAAATGTATTCTTACTCGCCCTTTAAAAAACTAGCCCGCAGTTTGTTTTCTAACCTAGAGCTCGTGTTATAAAATCATATCTTATGAAACTAATGTCATTATAGGATATAAAAGAATATACTATATAAAAGTGGAAGGTTTAATCCCTTTCGTTTGTCGCTCTAACTGTAAATTTGCTTGTCTAATATCAATAAGTGTGAATCATAAATTTAATGTTAAACTCTTTGCTAGTTTAATAAGGTTTTCAAATTTAAAACAATTTTCAGTCTTATAGTTTGAAGAATGAAAATAAAATATTTCGTAGGTAACACTTGAGAACTATTGATTTGTATTCTCGAAGGTTCATTCTTTTGTCAATCTAACTGTAAATATACTTGTCTAATACCAATAAGTGTAAATCATATATTTAATATCGAAGTATTTACTAGTTTAATAAAGTTTTCAAATTTAAAACAATTTTCAATTTTGTAGTTTTAAAGAAACTAAATTGAAATATTTTTTAGGTAACACTTGAGAACTTTTAATTTGTATACGTTCTTGACAGGAACCAAACTATTTGAATTTATGCAGTACATTTTGGGATTGAAAAGTACAAGTATTTTGAAATACTTGTACTTTTCAAATAATATTGTTATCGTCATTAATTAGGTCAGTGGCTATTATAATGTTCGAAACGAATACAGACTAATTTTTGTGGTGGCGAAAATAATAATTCCAATAAAATTACATAAAAAAATATTCTAAAATACATCTTCTAAATATTAAAACTCTCACGTAATCCTACACCATGCGTGTATTTTGAGAAGGAATAAGTCCTTATTGTGTACTCGAATTTTATTTTCGGATACTTGTATTATTAAAGAATTGCAAGAAATCTTTTTATGTATTAAGTGTATCGTTTTTAAATACTATGTTATCTTATGGTGTAATTTCATTTCATTCATAACATAACAAAGAAGAAGTTAATTACTATAAATTCACGGCAGTAGGAAATTTTATTATTTAATTTATTTAATCAACTGATATTAATCGTAAAAGTGATTACTTAAATATAATTTTTTGTGACAGCTAGTATTTGGAATCGCAGATGGTGTTATAATGTTTTCAGCAGAATTTTTTTGGCGACATTAATTTGATTGTTATGGTTCGCTTAGACAGTTTCTTCGTTCCTTATCACGAAACACACAACGCCGAAGCTTACGTATTCCGTAACTTGGTGAAAATAATATAAGCCGAAAACCAGTCAGAGCAGTGTATATCTATATTGTATCAGGCACCGGATCCGAATATTACATAAATTGTGGACAAACTTTTCATTTTAAAGCTTACAGTCCTTTGGTCTAAGCAAAGCGTTCTTAAAACCGATTAAGAAACCTCAACCAATTTTTATATTATTACCTCTGCCAAGTTCTACTTGATTTTCTAATTTGCTATACCGATATCTCGACTGATTATGTTTAATTAACAACCGTCAGATCAAAATAAAACGAGTGTATGAAAGTGCACGTAACACCATTTCGTAAATGTTAGAAGGCAATGATCTCTCTGATGTGTAAAATGTATTTCCTGAAATCTCAGTGAATTTATTTTATTAGATTGAAATTCCCACTTTAATCGATAATATATGTAGAATACAGAATAAGAAGTATAGTCTTTTTTTAGGCCGGAGCTCAAAAAAATTAGGAAGCAGGCCAGTTTGTTTTTAAATTATAGCTTTCTGAGACCTCTTTCGGAATAGCCAAAGTGTACCTTCTTACCATATATAAGTTCACAAATAATTGCAAAAAATCGATAAATTTCCTTTACCCGGAACTTCCCTCGTTATGAATCCATGATTTTATTAGGAATAATGAAGTGGGATTTAGTTCTACACATAGTCTCATTCATTATTTTTTCAAACATTTTTATTGGCTAGAACGGAAGCTTTCACGGCTTTGGTCAATTAAGAAATCATGGTTCTTGGGATTAGACCGTGTCACATTGGAATTACTATCCGACGTTTCGCCTTCGATTACACGAGGCATCTTCAGGGATCTTTACTTTACGAGATCTGAACGCTGAATGAGCTCGGAGAGATTCAGGCGGGCTTTTATACCTGTAAACTTCTAGAAATTCACCTGAAATTAGCTTTTAGAATTGAAAGAACCATATTCACAACTCTGGACAACATCACCAATGCACAAGCAGCAAAATCCATCAAGAAGTTACTTTTAAACAACAAAAGAAGTTTGAAGCACTCCTAAACAGAAAATATCCAGTGAAACCTCCGCAAAATACAGTTATCAATTTGTCCTCGAAGCCGTTAACCGAAGCAGAACAGTCCGTCCTTTCCAAGGACCAAAATTTCACAATAGCACCAAGAAGCATTTCCGTAGAAGACATAGTATCCCCCGTTGAAGCAGCAATTAGAAGATTACCAGTAGAGCAAGCTGATGAAGTCGGATATGAGACAGCGAAGATCATTAAAAACTCAAAACCACCGAAGTCGAATCTCTCCGCAGCCGAAAAAGTAGCAATGAGAACCTTAAATGAAGATGGAACGGACTACGTGGAAAAGATGACTCAACTTTTGGACAACAACACCTATAAGGTTGTGCAGACAGACCCTACAAGTAGAATAGAAAGACGCATCACCAATCTGATTAACGCATCCAGTCTACCACCAGCGGAGAAGAAACCACTGAAACCGAGCAGCTCCAAGATTCCCAGGTTCTACGGTCTTCCCAAGATATACAAGAACAATGTACTACTTCGACCGATCGGTAGTGCACATACAAACTAGGTAAATATCTTTCAAACGTTCTTAATCCATTCACTGGAAAAACAGATCATTTTATAAAAAAATCTGCACATTTCGTAGAAAAACTTAAGGAAATCCGGTTGGATCCCGAAGATATTTTTTGTCAGTTTCGATGTAGAATCACTATACACAAATGTTCCTGTCAACGACTCAATTTCCATTATATCAGACATATTGGATCATAATAATCTTGATAAAAACCTAATAGACCTAGTGGAAGCTTGTCTTACATCTATTTATTTCATCTTTCAAGGAACGTTTTATCAACAAACTTTAGGGGCAGCTATGGGATCTCCTCTAGCACCTGTGGTAGCGAATATCTTTATGGAAGCCTTTGAAGATATTGCTCTAACATCCGCTCAACTAAAACCAAAACACTGGTTCAGATATCTAGGTGATACTTTTGTAGTATGGCCTCATGGACAGAATAATCTTCTCATATTTCTGGATCACCTCAATCAACAACATCATAATATCAAGTTCACAATGGAAATTGAATCTAATGGGACAATTCCCTTTCTAGATGTATATGTTCAAAGGAAGCAAAATGGTACATTAGGATATTCTGTGTACAGAAAACCGACGCATACAAATAGATACTTAAATGCAAATTCCCACCACCATCCAGCACAAAAGAAATCGGTTATTAAGTCACTAGTATTTAGAGCCATTTCGATTTCTGATTAAGATTCTCTAACATCAGAAACATCGAAACTGACCGAAGCTCTGAGAGGGAATGGCTATTGCACTGAAGATATTACGCTTTCAAATAAAAAATATAGTAATCCAACCCCGCGAAAGGAGGATGATAAGGAGCCACCGTTAGGTAGTGTTGTTCTTCTTTACATACATGGCACTACAGACAAAATAGGACGATTACGTCGGCGGTCCAACAGACGTACTTCAGCACACATAAGAAGATTGGACAATGCTTGCGATCCCCGAAAGATATTGTACCTTTTCAAACAGAAGGAGTATATAATATTCCTTGCTCCTGTGGAAAAATGTATGTGGGAGAAACAGGACACTCAATATCAACTAGACTTAGGGAACATGAACAATGTATTAAAAAGAAACAAATTGTTCAATCTGCTGTAGCTGAACACCAGCATAGCACTGGCCATATTATAAATGTAAAGGAAACCAAGGTTCTAGCATCGGTACCAGGATTTTATAAACGAAAAATTAGGGAATCTATTGAAATTTTTAAACATACAAAAAATTTCAATAGATATATACGGGTTACGGTCTACATTACACGTGGAAACCGATCTTAACACAGGGTCACGGTTCGGTTATTAAAGCCCTCCTGAATCTCTCCGAGCTCATTCAGTGTTCAGATCTCGTGGAGTAAAGATCCCTGAAGATGCCTCGTGCAATCGAAAGCGAAACGTCGGATAGTAATTCCAATTTGGCACGGTCTAATCCCTAGAACCACAGTTTCTTCATTTTTATTGGGTGCAATTTTGTTCCACCATATTGGATTCCCATCATTCTTTTACCAGTTTCTATACACGCCACACTTGATTTTTGTGCATAATTTTAAATAAACTGAATAAGTAGTTTTTACACTGATTTTTTTAAGGCTGCTATTTTATTCCGGCATGTTTAATTCCTGTATATGTTTATTTCTCTATCAAATTTAATTTTTGTGCCAAAATTTTGAAAGTCAGTTGAAGAAGAAAAAATGTTCCGTTGATTTCTAAAACATTTCATTTGAACGCCATTTTGAACTCGTACCACAATTTTGCTAGTTTATCTCTATATCACACTTAGCGCTTGCACAACATTTGAAATTAATCTAATACGTAGTTATTCAGGCTGATTTTTTAAGTATTTTATTGGGCCGCGTACCAAAATGTTCCCAGTTCGTTTCTATATTTATTATGACTTTTGTGAAAAATTTGAGGTAATTTGGAAATAATTTTTAAATAATAATTTTTGAACAATTCACTAGGCCGTTATTTTGTTCCGCCGTATTGATAATTACTAAAATGACATTAGGTCATCCCCATATGACCCTTAATTTTTGATCAAAATCAAAATTCAATAAGTAGTTTTTTAGCTATCCCGCGAACTGACAAACACACTGAAGGAATTAAGAAAACATGTTGTTTGACATCTAGTCCTAACATCTGATGATATGTAAAACCTTGGAGGTTTTATTTGGCCGCCAATTTTAATTCGTACCACATTTTTACCAGTTCATCTTTATATCACACCTAATTTTTGCATAATAAATAGTTTTTTCAGGCTGATTTTTTAAATATTTTATTAAGCCACCATTGTGTTACGCCATAATGGATTCGTACCAAATTTTAATAGTTTTTTTACGTAATACTTAATATTTCTGCAAAGTTTTAGCTAAATTGGATAATTAGTTTTTTATAAGTATTTTTATATTTTACTGGGCCGCCATACCAAAATGTTGCCAAGTCATTCCCATATGACCATTATTTGTTTATCAAAATTTAAGTCTATCGGGTAAGTAGTTTTTTAGCTATATCAAAAACATGGTTTTTAGCGTCTAGGAACTCTAAAACGAGAAGATCTGTAAAAACCTGTTAGGGTGATTAATTCACGATTACAATACTTCCCTTTTACGACAGAAGTAATAGATGCAAAAACCAGTGACAGAACTACTATACTGCACGGGGGAGGGGGCACGAATTTTTTTAATCATCAGTTATTTTCCGGTCTTGTTTTTCTGTTTTTGGGATATAAAAGGATAATGTTAAACTATAAATGACTTTTTTCAGTACGTGTATATAGGAGGCCCAAAATTGGGGTTATGACCTTTTTTTAGTCACCAATTATTGTCTGTACGGGCATAGGTATAGGGGTATAGAGTCCCCTTTGTCGAAACCTGCAGGGGGCTCAAAATATGTAGTTTCGCCACTGGTTGAGAAAATCAGAATGAACAAAACTGGCCCTGATGATTTTTTACTTAAATATGATGGTTTTTGAGATAAATCGATTGGAATCTATACTTACTTTTCCTCTACTATCTCCTAATTAACTGGTCAGGCTAAAAATGTCAAAATTGTTAATGCGTCCGGATCGCAGACCTATACAAGTGGACCGATAATTTTTATCAAGTACAGCAATGAAAAATCTTTACAGTCACATTATGTGTATATTTGTGGTACTTTCCGCGTAAAAGAGAATTATTGTAATTGTAAAAAAATTCCCTGCGAGATTTTTGCAGATCTTCAAGTTTCAGGGTTCCTAGATGTCGAAAAACATGTTCTCTCAATTCCATTGGTCTATCAACCTGTTCACGCCTTAGTTAAAAAACTACTTGCCCGATGACTCCAAATTTTGGTAAAAAATTAAGGGTCATGTGGAGATGGCCTGGTAATGTTTTTGTAAAAATGTAATATGGCAGAACATAATGGCGGCCTAGTGAAGTTTTAAAAAAATTAATATTAAAATATATAGTATTATGTAGAAATTAGCTGGTAAAAATATTTATTATAATGTTTCAAATTGCGGAAAAAAATTCAGATGTAAAACATTTTTAAGAAAAATATCGTTCAATTTTTTCACTGTGATAGAAATGTAAAAAATTCCTTTAGCTTGAAATTAAAACCAACCACTTATTATTGGGTACAAAGTGCAATCCATTTAATTTATTCCCAAACCATCCGTTTACGCAATAAACAATACTTAATGAATAAAAAGGCCATAAAATCCGTTTTGATTTCATATATAAAACATTCGAAAAAAATAATCTCAGAAAATGAAGCGATTTCAAGAATAAGTCCAATTCAAACTTTTTAAAAAATTGATCACTTCTAAGAAAACTCTGTAAATTTTCTTTACACGGAAATTCCCTCGTTATAAATCCTTCCTTTTATTAGGAATAGTAAAGTGTGACCCAATTTAATTCCGCACATGGTCATTTAGTAACACATATGTATATACTGTCTTTTCAAACATTTCTATTGGGCGCCATTTTGTTCCAATATATTGGATTCGTACCAATATTTTACTAGTTTCTACCTATGCCACATTAACTTTTTGAGCACAATTTAAAACAAATTGAATAAGTAGTTTTTATATTGATTTTTTTGACCGCTATTTTGTTCTCTCTTTTTAAATTCGTACCATTTTTCTTTACATCACATTTAATTTTTCGGCAAAATTTGAAGTCAATTAAATAAGAAGATTTTTGTACGTTAATTATTTAAAATTTTTATTTGGCGGCAATTTTGTTCCGCTCTATTGGATTTTTACCAAAATATTACCAGTTCATCTATAACGCTAAATTTTTGAACAAAATTAGATTTAATTCGTGCAAGTAGCTATGCAGCAAACTGACAGACGCAACTTGAAGATATGTAATATCTCGGATTTTTTTCACCATTACAAACGTTTTATTTGGCCGCTATTTTGTTCCCCCATCTTGAATTCATACCACCAATCGGGTAAGTAGTTTTTTTTAGCTACGTCGCGAGCAAACAGATAGACCGACGGAATTGAAAAAAAATGTTTTTCGACATCTGGGGCCCTGAAAGGTAAAGATCTGAAAAAATATCGGAGGGTGACTTTTTTACGATTACAATATGTACTTTCTTTTTACGTGGAGAGCAAAAACCGAAAAGTTGTTGTTAATTATTTAAATTTATTAGGTAAACAAATAAAGGTTTTTTTAACATCATACTAATATGTCAGCTCCTCTAAGAAAGATGATAATAAAAGAGAAAATGAGTAAACAAAAAAACATTTAAAAATGTTTTCTTTAATTTGAAAACCTTACATGTAAAAACTTATTATCAAATATTGTAGCCACGGATTTTTCCTTTTAAATCCATTTTTAAACATAATAATAATTTTTCGTGGAGTCATTGTAAATTTAGTCCCCGGACCGTTCATAATATTTAGAATTTCCTCTTCAGGAAAGTGATAAAAAATTAACTATAGTTTCCTATTGATTTACCTCAGAAAATATCATATTTAGCAACAAAACAAAAGGACTATTTTTATTTAGCATATCCTCACCTCCTTTAACCTCCAGAAAACAAAACACATCTAGTCGACCAGTGGGTACTAGGAAGAAGCACTATGTACAACCTATATGCTCCTAGACCCATGGCACACAAAAATAAATTTATAAGCTCCACGAATAATTTTATTATTTAAAAAGATATAACATTATGTTTTTATTACTTTCAATATTTTATATTTAAAGGCCTTTTTTAATTTTTATATTAATATCCCATTTTTTAAAATAACGTGCTAAACGACACTAGTTATTTGCTAGATTAGATCTTGCCAATATACTTTATTTAATGTTTACTTTCTGTTGTTTATTGGTTTTTTTGATAAATCTAAAAGAGAGTATAGAATAAAATGCAAATGTTATAGGTACAGTTTCTTATCTATTATAAATCATGTAGAAATATTAAAAAACTACAAAATTAAAGCGATACTTGCTAATTTGCTCATAATTAGACTACAAATTCAGGAAATTTAGTTTGATAATTTCCAATGTTGGTTTGAAATGCAATTAACTTATTGTTATAAGAATATAAAAAAATGTGGCGGAAATAGCAACATGAGTTATAAAAATAATTCAAAGTTAGACAGCTAACATAATCAGTTATTTTACAGTGAGAAATTGATGCTGCTCTAAATATGTTTTTCTCTATTTGGTAATTATGCCAAATTTAGAAGATCCTATTCAAAAACAAAATATTATACGATTGTAGTAATAAAATCTCATTTAACAATGCGAATTCCAGATTCCAGTGAATGTCGCTTATGCGGCCATGCATCAGAAAAATACATCCACGAGATCTTAATTATCTTGGAACCTATATAAAAAGCGAAATAAAATCAGGTAAATTCTATTTTCGCATGCAAAAATATCTTATTCTGATGGAGATAGGAATAATAATCTGCTTCGTGATGCAACGGAATTATAAAGTGCATCAAAGTTGCAACAAAACTAAATAAATAATAACGAATTTCTATGCATTAAACATGGCTTGCTCTTACCTTGATCGTTGAAATGCTAGATGCGTCCTTGCTTAGATTATAAATATGTATGTATGGGGTGTTTTTGCGAAGATTACAATTCGTTTGTTGAATAATTAAAATAATCGGTCATTAGGAATCTGTACGCTTTTGTGTATCAGTTATTTTTAGGAAAAAAACTGTATTTTAATCTTAGTGTTATGCCTTTGAATTTAAAGATAATACTTTATCACAAGGTTTATCCCATTGGGCAAGATTTTATGTATCTAATTTTCAAGCATATTTATAAAAACTTCTGGGATCTAACATTATTTTAGCGGTGAGAACTATCGAATGAAATGGACTATCGAATAATTAGTAATCATTCGTAATCATATTGAATAATTTTATTCGAATAAGTTCATTCGTTTACTCGATTTTAGTTTATAGAATACAGGACAGGGCCAGTCTATATACAGTCATATTCAAGCTACATAGCTCTCTATTAACGTATAATTAACAAATAACAGTTTTGTTTTGTTACATATAGTTAGTTTTCCTATTAAAAGTTTGTTATTATTTTTAGTCATTATCTTGTTCAAAGCTTAACTGTAAATGTAGGAACAAGTTATAATGATATTTTTAACAACTGAATACAAATATTTAACTATTTCAATGAATTTAAAGTTAAATGTTTGTATTCAGTTGCGAAAAAGCCAAAAAAGATTTTTGTTTGTCAAGTTATAATGAGTTATACAAAACATACTGGTTAGTTTATCATTTAGTTTCTCTAAAGGCACTGTATTAAACTTGACAACAGTGTAAATAATCTGCGCAAGTGACACCCTTTCATTGAATCATGCGCTTGAAGCGACATTGTGTTGGTCTTAGGCGTCGCCTCCGCCATGCTACGTAAACAAAGTTAAAAATTATCTTTGTAAAGGTGGGTTCAGGTAAGTTTTTTTTTTCCTTTTCTTTAGTTTTATCCGTAATTCTAGTAATAACTTTTTCTGTAATGGCTGGCCGTGTTCACGTTCTTAACGACTAACGATTCAAATTAACATAACTTGATTTGTAAAATCCAAATATAAAATTCAAAATAAAAAACAATAAATTTAGATACTTTACAATACCTACCTTGTAGAGATGGGACATTTTAATGATGCGCTTCACTGACTCTGGCTCATTTTACTGAGTCAGCTCACTGAGTCGGCTCAATTGGGCTGCGAAACGAAGGAGCGAATAACGTCGTTTGACAAGGCCCTTAACCCCATCATGAATTGACTCCCGGATCACGGTTCTGCCAACCTGGCGGCTTGTAGTTGTAAAGGACAGTGGATGGGATATCGTGCTCTGTTAGTACGGCGAAGAATAACCGCGACGAATTGGTCAAGTTTAGTGTTTTAATTTTGAACGTTATACAGTCTGACTATGCAGAATTTCTGTTTAAGATAGGTATTAAAACTTATAGATATTTATATAATTAATATTAAAAATGCCGAAAAAAATGTCATCATAATGTGTTCTTTTCCATAATGTTAGAATAAATAATATTTAAGTTTATTGCATTTTTACCAATAGGCAGTTCCAACCATATCTAATATCTATATTTGTATTTATTTTACATCTAAACAGCCGAAATAAAATGATAAAATCTAAAGAGTTAAGACCGCTAATTCGCGCCGCATCGAGAATGTAACAAACAGCACATATTGCATTGCAATTCGACTCTTTCGGCGGTCGGTGACTCTGCGGCCCTTCATCGTCGCAAGTCTTTCTCGCTCCGTTACGCTGTAAGTGGGAGGTGAGCCAGAATCGAAACAGATCTGTATCGCGGAGCTGCTTCAGTGACTCACTTAACTGAGCTGATTCTTTGAGCCAGCTCACTTCTGAGTTACACATCGCTACTATCTTGCAGAAAAACGAACTCTAGTATCTAATGATTAATACTAAAACAAAAGTTAAAATCTGTACGTGAACGCTTGTCTAAAACTAAGTTTTAACTTATCCTTTGTAACTAATTCTATAAAAAAGAAAAGGAAAAAGATAAGTTACCAGAATACACCTTAAATTTAAAGGAAATACAGTTTGTTTTTAGAAATATTTGCAGATGTATCACATTTATTGAATTATTCCTTTTAAAATTCAATATTTATTATATATATTATTCTTCACTATCACTAACATTAACTGGTAGATATATATTTATATTTGGCCACAAATTATCAGAAGACACTAATCCGCACCGAAAAACGAATAACTAAATAAAATATTTAACATTTCATTTCAGCCGACTAAAATTCCTTTACCGAATAAACCAACGACGTTTTCCGGCCAAGAACTTTTGGTAAAGATGTGTGAGAGCGCATTTTTATCGATTTTTAGTATCAACGACGAATTAGTAACTACTAAATTTATTCGTTCAGATCCGCCAATAGATGCTGCAACATTGTCTGTAAAAAATCGTTCAAATAAACATGATGAATGTGTCACTAAAATATATTCGAATGAAAGTTATTTTCATTCATTCGTTTGGTGGTTAGTTAATAATATTAGTAATACGTGTTGAATGAATGAACAGATTTTAACTATCGAATAATTCGAATAAGCAGCAACTACATTATTTATTAGATTAAATAAGTTACTAGAACTAGGTCATATGGTAAAGTCTCTACCTTCTTTGATAAAATAAACTTTCTATATGTATCTTGGCAATGGTTATCTTTTGAAGTCATTTCGTCTGTTTATCTATAAAGTTTACTACATACTGGACGTTTTACATGATATATATTTTCCTGTATGGATAAACAATTTTTAAATCCTCATTACTAAAATGTATCCGTAGAGCAAATTTTATGGAAGCTGGTCTTTGTACCTAATATTTTTCCACAAATTAACGTTGGGGTAAATTTTTATATTGAACAATTGAAACTAATCGGTTGTGTAGTTTTTTAGCTATGCCGTGAACAGATAGACCGGCAGGCTGACATCTAGGGACCCTGGAAAAAAAAAATTATTTTTCAAAAACGTAACAAATAAAAACTTTTGCTTGTTAAAAAATATGATTTACGTTGCAATAATTCGATTTTATCGTACAGGTTGCGTGGAAAATATATAAATATGAAATATTGTTAAGAGGAAACTAGACTCATTTTTCCACATGGTACAGGATAAAAATATTTAAAAATTTAACAGTTTGACCAAAAATATCAACTAAATATTCAGAAAAATAAAAAATGTCATCATTGTATGTTTTTTCCTTTCATATATACTTATTTATTTGAACTGATTAATTAATTTAATATTATTGGTATTACTAATGTATTACAGTTACCCATATTTTATTAATTTATTTATTACACAGGGTCTACATTAGAATCAGTAACTATTAAAACACAGCTCTCCATATTCCAGGCATTTTCTCTTTCTCAAGCTGCTTGAAATATTTGTTCATGTAAAATATTTGATATATCATATATTTTTGCATATAATATGCACCTCGTATGAAGAAAATCGAAAACCATATGGCACAAATTAACAGTATTTTTGGTTCCGAAAAACTTCCTTTAATGATGTTATTGATGCTATAAATTTACTTTTTTGCTATGCACAATACCTTGCAAAATACAGAGAGAGCCAGAAATCAAGTGCCAAAGCTAATATAACAAAGATTGTAATCGTGGAAAAATCACCTTTGGAGATTTTTACAGATCTTTGCGATTTAGGGTCCTTGGATGCCGTCACCCCATTCCCGTCAATCTGTCCATCTATCAGTCTGCCTGGAAAAAAATCAAGGGGAATAAAATGGTTACATTTTAGTACAAATCCAATGTGGTGGAGCAATAGGGCGGCCTTTCTGAATGCAAAAAAATCATTATTTAAAATTTGGGCAAAAATAAACAGTGATGTAGGGATAAACTGGTAAAAATTGTTAATAAATTGCGACCTAATAAAATGTTTAATTATACGGTAAAATTCCAGTTCCTGGAATAAAACCTTTTTTTATGGAGGAAAATAATAAGGAACATAATTTATTTTTTGTAGACTGCGCAAAGAATGTTACGAAAAATAAATAAATAAACAATAATAATAAGAATAATACATACATTAAAATCTTTAAAAAATTAAATAAATTATACGGGTATCAAAAGTTATTTTTAAACCGATTTTAATATGAAAATAAATTTTTTAAATTTAAGACCTAAATAAATATTCTCAGCTACTTTTCACATTTATACATGGTGAATCATTAATTAGTGTAAAATATTTTTTATTTTAATAAAAACATTGTGCAGTAAATTAAAGCCTAGTCTGCTATTGCGCAAATTAGACAGTAAACAAAAACGTTAGTATTAAAATAAGTTACTAGTTGCCTAATTTTATACAGAAAAACTAAGAAACTAACAAACAAACATATATGTTCAGGCAGTTTTGTGATTACTTATACTACTTTTAATAATACAGATGGAAAATATTAGACTTCAAACTTCTGTAACAAACAAATATCACCTCGTACACAATTATAATATATAATATCTAAAGTCACTACTAAACATTGAATTTTTGTTCAGAACAAAAAATAGTTATTTATTTGATAAGTATTGAAATAACTATCATTATGATACTAGCCCTAGCCGTGGCGTCTGCCGAGGCTGATGCCATGGCGTGTCAAACAGACTATAATGAATCCATTAGTAGTCAATCCGACAAAACGTGTCATTTTGACACTAAAAATGACGCCAGAAGATACAAATATTTTCTCTTCTGACGTGTCATAATGACATCATTTTGATCGTCATTTTTAATTTCAAAGTGACACATTTTTTCGGACATTATTATTGAGTTGAAAGCGATAAAGTTATTGGGGTATACTATTTACATGTTAGAAAAAAATTAAATACTGCAATAGCAACAGAATTTATATTTGGAAAATATTTAAACATAATTCGAAATATTCTGAGGTCGAGCGATCCTATTTTATGGGCTAGAGAAGAAAAAGGAAAATCCCAATCAATTATTGTGCGTTTATCTGCAAATACAAACAATTCGATCAAATTTACTTGATAAAAGAAGATACCAGACTATCCCCGTTATAGATTACGACATGGGTAGAACAAACACGACACTCCTATGTTATAAGCCAAGATTTCAAGATACAAAAAAGATTTACACTTTATTTACCATAGAACAATACGTTGGTTTCATGGTTAATAAAATTACGTTTTCCTGAAGTATTACATTGTTGTCGCGTACACACGAGTACGTTTGGATGATCTGCTAAATTACAGGATGTTACATTGATTAAATTCTTTGGAACGGTTTTCGAAATGTTAAGATATTTTAAAATTGACAAACATTGAAAAGGAAATCTGTATAGAGGCGAGAGATTTCAAAACAGATTTGTTTGTTTTACTAAAATTTAACGTAGCAATTCTAAATGCCTCGAAAAAAAATAACGGTGTCAGTAATTATTGCAATGAGTTTAAAATTTTATATTATTATAACGAATGTTTTAGACACGACTATTAAAGTAATACACTCAGTTGTAAAATTTGACTTATTTTGTATTTATTTACATACTTGAGCAAAAAAAAACCTAAAAAATGAAAAAACTAAACGCGTCCAGTATGTCTGTATCAATACGTTAATTAGAAAAAGAGGATAGGTAAAAAAGAACGTCCACTGAGACACACGCTTCTAGCTCTCGGATCGATTGAGGCTTTTTGACATTACAAAAAAGACAGGATGGACCGGATAAGTAAAGGTTTAGAAGACAAAAGATACATTTTGGAATTGGAGGGAAGGATATATTTATTGCTACGGCTAGATACCGATTTTGTTGAAGTACAAATATATGTATATGCCATATTTTAATATTATTTGATTTTAAAATTTCGGGAAGCCATAAAGGGACAGAGAAACCATTATTGATAAAAAATGTTGGTATTTCTATGGGATAATTGTTATTCTATTTAAAGTTAAATAAAAACTGTCTGAGATCGCCATACTCTTTACATGTTGGGCAGTCCATTGATTCCAATTTTATACAAATGGAATGATAGTCTAACGTGATATAATTTCAGGGGAATTAGCAATACAATTGCTCGAGTAATATTCGTACTATTAGGTATTAGGCTGTAAAGAGTAGTGCAAAGGCAGAAAATGGAATCACAAAAACAACTATTCCGCTGGCTAATACCCCGACCGGCATTGAATTACACTGTGACTCCTGGCTTTCGTTGGGAGCATTAAATGATAGTATATTTATATTCCACGTACACCAACGTCATAACAAGAATATGATCCTTGTTTGGAACATGATCTGCATCACAGCAGACACAATGATCCATTTTTGTCAAACGGCGATCGCGACTTCAGTCTTATTAGAGCTCATTAGGTCGTCATAGACTAGTGAGCCCCATGTAGGGCAAAGGCACAAATATATATATATATATATATATATATATATATATATATATATATATATATATATATATATATATATATATATATATATATATATATATATATATATATATATATATATATATATATATATATATATATATATATATATATATATATATATATATATAGGGTCCTGCAGCTCACCTCCCGTCTTTTATTATACCTTAACCATTTATTTTAGAAAAAATATTTAAAAGCCACTATATGCTGTTGATTAGAGAGCACATTTTAAAAATAATCTTGATTATACAGGGTGTTACAAAAAATAGTGGCGCATAAAAGTTGAATTTTTTAAAATGGAACACCCTATATTTTTTTACATTTTTGGAACACTCTTTGCCTAGTCTACAGACTCCTAGAATATTATCTCTCTTTTTTTAATAGTTTCGGAGAAAAAAGGTAAAATCGAAGAAAAAAAAAATTATAGTCTACATTTAAAATATTTATAAAAATTAGATAAAACATCTTAAAAGCTAAGGTAACCTAGTAGCTTACTGCAAAAGGTTTATAGTTATTCTGCTACGAGTATTATAAGTCTTACTTATACAGGGTGACCCAAATTCCATGTCAAACGTTGCAAAATAAAAAATTATTTTTCTCCATTTTTTCAAATGGAACACCCTATATATTTTTTTCTGTCAGGTACAGAATTAACAGATCAACATTTTTTATTATTACACTTATCTCAAAATTCCTGAAGGTTGTTGAAATATTCTTAAAAAACTAATGTTGTACTTTGTTTTTCAGTACGATAATTGAATAAACTCACTAGTAATGTGGAAAAATGGAACACCCTATATATATTCTTTTTCTGTCCGATACAGAATTAACAGATCAACATTTATTATTATTACTTATCTCAAAATTCCTGAAGGTTTTTGAAATATTCTTAAAAAACTAATGTTGTACTTTGTTTTTCAGTACGATAATTGAATAACCTCACTAGTAATGTTCATACCTTCGCGATTTTAAATATTAGATAGGTCAGCGTAGTTCTAGCTATGGGGAAAAACCTAAAATCCTAACATTTTTTCTAATTACGTTTGCTGCATAAAATTTAAATTACTGCCAAGAGTTAAGGCTCGACTTAAGGTGTAACAGCTTTATTTAACATTATTAACAAATATCTAATTATTGCTAAAATTAATTTTTACTTAGAACATATGTTCGATATGTCTTCCATTCTCTTCGAGGCATAAACGAAGACGGGTATGAAAAGATCTTCCTACTATTCTTAATACTTCGGGCGTAATACTTTGAAATGCGGTTCTAATCCGTTGCTGCATATTTTCGGGAGTTGTTGGAGGTTTGTTGTAAACAATTTCCTTAACGTAGCCCCATAGAAAAAAATCTAATTTCGTTAGATCAGGCGACCGGGGCGGCCACGCACTTGCTCCCTGTCTTCCAATCCATCGATCTGGAAAATTATTATTTAAATGATCCCTAACTGGCAACGAAAAATGTGCTGTCCATTAAAAAAATGGGGACCAATAACATGTTCACCAATAATTCCCCCCCACACATTAACTGACCATCTGTGTTGTAGATCAAGCTGCCTAAAAATTCTTGGATTATGGTCGGCGTAGTAATGGTAGTTATGACGATTTACAAATCCATTCTTATGAAATGTGGCCTCATCAGAGAATAAAACTTTATCAAAAAAATCAAAGCTTAACCTAATTTTAGCTTGTGCCCAATTACAAAAGTCAACACGTTTCTCAAAATCTGCTGGAAGGAGTTCTTGATGCAACTGAATATGATATGCATGAAATTTATGGCTCTTTAAAATTCGCTGAACAGTTCTTTCGCTTACTCCTACGGCATCCCCGACTGCTTTTTGGCTAACAGAAGGATTTTCCGTGACAGCTAATAGCACAGCTAATTCATTTTCTTCCGTTCGAACGGGCCTATTTCTAACTGGTCTTGTATAATTTACTTTTCCCGTTGCCATAAATCTCTCTAATAAGTTCGCCATGCTCCTTCTGTCTGGGTGCCTTCGTTCTGGATAATTTTGCGCATAAATCCTACTGGCCAAAAAGGCATTTCTATGCGATTCTCCTAACACAAAAACCATATCAACCAGTTCTTCGCGGGTGTACTCCATGACGATAGAACGTTCAAATAAAACTTCTAAACAGTGACGCAAACAAACAAAAATGAACTACGTAGAAGGTAAAGACCACTGTATGAAAAATCCGATAATTATTTGAATTTGTAAAACTTAAAAAACGAATAAGTAAATTGCCGATATGTTTTAGTTGTTTGACAGTTTCTAGACAATTTGTTTTTCATGGCCTACTTAAATTCTAGTTAATAATTTGGGCAACACTTGTCAATAATATTAAATAAAGGTTAAGGCCGTTTTACATGCTGCAAGTTTCTTGCAGCAAGGGGTTGCACTGCAAGATATTGCGCGCAATTTGTCTTGCAGACTGTAAAGCGGCAGTTGTATTTCAATTGCAAGTGTCAGCGTATGCCTTTGTGCAAGTCTCTTGCAACTTGTAGGAAGACCTGCAGCATGTAAAACGTCTTTACGGCTTAACTCTTGGCAGTAATTCAAATTTTATGCGGTAAACGTAATTACAAAAAATGTTGGGATTTTAGGTTTTTTCCCATAGCTATAACTACGCTGACCTATTTATTATTCAAAATCGCGAAGGTGCTTACTTATGAACATTACTAGTGAGGTTATTCAATTACCGTACTGAAAAACAAAGTACAACATTAGTTTTTTAAGAATATTTCAAAAACCTTCAGGAATTTTGAGATAAGTGTAATAATAAAAAATGTTGATCTGTTAATTCTGTATGGGACAGAAAAAAAATATATATAGGGTGTTCCATTTTTCCACATTACTATTGAGTTTATTCAATTATCGTACTGAAAAACAAAGTACAACATTAGTTTTTTAAGAATATTTCAAAAACCTTCAGGAATTTTGAGATAAGTGTAATAATGAAAAATGTTGATCTGTTAATTCTGTACCGGACAGAAAAAAAATATATAGGGTGTTCCATTTGAAAAAATGGAGAAAAATTATTTTTTATTTTGCAACGTTTGACATGGAATTTGGGTCACCCTGTATAAGTAAGACTTATAATACTCATAGCAGAATAACTATAAACCTTTTGCAGTAAGCTACTAGGTTACCTTAGCTTTTAAGATGTTTTATCTAATTTTTATAAATATTTTAAATGTAGACTATAATTTTTTTTTTCTTCGATTTTACCTTTTTTCTCCAAAACTATTAAAAAAAGAGAGATACTATTCTAGGAGTCTGTAGACTAGGTAAAGAGTGTTTCAAAAATGTAAAAAAATATAGGGTGTTCCATTTAAAAAAATACAACTCTTATGCGCCACTATTTTTTGTAACACCCTGTATAATCAAGAATATTTTTAAAATGTGCTCTCTAATCAACAGCATATAGTGGCTTTTAAATATTTTTTCTAAAATAAATGGTTAAGGTATAATAAAAGACGGGAGGTGAGCTGCAGGACCCTGTATATATAAATTCCACGCTTTAGGCAGCCTCCATTTACGATATAAATTCGTCCGGACCAGGGCCAGAAATAATAGTAGAAAGTTAACTCATGAGGAGGGATTCCTGAAGGGGGTTTAGAGAGTGGAGCAACTCGACAGATCAATTAACCGCATTTTCTTGGACTATAACTACATCTATTGAGTAGTATGTTAATTGTGAAGAAGTAATTGTTTCCCATAAAGTTAGAGTTATTTCATCTGCTGTGCTCTTTTTGCCGTTAATATAGCTCGTTCTTTATACCAAGAAGCGGTTTTATTTTGACAACTTTCGAGTCCACTAGAACATTTAAGGGGTAGTTTTACCCTCTTGTAAACTGAGTTTCGAAAAATCCCTTCTTATCGAACCTCTACACCCTAAAATCAAGCTGTATGCCAAAGTTCAGCCTTTTACCTCAAGCGGTTTGAGCTCGAGCGTGAGTCAGTCTTTTACCCCCGTATTCACTAAAAAGGTTTAAGGGTTAGACCAGGTCTATGTTCCATGGTACCTAAAACTCTTAGTTCTCCAGTTGTTTCGCTTATAACACTGTCATTTTGTAATTGTGACATTTAGAAAAATTATTTGGCCAATTGTTAAAAATGTCATCTTAAACCTATAACTGTCAAATTAGACCTGGTGTAAATTTAAACCTCTAGGGAATACGGGTGTTGTTGGAAATAGTGAGAAGATTTGTGTCCACTTTTTGGCAGATACTTTGGTTGAAGGGGATCTATTTTATACCGACAAAAAATTATACCAACGACTCTTCAAGTAAACTTTAACGCTACATATTTCCGGTAAAAAATTGATTCCGATTTTCAGCACTTCATATGTCAAATTAGAGGCTATGAGGATGGCAACTCTTCCTTACCATTAGTCGTATCCTTTTATCCTTTTTAAGAATATTATAAACTGAAGCATTGAAATCAGGATTTGGATTAAAACATGTTTTAGACACTAAGCCTATATGAAATTTATTTTTGAATAGAAATTTTTGAAAACAACATTTCTTAGGCGTAAGTGATCTATTATTCCACTGTACGATATTTAACATTTTGATAAATCAGAAATATGATCTATTTTGTTAGCTATCCTATATTTTATATCGTTCTCTCTGTCAAATTAATCAAAGAATTGTTACTCCTTACTTGTGTAAAATTTCTCAAATAATTTGTTTTTAAAAGTTATGAATTTCCTGTAAAAGTTTGGCAGTAAAGAAGATCCAATGGAAGGCAGAGTTGTCCTTACTTTTTTACTATAGAACAATATGTTCGTTTCATGGTTATTAAAATAACGTTTTCCTAAAGCATCACATTGTTGTCGCGCACACAGTACGTTTGCATAATTTGCTAAATTACAGGATATTGCATTGATTAAATTCTTTGGAACGCTTTCCGAAATTAAGACATTTGAATATAATTAAAAGGTAAATTTGTATAGAGGCGAACTATTTTGAAAAAGATATGTTTGTTTCACTAAAATTTAACGAAGCAACTCTACTTACTTTGAAAAATAATCCCAATAATTGCAAATGCGATTAAAATTTTTTACACATCACGAACAGAGTTTTCATTTATATTTTGACACCGATCGAGAAATAAAATATACAAAAGTTGTAGAATTTCCCTTGTATTAACTTTTAGGAATATTTTTTTTAATCATTAAAAAGGGGAAATAAGTACATAACTTGTATTCTTTTAAATGCAACACTGTAAAATATTGTAGTAAATATACCAGGTTTTATATTTTTATCTTCGAACACATAAATGTGTAAGCAATACATTTCCATTTACCACATGTTTTTGTCAATTTCGGTGGTTAGGTAAAGATAAAGTTATGAATCCTCACGTATTCATGATAGAAAAGAAAAGACCTATTTAGTGAACTATTTGATATATAGGGTATCCAATTTAAAAAAAATAGGTTATGCATATTTTTCTTCCTTTCATCGATTTGTTTAAGCTTTTGATAGATAATACATGAAAAATCCTACAACTTTCATATTTTAAATCTTTTTTGTAACTCCTGTAATGAGATCTGCAGTTAGGCGTCAAAATATAAATGAATGCACTGTACCATGTGTGACGTGTATTCACACCAATAGATTGCATTTAAAGCTCAGCCAATGTTTTCCCGAACTGGGTTTTAGGAATGAAATAGCATTTCAACGAGGCAAACAGCGCGGAAAGCTTTATTATAGAAACAAAAAATCTAGGCTAAACAAGTTAGGTATATTCCTATTGTTTATTGCTTCTACAAGGAGCATATATTTAAAATGTGTGTCTTGAAATGAGTGTTTTTAAAATAATAACATTATTTTAAAGTTGAAA
This sequence comes from Kuschelorhynchus macadamiae, assembly GCA_030620095.1. Taxonomy (NCBI): domain Eukaryota; kingdom Metazoa; phylum Arthropoda; class Insecta; order Coleoptera; family Curculionidae; genus Kuschelorhynchus; species Kuschelorhynchus macadamiae. Next base: position 139,875 of record JAUTXW010000938.1, read on the forward strand.
CTTTAAGTTATTGATTTATGCTATTTACATATTGAAAAAAAATCAAAAATTACAATAACAATAGAATTTATATTTAGAAAATTAATATAATTTGAAATATTCTCGGGTCAGGTGATCCTATTTAATAGGTTGAAAAAGAAAAAGAGAAATCCTAACCAATTATTGTGCACTCATCTGCAAATACAAACAATTCGATCAAGTTTACTTGGTAAAGGAAGATACCAGACTCTCCTCGTTATAGATTACAACATGGCTACAACAAACACGACACTCCTGTGTTATAAGCCAAGATTTCAAGATAATATAAATTTCTGCTTATTAAAAAAATAAGTTTGGCTGTAAAAAAATTCCATATAATATACAAGTTGCGCAAAAAACACGCAAATCAAGCAAGTGAAATAAAAATATTGGGAAATCAAATTTTCTTAGATAGCCAATTTGGAGAACTTAAAAATTTTAAGTTTTTATGTATGAAGTGAGATTTTAAGGTTTAATGGTCAATAAGAAAATTTCAAATGACGCATTTTTTCACATATTTATTATAAAAATAAAACCTTTTTCAAGTTGGCTGGTTTAAATGTTGGAATTTCAATCTTTAACTTCCCTTGTAAAAGGGAAGTATTGTAATCGTGAAAACTACTTGTCCGATATTGAATTTTGGTCAAAATTAAGGTCATCTGGGTATGACCTGTTAATATTTTAGTAAAATCCTGTAGTGGCCTAGTGAAATATTAAACAAATTATTACTAAAAAAACACTTATCCAATTTGTGTTTATTGAGATACATAGACCTAGTACATTTATATACTTTTTGTTTATGTTTTTAGTGTTATATTTTTTTAAATAAAATATAAAATAAACTTAGGTGGAAACTGTACGAATCTGGATACTGGAACTTTGGCTTCCTTGATAACTGCTCGTCAAGTCATTGGGGGAACGTCGACTGATCGCTAGCTGGTATTTTTTTATGGTGAGATTTAATATTTTGTTACCGACATAATACAATTTATTTATAACAATATATTGATAAACACAACCCTAATAATATAAATATTGTTATTTAAGTACTTAGTACAAAGTTTAAAATCCGCTTACCAACAAAACACTGATCAAACGCAATGCAACGTTCACAATAAGCAGATCGAATTCCAAGACACGTCAAAAACTCTCGATGATATCGCCTCTTATCGAGACACAGAAAACAAAACAAAAACCTGCTAAAAACTCGAGTCTTCTGAAGAATCGCAAGTTTGTTTTTTTTTCCACTAAAGTTTTTGTTTTGTCTCAGTTTTGCCCGTTTGGTGAAAAACCAGCATTTGAGGTTTACTTGCTCAAAAAATACAATTACAATTCGAGATGACTATTTCATTAGAGCGTTTTACATTGGCGATATTCCATGACAATTAGCTGTTTTCTAGTAATAACGAAACTGACAAAATCAATATGCTGTAATTACATCGACAAACTTTTGTTGGGTTAGGAACTCTTTAATTATTTCCTTGGCAATTTAAAATTTTTTTTAATGAATATTTTGGGGTTTTCCTCGTAAAATAGTCATGTCAAATACCACCCGAGAAAAACATTTTTGCAAGGAAAATTTTTCTCTTGTTCAACTTACGCGCATGATATTTTTACGAAAACCAGTGGCCTGAAGGCTCGTAATTTCGTTAAAAAATGTCATTCCCCAAATTGCCTAGCAACACATTTTCATTACATTCAATTCTTTCAAAATTTTCTCCTTTCTTATATATGATTATTTCCTTTCTATTAATTTTGACCAATTGCTGATAAGAATTCCTACCTCATATGTAATTTCGAAGTGAAAAAAATTACCTGACATAACCATCAGCAGTCTTTCCGGAGAAAAAGTCATAAATAGTAGTTTATGTAACAAGTCCGGAAAATATTATTTTTTGGACGAGTAGATGAGATTCCCGGATTAGGCCAGACTTCCTGGACCAAGCCAGAAAAGCGCTTCTCAAAGAAAAAGCGTTCGGGAAATGGGTACTTTCCGGACGGTTGTTGCAAGTTAAAATAAGTATGAAGTAATGCTTTTTAGTTTAATAATTATTGTTTTTACCGTTGCTTTATATAAAAATAGTATTTATTGAACTCAGGAGATCTTACCAGATATATCTCGTGTACGGTGCATACAATTTTTCCTTTAAATTAGAATACCTGCTTCTGAGAAAATTGTTTAACAAATACTATTCGCGCAAGTGGAAAAATCCTCGTCTTAAGTTGTTTGTTAAACAAATTACTTAGAAATTCGTTTTTCCGGAAAAATTAGATGCATTAGGGATATTACCCTCGAGAAAAAATGGTTTTACCATACAAAAGTAAAGGAAAATGCTATAAAAAAGTAATTTAGAATCACTTCCACAGCCATATTCTATATTGTCAATTTTTTTTTTCCTAAGGTGTAGGATACAGGTACATTGAGAATAATAAAAGTATTAAAGTATAAATACATGTATACCAATTAGGGCGAAAAGGAACCAATTCTGGCCTGCTACGACTTGAAAGCCATCCACTGATACTGATACTATTTTCCAATAATAACAATGTATGTTTAAAAAAAAATAGTCGGAAAACGGCAAAACACGTCTAAACTATTTTGTCTTTTTGTATAGAATTTTTTTTTCGTTAGCGCTGGGAATGCAATTGCCCTCTCCAATCAAAAATATATTTTATTTGAAAAGTCGTTAGTTTTTTTAAAAAACTGCGTCAAATATGTATATAAAAACCCTTTTTTACATCAACACATTAAATTTGTCTTACTTTTTGCATATCATTTTTTTACCTATACCGGGTGGTTCTAGGAAATGAAATAGCCCCAAAATGGATTCTTTAAAATTTATTTCATAAACGGTTAGCATTCTTAGAAAACGGCAATACTCGTCAAATATATTTTTTGCGTCAATTGCAAATTTCAAGTAATGAAAAAAATTATTGGCCTATATATAAGCGATAGTTCTATGCTAACCAAAACACATTTTTTCATTGGTTATACGAGGCGCATAATTTTAAAATTGCTGTGGGGTCTACAGAGCGGCCACAAAGATGACCAAATCATATGTATTTTGAAATTAAAAAACATGATCGTCATATAGACGCCACAAGTTAAGTTTAAACTACTGATACATAATTCCAACTCAGGTAATAATTCCAACTTAGGTACTATCCAATAGAAACCTTAGCATGGATATCTAAATGTTTCGAGAGGAAATTAATTGCACTTAATTTGTTTGTCATCTGCAACCCTTTTTTATTTCTATCTATTTAAAATAAAATTTATATTTGTTTGTTTATAATTCCTAAACATACAAAGTCTTGTTATATCAAATGCTATCGATTTTAGGCGGAATTCAAAAACGCAAAAATATATAGGGCAGTATAAATATGAACCAATATAGACGTGGATTAAGATATATGGTAACAACTTTTTTTTAAATTCTAGTTTTCCAAAAAAATATAAACTTAAACAGGTTTAAAACCAGTTCATTGCTAGAAAAAGTTTTCAGTAACGACCAAACTTTATGTAGTCTGCATTGGTCTCTTACTATAGTAATTTTTGTTGTGCAGACCCATACGTTCTTTCATTAGTTTCATGACGCATTGCAAATAAATAATGCATGATAACTTTCCGACACTGTTACCGTCTTTCAAAATGTTTTAGGAAGTCTACTCACGGGGAATGCTCATCAAATTTTTCTCTAACTCGACGACGTTATTTTAAGTTTCATCTTCTATGTAAAATAGCAACAATTTTTGGGTCGAAGGTTCTAAAAAAAATTAATACAAGAACATACTACAGCTAAATTAAAATATAATCTCATCCTATACAATTACTGCGGCTCCACTTACAGTAAAATAGCAAGAGAAAAAAACTATTTAATAATAAAACATTTACAGCCATATTTACTGTAATACACAAATGTGTGTTTGAGTAGGTAAATTGTGTTGCTTTAATTCTACATACTATTGATAATTGTTAGGCTATTTTTATTAAATTAGTTATGTTTTTATTTGTAAATATTTTAACAGATAGGTATGGTGAGCCCGCGTCTGAGATATTTATCAATGCATATTTGAATCTTTATGTCTTTCTCTTTCTATATTTGGAAATAAATATTCCGCACGTCGACAATTCCATCTAACCCGTAATCACTACCAGTAGCTTATTCATCTTTCAGGACATGTGTTTTCGAGAATATTTAGGAATACAAAGTGTTTTGAAAAACACTTTCTAGCTTTTGCAACACAAAATCATTCTTTACTTACAAATTACAATTATTTCAAATATATGAATAGAGAATTGCAGGTTTGATAATTTAGCAGCGTTGAAGACACAGTTTGTTAGAATAAAAAAAATATTTAAAAAAAAATCGGTAAATTTCCTTTACCCGGAACTTCCCTCGTTATGAATATATCCTTTTATTAGGAATAGTAAAGTGTGACCTAATTTAGTTCAGTACATAGTTATTCAGGAGCACATTCTCTTTTCAAACATTTTTATTGGATACCATTACGTATTGGATTCTTACCAATATTTTATCAGTTTCTACCTCTGCTACACTTGATTGGATTTTTACCAACATATTACCAGGTCATCCCCATGTGAGCCTTAATTTTTGACTAAAATTTGAGGTCAATCTGATGAGTAGTTTTCAAGCTATGCCGCGAATTGATAGACAGACAGACAAACCGATAGACGGATTGATGGAATTGATAGCCAAAAATTGATACCAAAATTTTACCAGTCGATTCCTACATTTCCGATACTTGATTTTTGTGCAAAATTTGAACTAAATTGGATAAGCACTTTTTGGTAATTATTTTTTTAACATTTGGTTTGGTTGTTACCAGGTCATCCCCATATGATCCTTAATCTTTGACCAAAATTTGAAGTCTATCGGGTGAGTTGTTTTTTACTTATGCCGTGAACAGGCAGACCGACAGACTGTCAGATCGACAGACCGACGGAATCGAGAAAACATGTTTTTCGTCATCTGTGCACCCTAAAACGTAAAGATCTGAAAAAATCTCGGAGGGTGATTTTTTCACGATTACAATACTTTCTTTTTACGAGGGAAGTAAAAATTATGATACATCTGGAACTTCTTAGGAATATTATCCTGTATAAGTATTTTAATTTTCTTATTTATGATTTTAAAAAAAAATTAAATATTTCACGATTCTGCTTTTTGCATATAGGCAATTTCGTTTACTAATAATTAATAACAAATGGACAAAGGGTTTTAAAAATTCTTCATTATAGGTGAATTGTACTCTATTTTTTTTTCTGTTTTATCATGTTTTTCTCAACGGAGTATTGTTTCCCTTTACATACATTATTTAAACGCAAATACACATCTAAAATTATTAATCATAGGACCTAAGTAAACGGTTCGCTATATTAAGTCGGTCTCTAGGGTTATAATTGATAATGAAAAATGCAATAAAATACATAGTCCCATATGTCTTATAAAATAATGGTCTATTTGGTAACTTTAGGTCACAATTTTCCCAACCCTTTTTCAAAATTCTCTCCTAGAAGAATTCTCACAACTTAATAATAAATTAAAATAATGAAAATTAAAGCTATGTTTACTGATATGGCATCCTCGGGGGCATTGAATTTTGGGTATATCTTTAGATATTTGATGGTTTTTCATTTCTTAATAATTCTGCTAAGCATTAGGCACGGCCTAACAAATTCAACATTTGTGATATATACATTTTAAAAATTGTTTGTATATTAGGTAAGTCACACAAGAAAAATTTCCTTAATGAGCTTTGTGTAATAACCATTTGCATATCGCAAAACATTTTATTCAACATTCCAATGTTGCTTTTTAGTAAATAATTATTAAAATAATTATAATTTCAAAATTCAAAACTTCTATTTAACAAAAAATTGGAACAATTAAAAAACTGGGGAATTAAGACAGACACGAAAGGTGTAAATTAAGATATTTTGCTGTCACATTTGCTTTAACTTAAGCGATAAACTAGCTTTATATAGTCTATAGGTCATATTGAAGACTACCTTGAAAGTTTACAGGAATATTGTAATTTCTTAATTCGGAAGATTAATGACATTTCTTATAAGCATTTCAAACCCAAAAAATTCAAGGTTCTAGAAGACGTAAATATCAACCAGTATTTTTTCATGTTTGTACTGCTTTAGTTTGCTGTGGTTATAATTTCTTGATATATTCTTCTAAGTTGCGAATTAGTTTTGTAATAAAAATTTAAAAAATAGTGTAACTTGAATGCTTATTTTTTGCTGTTGTGGTTATCGGCAAGTAGCAACAAAATTATACCTTTGAATCAGTCTGAATTGAGAAAGGGTTTCATTACGGTAGCTGTGTTTTTCATGACGTTACATATTTGCGGTTTTAAGGTGCTGATTTTAAATTCTGAGAATATTATTCTTATATGCACATTTTGTCAACCAACCTAAGAAAGATGCTAGTAGAGTTTTTTGTCCTATCTGATTTCAATTATTGTATCTTTGTCTATGGTCTTTCCTCAACATCAAAAATCAACAGAAAATTCAAAAAGTACAAAACTCCTGTGTTCGTTACATTTTCGGTCTTCGAAAGAAAGACATGTGACTGACCTTTTCCGGAGAAGATTTGCATATCAAAATAGAAAGTATTCCTGCTGAACCAAGAGTAGTGTTAATACTTTTGCAGTCATCACTTGTAAGTTTAATTAAGTTGAGGTTTGTTTAGAGCAGAGGTGTCTTTCCCATTTACATAGTACGCATATAGGTTTGTTACATTTTTTCCTTCCGTTTTTATGTAGATTTAGTTGTGTCATACAACATTTTTACTGTTTAATGTGAGTTTTGTATAATTGTGACATTTAGTTACTTTTAATTTTTTTTCATTGTGTTTCATTATTCATTTCATTTCATTTTTCGGCAACTTTAGTCTTGTACGTCACAAAGACGTCAGTATTTTGATGTCTTTTTGATAACAATTGCGTGACAACCTTGCGACATCGCATTAAGGTCTAGGTATAAAATATTTCGTGTAGGTAATAACGATCTAAAAAAGTAACTTCAGCCTGGAATCTAAACGGGTTGTCTTGACGGATATTAGCTCTTATTTTCTAATAGTTCAATTTTAAATCATTTATCTAAGCTAACTATTTTATCCGATTTATAGTTCATCACACCATTAAATTTCACATTTGCCACAAAAAATTATACGTTCCCCAGGCGCCATCTATTTGTACGTCGTTCTTTTGTGTTTTCCTGAGATCTTGTTTATTTTTAACCCCTTAATTTTTATTAGTGTTGCAAAACTGAAAACTGTACAGGGGAGTGGAAAAGACAAACGAATAATATAATATAAAAGAAGCCACCGGCACCAGTTGAGTTAGTTGAATGGCAAACGTCAAACGACATTTCTATGCAACTGGTAAGAAAATTAAACTATTATGGTCTATATACACTGTTGCAAAACAGTTTTTCTATGTTTAAAGGGATATTTTGAACACAGTTGATGTATGCTTAACTGCATTTATATTTTTCTAAAAATGTTCTCATATAATTTATTTAATCGCATAAGTTGCTTATGCGTTTTATAAATGAAGAACACGTTAGTGAAGTAAATGCTAAGTATTTTTTTTGTAAAAAATAAACAAAAAACTTTGAAACTACCACGACTATACAGATCGTTCTTAAAGTCATAAAAACATTTAATTTGAAAATAATATCACCAGAGGAACTTAAATGTTTTTGACACATTTTAGACAATTTGGGAAAAGCCCTTTAGAAAGAAGAAAACAAGCTTAACTCACCAGCAACTTGAATGCTACTGATAATAAAATACATGGTTCCAAAAGAGAGCCCAAAACGAGAACGTAAAAGAAAAGGGGATAGCGAAACTGATGAGGAGAGCACATATCAAAGATCTCTTAACTTCCTATTGATAGGTATGTAGTTACAATTTATATATATATATATATATATATATATATATATATATATATATATTGTAGGAAGCATGGCAGAAAAACACAAAAATAATACTTTTTAACTTTTATTAAAATAAAAAATCGGAAAAGTACATTTTTTCATAATTCGCATCCCAGCGTTCTTCGCGCACTGTTTTCATATTTTTTGCTGAATGCCAATCGCGGCGCAAGGGAGTGGTCCCGGTGCTAAACTTAACCGGAAGTGGCGCTAGCGGTAATTGGCGGCAATTCAAATTCAAAAACTTGGCGGGAAAAACACTTTATTGGGATTTAGAATGTTATTAATAGATTTATTCTACAGCTCGGCCATCCTGACATATTAATCGACCCGATCAAGCCATTAACGTAATTGTATTAAAAAAGATATAAACCCATAATCATAAACACTTCTTAATCTATACCATAATCACATAAGCATAACGTTTCTCATAAAATAAGGACATAAGCAAGACATAAGTATTTTCATAAGCACATAATAATTTTTCACAAACATTTTATAATCATTCAGCATAAGCTGAGATTTAAACACACGTTTTTAACATTGTAAATGGCTGAATGCGAGTAGAGCAAAATAACAGAATAAGTCTAATTTTAAGTAGTGTTTTAAACTTAAGTTTGACTTTCAATCTCGAAGCATCTAGGACTCCACCATATGGAATATTGGTATTTTGGAATCCAATAATATCTGTCACTATATATCGGTCATTTGGCACCACTTTTTTAATGATGTATGGACCTCGATACTTTGGAATTAACTTTTTGCTTACACCTGCAGTTGTGTCTACATTAGATACCATTACATGATCACCTATGTTAAAAGTTTGGGCTTTTTTATGTTTTTTATCATAATAAGCTTTATTTACATTTTGACTTTTTGCTATATTACTCGCTGCTCTATCCCTAACTTCATTTATATTGATTCTACCTTGACCTAACAAATGCTCTAAAATTATTCTCACATTATCCTCTACCTTTCCTATTTGATTTATACCAGATAATAATCTAGCAGGTGTTTCATTTGTAGATCTATTTGCGGTATTATTAAAATAAAATTCTACATCTAACAAAACTTTTTCTCAATTTTCTTGTCCCTCATCACATAATTTTGAAACCATTGGCGTTAAAGATTTATTCATAATTTCTATTTGGCCATTGCCTCGGGGCGCTCCTGACGCTATTAAAATATGTTGAATACTTTGTGATTTTAAAAAGTCTTCAAATTGTTGAGAAGTAAAACAAGATCCACGGTCAGTTATAACCTTTTTAGCACTACTATAAGAAGAAAAAAAGGATTTCAAATGCCTAATGACTTCATCTGTTGAAGTTGACTTACACGGGTAGAATCTTATAAATTTAGAAAAGGCATCGACTATAGCAAAAATATTTTTGTATCTTGCTTGACCTACAACATTTAGAGGGCCGTAATGATCCAAATGTAACCATTCAAATGGAATATTTTCTTTTGGAATACTGTGTAACATACATTCCTTTTTTCAGATTTAGGAATAAATTCGATATATTTAAGACAATTGTGAATATGATTTTTAATTTTAGTTCTTAAATTTGGAAACCAATATGTTCTAGTGACCAATTCATAAGTTTTATCTAATCCTACATGACCGGTTTAATTATGATAAGTTTGTAAAACATTTCAAACCATGTCAGATGGAACATAAAAAAGAACTTTGTCTTTAAATTTTCGGTAAACAAGGCCATTTCTAAGTTCAAAAAATGAGTTAGTTTTCTAAAGCTGCCTCAATTCTTTCAATTTCAGGGTCGCTGGACTGTTTTAATGCTAGTGTTTGTTCAAATGTATTACCTTCCAAAACTAATATGTTATGACCCCTACTTAAACAATTTACATGTCTCATTTTTGGATTAGCTCGATGTTCTATTTCGTAATCATAATTTTGTTTAAAACTTTTTTTAAAATGTCTAGATTTTCCTGAATTGTAGAAGTAGGTATTAGAAGGTCATCAAAAAATTATATCTTTTGAACTAGCAATTTTATTAACAAACCTACAAAAACTATTAGGACTTGTACTCAAACCAAAAGGTGCTTTAGTAAATTCATATTGGCCAAAAGTAGTTACGAAAGAAGTATACTTTATTGAATCTGGATCTAATGAATCATGGTAAAAAGCATTTTTCAAGTCAAGTTTAGAGATATATATTTTTTCTTTAAACAAATCTAAATGGTTGTCTATAAGCGCAATTGGAAATCTGTCACATATAACATATTCATTCAAAGTACGGTAATCGCAGCACATTCGGAACTCACCATTCTTTTTTTTTCACTATTACTACAGGAAAAGAGTAGGAGGACTCACTTTCACGAATGATACCACGCATTAAAAGATCTTTCAAAATTATTTCTAAAGCATTCATTTCGGGAAACGACATTCGTCGGGGATTACAAGAAAAAATTTCATGTTTACTTGAAATAATATGGATTTTATAATCAGTTTCGGCTTTATTAAGTTTTTCAGCTAAACAATAAAATTCATTGAAAATATTGTTCACATTGGCAACTATGTATATACATTAATCGAGTTGTCAATAAAGAGGGTATCACTAACATTTACTAAAAGAACTTTGTTACTCAAAAAATCAGGGTGCATATTATTTGGAATAATGTCAACACTGTCTCTGTTAAAAATAATTTGGTTAATTTTGGGATTTGACATAAAATCACACCCTAACAAACAGTCGTTAAACATGGTATTGTCATCTACTACATAAAATTTAATATGATACTCTAAATTGTTAATAACAATAGTGTCATAAAATATACCTTTAATATTAAGCATTGAATTATTAATCCCAGAAAAACAGTTGTTTGGTTATAAACAGGTTCAATTTTATCAATTATTATATATTATATCAAAAACTGATATTAGTAGTAGGATTTTTTGCACTAACGTAAGCCGTTTTAATTTTATAGAGTATGTATGTGTGAAAATACTTTAATTATTGAATAAGACTTTTGGAAGAACGCATCATTTAGTAAAGCAATGACAGTTGTGACAGATGGTTTAGTGAATTAACTTTACAACTATTTTTTTAGGAGTAGTTTAATTAAAAATAAAAACGCAAGGTCCAGCGACATTGAGGAAATTATGCAACCGTAGTGTACACATGCTCCAGACAAAGTTAAATGCTGTAATAGATGAAGTAAGAATGTGTGATTATTAATATATCATTCAATATTATTAATAAAAGAATCTACTTAGACATTTCAAATATTTTGATGCTTTGGGTTGCCCTCCTACTGTTTTTTAATATTTGTAAAGACGTGATAGGCATATTATTACCACCCAAAGCTTTACAAGTTTATATTAGAATTGTGTAAAACTGATTTACGCTAACGTAAGCTGTTTAAATTAGATGTGAATCTGTGAAAGGTACTATAATACCATTTGTTTTCAATCGTTAGAAAATAAAGATACTTTTTACACACTCTTAAATTATGTAAAGGATGCATTATTAGTAAAATGATCAAAATCGCAACAGAAATGGATTTATGTATTAATTCTACGATTATTTATGTTTTCTAGATGCAGTTCAAATGCAACAAACAGCGACATAAAGCAAACTGTGGGTTTCTCCAGACAGAGTTAAAAACAGATGAAGTAAGAGTATGTGATTATTAATATATTATATAATTTTATTAATTAAATAAATTACTCCCATTTATCAAATATTTTGATGCTTTGGGTTGCATTTCAATTTTTTATATATTTTTTATTTAGAAATATATAAATATGTATATATCCTATGTAGTATTAACCTAGGGCTATGTACCATTTAGGTTGTTTTAAAAATTTTACTTGTATATGCTGTATGTATATATATTTGTTCTATTATATATGTCGAAAGGTTATGCTAAATTTATTAAAAAATGCCATAGTAAGGTAATATGATGCTGAAAATGAATTTCTTTACTACCAGTTGTAGCTCTGATGTATATATACTATTTGAAGATCACTAAAGCCAAAAAGTGAGCCTCGTAATTTTTTTCTACTATAGTTTTTGTACTCTAGAGTATTTTAGTCGCCTTTTGGAAGAACCGATGTAAAATTTGGATTCAAAAAAAAAAAATAAAATGCCATTTAAAAAATTTTTGAATTATTATGCCATATGAGTCCCTCTAATAGGTCACTAAAATAATCTGAAAGTGCAAAAACTACATTTAAAAAAATATTGCTAAGGTCATTTTTGATGGGGTAAACTTACTAGTGAAAAATGACTTAAGACAAAACTAGTGCGTAACTAATTTTATTCGTTCAAAGTTAGATCAATTATAGTGCCATTATAGTAACTGTTAAATAAAATAATAAACTATGTGATAGCATTAGCCCCTGATCGATTAATCAAATCAAATTCTATTTTCCATCACACTAATCGACCGGCTCTCAACTTCACCGCTGCAGTAACGAAGTTCCTGCGGGCTGTCAGGCCGGCCACGGTACCGCCAGACTGACTAGTCGATGCTCAGCTGTTTTCAGGCCAAGAATAAGCCCCGGAACCACGTTTCGTTGGTACGCGCGGTCGAAGTACCGGTACTATTAGCGTACGATCGATAGTAAACTGTTTGTTTTGGTGCCGTGCAATTTCGATTTATTTCGATTTGTTTTAGTTTGATGTCGTTTTGTGGTTTGCCTAATAAGGATATTAAACGCTGTTAATATAAGGTAAGCGTATCATTATGTCTGATTTTATGCTTCTACTTGAAAGGTAGCTTGTTACTATATTTTAAAAGCATAAATAATAAATAGAATGTCTTCAATTTTATATTTATCAATATGCATTTTGATTATTTTGCTTTTTTTAGGTTAGTTCATACATTTTACAAAAAAATAATAAAAATAAGTCCTTTTGTTGCTGACACCGCTTCAACCTTTAAATGTTATCTGCTCTAGGAAATCTACAAGAACTTAACTAAAAATAAGTAAACTTATTCTAAGTTGAAGCAAACGCAGATATAATACTTTGAATAATCTATCCATCCAATGCAATATAAATTACCCACTTAATGGATTCCAAGTTTGTATTATATTCCATTCAGTGAGGACTGATCATGAAATTTCCGCGAAGCAGAACGTCCGGGACCGACGCTCTTGGCCTCGCAAAACGCGCAAAGTTGACAATCCGCAGCAGACTGCATCTGATCGGCTGGATAATTGGTTTATAATTTTTATATTGTATTTCTAAACAAGTACACTCTTCTAGCAACACCCAACCAAATATTGTTGCGTGCACTTAAATTAAACTGCGACACGAGCAGTTGATGTGATGTGGTTAATTTATTTGTATATAATGGACTATCTGTTAGAAGTATAATGGGTCTTAGGTTAAAGCAAACTAATACAAATGAAATAATATTCCTTTATTCTATTAATACTGTTGCACACTAATCAGACATTATTTTCTCATTGATTATCTTGGACTTTTGGTTTACTCATCTATTTCAGACATAGAAAGCACATTTGTTGCACTAAGAAGAAATTATGCAATAGCTAAGTTCGAACTCATATCGAAAGTTTTTACCGATAGTAAAAAATATCGTGATTGTTATATACTAGTTTTTTGCCGCACAACGTAAAACGCCTTTCCCCACCCTATTTCTAGTTAACCCGGTGTATGTCGCGGAATTAATTTTATGATCGCAGTCCTAAAATTGGTTTTGTTTTTATTTATACCTGTATTGTAAATTGTAAAGTACTGTAAATATGGAAAATCACCCTCTCAGGTTTTTACAGATGTTCACCGTATGTCTTCCGTCGTGCTATCGGTCGACATGTTTGTCCGTCGGTCTGCCTTTTCACAACATAGCAAAAAGTCTACTTACCCAAATGTTATGTGGGGATAACCTGGTAACATTTTGGTAAGATTCCAATATGGCGGCATGGATAAATGTTTATTACTAAAAAACTACGAATCCAATTTACTTTGATGATAATCCAAGCTGGTGAAACAAGATGGCCGCTCAATAAAATATTTGAAAAATCAGTCTGAAAAAGTATTTATTAGACTGATTTCAAATTTTGTGCAAGATGTGAGTGTGATATAGAGATGAACTGGTAAAATTATAGAAAGGATTCAAGATGCCGGAATAAAATGGCGATGCAGGAAAATTTTTGAAATCGTGAAAAAAATCACTCATCCAGGTTTTTGAAATGAAAAAAAAAATTTAGGGTCCCTCAATTCATTCGACCTGTTTGACGGCCTGTCTGTCAATTCGGCGTATATCTAAAATGGAAATATTTTGGTACAAATCTGGTTTGACGGAACAAAATAGCGGCCTAGTGAAATGTGTAAAAAATATCATTAAAAACGAATTATCCAATTTACGTTTGTCATCCTTAATAATTGTCTTGAATTGCAACAGGGTTTACCAGACTGCCCTTTCACTACCAATAAATGGTTATATCTTGAATACAATAGATAAAACAGTATGAAAAGTTTTTTTGGGACCAGTGGTTCTTTCGTTAGCGTTTTCAGAAAATGATAACCGAATCGAATAGAATGTTAGAATCGTTACGATTTATTTTCGGGACATCTTATTAATGTATTATGTTTACATTTATAGTAAATTGTATTTTGTTTATGCCTATGGAATGGATATTATATTATTGTGTCAGTACAGAGAAGGTTTCTGGAAATATTGGCATTTAAAATAAATCTCTCAGCTGATAGCGTAGCTCGGCAGTTTAATATACTACCTCTAGTTCATAGAAGTATAATTTCTGATCTACAAGTAATTTTTAAAATCAGTAACTGTGGAATTCATTTCCCAAATTTTTGTGTTGTCTGCATTTTAGAGTTCTCGAGAGGTAACTTAGAAACGCTGGTTTGTTTAATGTACTATTTCATAGGACAAATTTAGAACAAAACAAACCTTTAACATGAATACAAATATCATTTAATACGCACTCTATAGAACTGGACATTTTTGCTTTTTTCAAAAAAAATTTACTCTGTATATTTTTTTAGGAACTTAAAATAAATATAGCAGGTGCTTTTGGAGTAGGAGTTTCCGTCGACGTTCTCCAAGTAACAAAACGTGCATTTGCACTTCACGGTACCTTTATGCTTTTCAAAACATACTGTATTAAGATGTAGTTTTAACTCCTAAACCAAATTCTAGTATCTAGATATAAGGAGATTTTCAAAATATCTATTATAAAATTTAATATTAATTTTATTGCACACGTTGTGGATAACGACTCTCTTTAACTTTGATTTTCACCATTTTTATGTAGAACTACTTGTCTAACATTTAATTTTTAATTTATGAGAGAGTTTTTTTGATCGATTTTTTAAAATAGTTAGATCCTAACACTGGATCCTGTGGTGGAAGATAGATCAAAATACAAGAGTTCTAATCACACTACATCACAACTTGTTACGTTCTCGACGCGCGTTTCGTCAACCAAGTTAGCATTATCAGCAGATGATATAAACAGTTTATATCATCTGCTGATGATGCTAACTTGATATAAACAGTTTATATCATCTGCTGATGATGCTAACTTGGTTAGCGAAACGCGCGTCCAGAACTTAGCAAGTTGTGGTGTAGTGTGGTTAGAACTCTTGTATTTTGAAAACAGTTAGAATTTAACACAAATGCACCTAAATTTTACAATGATACAAAAAAATCTGATTGGCATGTTGTCTCAAACAAATATGACTAGTATTTTTGAAAAATAGCCTAAAAAATGTTTATTAAGGTAAAAAATAATGTGAGTTAAGTAAATTTCAGGTAAACCTAAAACATGGTAAATTAAATTTAAAAGTTGTTTTATTTGTAAGTTTAAATCTAAAAGTTATTTTATCAGGATAAGTAACAAAAAAGAAAGAAGACGATCAGAACCTTAATACTTCATGAAAAACGTTTTCTTTTAATGGAATATCCCGTATATTTTCCAATATTTTTTAAAAGACGATATTTCTGATATCAAAAATATATGGCTTGCTCATGTTTGCTTAAACATTTCCAAAAATATTTTTAATAATACCAAATATTTTTGGAAATGTTTAAGCAAACATGGCAAACTATAACATTTTTTTTAATGTTACCTTATAACTTTTGCGTATAGTGCAAATTGATTCGAACGTCAAAACTGAAATATTCATTTAATGACATAATTATTATACTATTATTGTTTTGATTTAAAATGGACTAATCTGCAGAAGAAATAAAATGTATAATTCGAATATCGTATTTAAAAGGTACTAGCGCTAAGAGAGCTGGCGCTCATTATTATCGGATATATCCAGAGACTCCATCCAAATCAATTGTAATATATATATTTTAAGATAATTTGAACAAAGAAAAACCTCAAAGAGGAAGAACATATCCGCTGTTAGTAACTAAAAAGAAAACTTAGATGTTCTGCTATTTTTTGAAGGCAGAAGGAATTATCCAAAATAGTTGCATCATATAAAAAAATTATTATAATTTTATTTTACAGTAAGTCCTGATCGGCCGACCCGCCCGTCATTTTTATAAATCCTACTCAAAGGTTCACAAGATTTTACGTAAATACGAATATCATCTCCATACATTTTTACCGGTGTAAGGTCTATCAGTTGATCCCATGAGACAAAGACTTAATTGAGTTTTGCCAAGACATTCAAGAACGACTTCCAGTTAATCAACATTTGCTTAATTCAAGTATTTTTAGGGATGAAGCCACTTTCGCGACTAACGGAATGTTTAATCGAAGGAACCAACATTTCTGAGCCACTCAAAATCCACATAAAATACAGGCTGTAAAAACCCAAAGACGCAATATTCTCAACGTTTGGTGTGGCATTAAGGCTGGACTACTCATTTTCCAGGGCAGTCTAATGCTCCAAATGGATCTCGAGGTATTTCGGAATAAAATAGAAGAACTCTTAAAACATATTCCTCTCACGCGATACAACAATATTATCTGCCTACAAGATGAGACGCCACCACACAGCTCTGTACCTGTCAGGAATTTTCTCAACAACAGCTATGATCTATGGATCGGGTGAAATGATTCTATAGGATGGCCGGTGGACAGCCCAGACCTTACGCTTCTTGATCTAATTTTGTGGGGATACCGAAAAAATATTACATATTATTAGAAAAGGCCAGAAACTATCAACATTATTGAACAAAGATTAAGAGGAGACATTTTATTATTATATAGATATAATTCAGAATTCATTAGACAATCGGTTAAAAATAAATTACGAGTTAATATTCAAAATGCTTAGATAAACTGGAGGTTATATTGAAAATAGTTGGGGTTTTTATTTCATAATTTTTGCTTCAAAGTAAATTATTATTAATTTATAGCTATGCGTTTTTTTCTCTTAGAACAAAATTATTATTTGTCTATTTATATTTCAATATCTATAATATATCTATAAGGTAAGGTAGCATTTAAGAAAATGTTATTACAAAAATTTTTAAAATGTTTAATCAAACCTGGGCAGTAATAGTACTTACTTACTGCCCAAGAGATCATTACTCCCATAACGTGTTAGCATATTACGCTTACAGTTACGACTCAGGCCGTTATTATCAAATCTATTGAACAGATGCCTCAAGTTGTTTGATTATATTTTTAACGTTTGTCTGTCCACAGACCTATTACTAAGAAAACTTCACCATAGAACTTGAATCATTACTTGTCTCATTCAGATTGTTATTGAAATATGTAACAATATAATGCGTTCATTGTAAACCTACTAATAAAACATTTAAATGTTATTAAAACTACAAATTATTAATTTAGTAAATATAAGGAAACATAAGCTTAGTTGTGGTTTTTCTTAACCGAAACTAGAAGTAAATTAAAAAAAGTTTTAACTTTTTTCTCAAAAAAAGCAAGCCAAATAAATAAAAATTTCAGTAACTGTTGAGTTTTCTAGAGCGTTATTTTGGTCTCTGAAAATTCAAGTATACTGAAGGGCATACCTAAGGTAAATTTTTCAGTTTTTAAAGTTTGTAAGTATTTTTCAGTAATTTTTGAGTTTTCGTGAGCATTTCTTCGCTCTCTGAAAATTTAAGAATACTGAATGGCATGCTTGGGGTGAATTAAAAATGATCATCATTTAGTTAGGCTACTTGGGATAGCGGGAAGTGGAGGGGTGGCAATCTTTTTTTTTATAAAATATGACAGTAGTTAATGGTATTACATGTATTCTTAATATTCATATCGCTAAGACAGGGCTGGAAAACCCTAAAAAACTATAAACATCTATGCATAGACTTTGATTTAATACAGATGCCATAGACAAATGCGATGAAGTATAAATGAAAGTGGTGACGTAAGTAAAAAGATTTCCAGCTTCTGGAGTATTATATCATTTTGTATTTGTTCATATGTCAGTTATTTGACTTCACAGCAAGGTTTTTATTTCATAATTTTTGCTTCAAAATAAAGTATTAATAATTTATAGCTATGCTTTCTTTTAAAAGAAAATGATTATTTGGCTATTTACAATTTAATATCTGTAATAACATTATCTGGCAGAGCAATGAAAAATCTTACTCGCAAATCAGCCAGATTTAAAAACCAGTTTAATTTGTAAATTTTTTCTTAAGATACTGTAAAAACATTATAAAAAAAATGTTATTACAAACATTTTTGGAAATGTTTAAGCAAACAGTACCTACTTACTACCAAAGCGATCATTACTCCCATAACGTGTTAGCATACTGCGTTTACAGTTGCGACTTAACCCGTTATTATCAAATCTATTCAACAGATGCTCCATGTTGTTTGATTATGTTTTTGACGTTTGTCTGTCCATAGACCTATTACTAGAAAAAGATACTTCCAAACTTCACCATAGAACCTAAATCATTACTTATCTCATTCATATAGGATGGCTTACGGATAGGCCTGATCTTACGCTTCTTGATCTATTTTTGTGGGGACACCTAAAAAGTAGAATATATTACGACTGGTCAGAAATTATCAACATTATTTAACAAAGATTAACAGAAGAAATTTTATTATTAAATAGATATCATACAGAATTCATTAGACAATCTGTTACCCTTAAATTACGAGTTAATATTCAAGTGTTTAGATAAACTGGAGGTTATATTGAAAATAATTAAAGTTGTTATTTCCAAAATATTACAAATATTTTGGAAATGTTTAAACAAACATGGTCAGTAGTACTACCTACTTACTACCTAAGAGACCATTACTCCCATAACGTGTTAGCATATTGCGCTTACACTTACGACTTAAACCGTTATTACCAAATCTATTGAACAGATGCTCCAACAATTGTGTCAAGTTGTTTGACTACGTTTTTAACGTTTGTCTGTCCACCGACCTATCACTAAGAAAAGATCCATCCAAACTTCACCATAGAACTTATATCATTACTCGTCTCATTCAGATTATTATTGAAATACGTGACAATATAATTCGCGAATTCCTTACAATACATTTAAATGTTATTAAGACTATAAACTAATCATTTAATAAATCTAAGGAAAATTAAGCTGAGTTGTGGTTCTTTTTAACTGAAACTAAAATTAAATTAAAAACAGTCTTAACTTGTTTCACAAAAAAGTGAGCTAAATAAATCTAATTTTCAGTAATTTTTGAGTTTTCTAGAGCGTTATTTTGATCTCTAAAAATTTAAGAATACTGAAGGGCATGCTTGAGAAGAATTAAAAACTCGTCCTAAATTAATTATCATTTAATTAGGCTACTTGGGACAGCGGCAAGTGGAGATGTGGCAATACTTTTTTTTTATAACATATGACAGTACTTAATGGTATTACTTATATTCTTAATATACATATCGGCAAGATAGAACTGGGAAACCATAGAAAACCACAAAAACCTATGCATAAGCTTCCATTTAATACAGATGCCATAAGTAAGAACGATGAGGTATAAATAAAAGTGGTGACGTAAGTAAAAAGATTTCCAGCTTCTGGACTATTATGTCATTTTGTATTTGTTCATATGTCAGTTATTTTACTTTACAGCAAGGTTGTTATTTCATAACTTTTGCTTAAAAATGAAACATTAATAATGTAGCTATGCGTTCTTTTAAAAGGAAATTATTATTTGGCTATTTACAATTTAAAATCTGTAATAACATTATCTGACAGAGCAACGAAAAATCTTAGCCGCAAATCAGCCAGATTTAAAAACCAGTTCAATTTGCATGTGTTTTCTTAAGGTACTGTAAGGTAAAGGGAACATTTAAAAAAATGTTACTACAAATATTTTTGGAAATGGTTAAGCAAACATGGGCCGTATTAGTACCTATTTACTACCAAAGAGACCATTACTAAAGTCTTCTCACACAAAGTCGCAGCACTCGTTGAAAACCGTTAAATTCCTTTTCATCGCCCCGCACCTCTCTTGGCTCTCGTCGGATCCAAACACGTCTCGGTGGCCTACACTGCATCTCGAACTCGCGTTGCGCATTTGAGTTGAATGTTATATCGGTTGGTCTGTTAAAGTATGTAATATTTTTGTGAAGTTAATGTTGAGTTTTTTTTTTGGAAATGGTCATATGTTCAGTTGATAGTTGTACCTCTAAACGTGATAGTGATTTATCATATTTCGGTTGTCCGAGGGATGCACAAAGGTATACATATATTTTATTATAATTTTAATAAATCTGTAGGTAAATAAAAAATATGTAGGTATAGTTATTTCATGCATTTTTTTTTATGTATTAAAATAGTTATGTAGGATATATACTATTGTATTATTAGCTATTGCTTGATTTTATCTGTAAAAGATACAAGATTCTCTGTTGTTGAAAAAGAAAGAATTCTTCTAGGATGAAAAGGATTTTTCTTCAAAATATAGTTTTTATTCAAAACACCTTATTTTGAGTAAAAACAATATTCTTTCTTAAATATATGATATTGTCTTATTCTCAGAAAAGATTATTCTTAAAATATATTCTTATAGCAAGAATATATTCTAAAAGAAAGACACAGTTTCTTTTAAAGCAAAAACTGTGTCATTCTTATTATGAAAGAAAACTTTTATCTTATATGAAACTGAAAAAAAAGACCACTCTTAAGAAAAACATAAAATTAGTTCATGTTTTTATTTAAGAAAACGTTTTTTTTTTGTTTTGCCTAGTTTGATCTTATAGACCCACGTTTTTCTCTCTGATATACTGTGCAAAAAGGCATTATCTGTTTTACTTCATGCTATAAAACTTACAGACTTGTTACTCTTTTGGTAGATGTAGCATTAGAGGTAACTTGGCTGTGAAAGTGGGGTAAACCACTAATAAATAAATTTTGGTCTGTACACACAATTAAACAGATATTTCGTCTTGTACAATGTTTAGTTGTAGAACATGTTGTATTATATATATATATATATATATATATATATATATATATATATATATATATATGTGGCACTAATGACAAAATAGGACGATTACTTCGGCGGTCCAACATACGTACTTCAGTACACATAAGAAGATTGGACAATGCGTGCGATCCTGGAAAGATATTGTATCTTTTCAAACAGAAGGAGTATATAAAATTCATTGCTCCTTTGGAGAAGTGTATGTGGGAGATACAGGACACTCAATATCAATTAGACTTAAGGAACATGAACAATGTATTAAAAAGAAACAAATTGTTCAATCTGCTGTAGCTGAACACCAGCATAGCACTGGCCATATTATAAATGTAAAGGAAACCAAGGTTCTAGCTTCGGTACCAGGATTTTATAAACGAAAAATTAGGGAATCTATTGAACTTTTTAAACATACAAAACATTTCAATAGAGATACGGGTTACGGTCTACATCACAAGTGGAAACCGATCTTAACAGAGGGTCACGGTTCGGCGAGCACAACTCGGGTATTAAAGCCCGATTGAATCTCTTCCGAGCTCATTCAGTGTTCAGATCTCGTGCAGTAAAGATCCCTGAAGATGCCTCGTGTAATCGAAGGAGAAACGTCGGATAGTAATTCCAATTTGACACGGTCTAATTACAAGAACCATGATTTCTTAATTTTTATTGGGTGCAATTTTGTTCCACCATATTGGATTCGCATCATTCTTTTACCAGTTTCTATCCACGCCACACTTGATTTTTGCGCATAATTTTAAATAAACTAAATAAGTAGTTTTTAAACTGATTTTTTTAAGGCTGCCATTTTATTCCGGCATGTTTAATTCCTGTATATGTTTATTTCTCTATCAAATTTAATTTTTGTGCCAAAATTTTGAAAGTCAGTTGAAGAAGAAAAAATGTTTCCGTTGATTTCTAAAACATTTCATTTGGCCGCCATTTTGAACTCGTACCACAATTTTGCTAGATGAACACCTTATATGTTTAAGCGATATAATTGTACCTATAATTACATAAAAAAATCAAATGAAAAAATCTTTCACTCAAGATATTTAAATAAAGTTATCCATTCAGACTATCATAATTTCACTCCGCCTAAGGTTCATGTTTATAAATAGCAATTTGTAAATAAACACGTTATACTCCCCTATTCTCCCCTACCGCATTTTCTAGGTTATCCTTGAGTCACAACACTCAATGTATTTGTTATGGGGGTTATGTATCTTTCTGTGTATTTAATCTAAGGTTGCGACTTAAGCAGTTATTATCAAATCTATTCAGCAGATGCTTTAAGTTGTTTGATTATGTTTTTAACGTTTTTCTGTCCCTGGACCTATTACTAAGAAAAGATCCTTCCAAACTTCACCATAGAACTTAAATCATTACTTATCTCATTCAGATTGTTATTGAAATACGTAATAGAATTCGTGCATTGTAGAATTTACCTAGGAAATATTTAGATGTTATTAAGACTACAAACTATTCATTTAGTAAATCTAAGGAATAAGCTGTGATTTTTTTTAACCGAAACTAAAATTAAAATAAAAAAAAGTTTTAAATTAAAAAAGCTAGTCAAATAAATTTAATTTTCAGTTTCTAGAGCGTTATTTCGATCTCTGAAAATTTAAGAATTTTGACGGGGATGCCTAAAGTAAATTCTAACCTACTTAAGGTCTGTAAGTATTTTGCGGTCATTGTTGAGTTTCCATGAGCGTTGCTTTGATCTCTGAAAATTAAGAAACTGAAGGGCATGCTTAAGGTGAATCAAGATGTCTCCCTAAAATAATTATCATTTAATTAGTAGGAAGGTGGCAATTCTTTTTTTATAGCATATGACCACTACCTACTGGTATTACTTATAGTCGTAAGGCACATAATGTAGGTACGCATCATATATATTTCGTACCGGCAAGATAGAGTTGGGAAACCCTAGCAAACCTTGAGCACCTATGTATAAACTTTCGTTTAATATAGATGTCATAAATAAAAATGATAATGTACAGACAAAAGTGATGACACAAGTAATTTTGTATTTGTTCATATGCCGGTTAGTTTACTTCGCAGCAAATCCTTAAACATAAAATACTTACCCACCTGATATAATTTAGTCTTGAAAAATCCTACTAACAATTCTTAATATGCCACGTCACACAAACTTCTAAATTTAGCAACTCTCCGACACTAGCACATTGTCGGACAGTTTCCTGTCGAAACTTTGGAAAATTACGCCCTCTGGCCTGGACTGAATAGCCCTTGCAAACCGCCGCGGTTGGCCCGGCATACAAAAGTTAAAATTTTGTTACAGTTGACATCTGAGTGGGTTTCAAAAGCATGCTTCCTATGTTATCTGCACGATATCAAATGATGAGAGCTAGCAGTTGTAACTAATTTTGTAATAGCTAACTTGCTAATAACTTATTGATGTTTACAATCATAAGAAACTTTATAAATGTTGTTTGTATCAAGCGCAGAGTATTTATTAAATACACATATGTGTTTATGCCATATGAAAGTGTTAACGAAGAAAAATTTTACGTTGACGTGTGTAAATATAAATCCCATGTATCGCATCAAAAACTTTCCGAAGACATTAGGAATACGAAAACTATCTTTAAGCAGATTTTTAAAACCTCTAAATTCATCCTTTTAAAGTAGGTACATTTTGTACAAGTTTTAGGTCCAGATGATGCGGAGAGGTGCCTTGATTTTATAGCATAAACGCTAAGGAAAGTTGAATACGACTGTAGTTTTTTATCTAAAATATTCTGGAGAGGTAAAGTTAAATTTCATTACGCCGGATTCCTAAATAGCCACAATTTCTATCACTAGTTCCTGTTAATGCCTGTTGAGTAATGGAATCGTGCGTTACTTAATGGTCGCTTTATTATTTTATTAAAAACTTTGGGCAAAGATATTTAATTTTCTTAGAAAATATTTTCCCACAACTCTTGAACGAAGTCTATATAAATGAGAGGCATCAAATGTGATAACAAGGTGGGACATCTGCGCATAATGCCTTGTTAATATACGCTTTTCCAATAAAATTGAATAGCCTGCGCAAGTCCCTGACCTGTCACCTGTTGACTTTTTTTGATGAGAAACTCATGGGAGAAATGGTTTGCCTGATAAAATCTCAAAATTAAGAAGTTCTGCAAGAACAATTTCATTAGGAATCACGTCAAAAGATTATCCCTCAAATGATAAAAGCAACATGTTCCAGGAACCTCTACAAAATATTTATGTATGTATGTTGAGTTTATCGTTTTTCTCTTTGTATTTTTTGTTATTTTTGTATATCATAGTGAACTTGACTTAAACATAAAAAATCCAACCTTCTGCGGTATCAGTGGACCGTATTCAAATTAAATAAATAATGAATAGATAAATCGTCGTTGTCATGTAATCTAAACTATAGGACCAAAATTATTAACGAGGAGGAAAAAAAACCTGTTCACATTTATACAAATCTCTCAAAATTGTAAGATCCTTCGCATTTGTGAGATAAATCAAATTAGTTAATGTTGATTAAAATTAATAGCTTTTTATTAAATTGTTGCTAAATTACAAAACTAAAATGCTAATTTTAAATTATTTAAATAGTGAACTCATGATAAGAGATTATAATTTTTGAAAATTTCAAATGGAAAATTAATGTTCTTGCATGTAAAAGACCGATCACAATAATAATAATGTATTTTTTAGAGTTTACACCTTTACACATAGGTGTTTAAGATCTGGGATTTTCCAAAACTACCTTGTCGATACGAAATATAGGATGCTTACCTTCGACACGAATATTAACACAATAATATAATATTAATTAAATTAATTAAATAATAAATAATATTAGTACATTAAGTAGTGTCATATACTATAAAAAACGATTGACACCTCTCAACTTGCCGCTGCACTTGCAGCCTTATTATCCAAATGATAATTAATTTAGAGCGCCTTCTTAATAATGCACCTTAAGCGTGCCCTTTAGTATTCTTTTATTATTAAAGGATACTTTATAAAAACTCAAAGATTACTGAAAAAATATGTAATCATTTTTTTAACTGAAGGTATTATTAGGCGCTTTTAATATTGTGAATTTAGAGTTAATTTTTGTTTGCTCTTAGGCTATGATGCATCTCTTAGCAACATTTCCTAGGTACATAAAATGCAGCTCCAGCTCCTCTGCTGTAAGTTAGTTCCAACGTTAGATGGATTACAAGCCCAAGAGGAAAACTTGCTTCTCCTATAGCTTGCGTAGAGTTGTATCAGTTAGATTTATTTAGCAACGTTTTAGGCCTATTGCTAAAGAGACACCTGCATTTTGTCTCTGTCTCGTAGAGTTTTCAGCTTTTTAATATAGATTTCCGACCCAAATTCTGTGGTTAGAGCCGAGTTTATCAGACTGGTTGTTACGAACTGAATAACCTCCTATCATTTTTGTATTTTCTGTAATTATTTTTATTCTTCAATGTGCTTAATTGTTCTGTACTCGTTTTTTGACGCGTACAACTTTCTGCCATTTTTTGCGATAGTTCCCCTATCGCCGCACACAAAGCGGCCGTCACGTTTTCAACAGCATGGTGTGGATCCTTTCTAGCGTGAAGTTTCCACTCTAAGCTCAGTAAGCCTCCCGTAGTCGCCGAGGCAACACAGATAGTCGGTTTCATCGAACTTATAAAGTTTCTTACCACTTATAGTCTCTGGGGTGAGGGGTATACGTTTATTTAACTTCTAACAATTAATTTGTCGGTATTTTATTATTACAGTCAGGTTTGGATCTGTCCAAATTATTGTCTTAGAGCAGAATCACTAGTGAAAGGAATGTATGCAGTCATTGTAACTAACACTGGGTCTATATTAAATATTTGCCACGATTAATAACATTGTTTTTGTATTCGGTTGGCTGCAATATTTATTGATATCGACTTAACGTTGTTCTAATAATCACATGTGGCTGTTCGAACGGCATTCCGTGTAACTAACGTAATGTAATAACTTAATTTCATACTCGTATTGTTCATAGAGTGCCCGGAATTTGTTTGATAGAAAAATTATATTTTTAAAAAGTAGTTCTTAGTATAGAATATTTGAATTTTTTTCGAGGGGGTCCGGAATTTGCGTTGCTTACAAATAAACCTCTCAAAGAGATAATAAAAAATCGTTAAATTTCCTTTACCCGAAACTTCCCTCGATATGATTTTTTTTTAATTTGTTAGGCATAGTAAAGTGTGACCCAATTTAGTTCAGTACATAGTTACAGTATATATGTGTTACATATACTGTCTTTTCAAACATTTTTATTGGTCGTCATTTCGTTCCACCATATTAGATTGCTACCGATATTTTACCAGTTTCTTTCTACCTATGACTTTTGGACATCATTTAAAATAAATTCAATAAGTAGATTCTACATTGACACATACGGCCGCCATGTTGTTACGTCACGTCGAATACGTATCCGTTTATCCCATTTAATTTTTCTACAAAATTTAAATTTCATTTGAACAAGATATTTTACGTCGATTTTTTAAAAATTTTATTTGGCCGCCATTTTGTTTCTTAAATTCGTACCACACCTTTACCAGTTTATCTTTATATCACACTTAATTCTTGCTCAAAGATTGAAATTAATTTAATAAGTAGCATTTTCATGTTGATTTTTTAAATATTTTATTAGGACGCTATTTTGTTTTGCTCTCTTGGATTCATATTAAAATATTACCAGTCCATTCCTATGTAACACTTGATTTTTGTGCAAAATTTGAGATAAATTGGATAATTAGTTTTTTTAGTAATACATTTTATAACAGTGTTCCGCCATATTGGATTTTTACCAAAATATTACCAGGTCATCCCCATATGACCCTTAATTTTTGCCTTAAATTTGAAGTCAATCTGGTAAGTAGTTTTTAAGCTATGACACGAACTGATAGACAGATAAACCGATAGACGGACAAAAAAACATTTTCATTTACATCTAGGAACGCTCAGACGTGAAGATATGTGAAACCTGAGAGGGTGATTTTTTCACGATTACAAACATTTTATTTGGCAGCCATTCTTGAACTAGTAGCACAGTTTTACTAGTTGATCCTTATACTACAATTAGTTAAGGCACACAAGTTGAAATCAATGAATTAAGTAGTTGTTTCAGACATTTTGTTCCGCCATCTTGGGTTTGCACCAAAATTTTACCAGCCTTCGAACCGCCCTTACTGTAATTATTTTGTTGGCAGTCAGCCAATCATCTCGGTGAGGTCGTTTATATCGACCTACAAAATGGTAATTTGACCGACTATCCAGTATCAGGCTACCAGGGAAGTGATTTTGTTCTAAAAGCTCCAAAGTTTCTTTCCTAGATCCTGTAAAGGTTCCATCTGGCCGTTTTAGCGATCCCAGTTCCCGAACAGGCTCCCAGGACAGAATCTTGTGGACTCTGGCACTGGTGGGTATATCTGATATACCCTCACAGAACCTTTTCCGCGGCTCTGTTTTGGCTTTCCAGGGTGCTTTATTGTAATTTGTTAAAGCAGTTCTATATTGGTCCCATTCACCTGATATTTTAGCTCGATTGAAGAGTCTACGAACTTCTTTTCTTAATTTATTCAGATTATTGTTCCACCATGGTGTATTTCTATTGTCTTTTTTAATGGGTTTGCAGATCTGAGTATTGGAAGTGGCTAAACATTTATAAATATACAATTTTTATTTATTTTAGTGCCGTTTATTCTGACATAGACGAAATCCTGGACTTGTAATATGTAGAAAGTATAAAAGCTAACAAAAATTAGTTTGTATACTTGAGTTGGTGGAGTCTTTATTCAATTTCTCAAGTCTTAAAATGCCTGCTTATTCTATGACGATAGTATATTCACATATTTTAAAGTCTATTTTATTTATTTTGTACAAATAATTGTTTTATTATCATAACTTTTTGTTTTTTTACTTTGAGAAATACAATTGGACATACAGTTGTTTGATCAATGAATTTATTGTCAAATCTTTAATCACTAATTAAGAAACTTTTAAACGAATGTGAAAGTTGAAACAGCTACTCATGGCAATGTCATGTGTAAGGTGAACATTTAATAAATAAGTAATGAGAATGCGAACTTGTTTATTATTAGGTAACATGATATATTGCTTGCAGAACTGCAACAATTTACAGTCGCTTTTTCTTGGAGTGGTAATAATTATCACATAATACGTGCGGTTTTATTGATATAAAATCAACTAATGAATTAGTATATTTGCAAGAGTTTTGCATTTTTTAAAACTTCACCACGAAAGTGAAAGTGAAAATTGAGACTAATGTGTGCATAATATTAATTCTGAGATCGAATTATTATCAAAAAAATCTTAGTTTAGGTTAGAATATTAAATATATCTTAGGATAATAGACAATTTTAGTTATCAAAATGTTTAACTTAATTGTAGATTGTATATAAGTCATACAGTTCATTCGCCATAATTTTCTGAATTGTTAACCGATTTTCCATTTTTTTTTGCCTGATAGGCAATTGCTGCTAGAGTTTGATAACTAATGTTTCGAGACTTCCTTAAACAGGGCAAAACATACATTTCAAGAACATATATATTTCATAAGCACATTTACATTTTATAGGAAATTCCAGCTAAAAAATCGCTAAATTGGTTTTACCCAGAACTTCCCTTGTTATGAATTCTTCTTTTTAATCTTCCCTCGTTATGAATCCTTCTTTTAATCTTTCCATGTAATAGTGGACTGAAACACAACATAATTTGTATATATACTTTTAACTCTAGTAGATGGAATTTTAACGAATGTCTAAAAATATTATCTAGGCCGCCATTTTGCTTTACCATATAGGATTTGTAGGAAAAATTTACCAGTCAATCCATGTCTAACACTTGATTTTTGTGCGAAATTTCAAGCTGGTTGGATAAGTAGTTCTTGATACTGTATACTGATACTAATTTTAACATTTTATTAGGCCGCCATTTCGTTTCGCCGTCATGGATTTACATTACATTACATATAAAGGAGATACAAATTGTGTATCCCCTTTATATTGGATTTTTACCAAAATGTTACCATTTCCTCCTCTCATGATCCTTGATTTTTATCAAAATTTGAAGTCAATTTATTAAATTCAGTAGCTTTTACGCTCTGCCGCCTATAGACAGACCGACAGACCAACGGAAATCGGACAATAGTTTTTAGGAGTCTTCGGGCAAAAACCTGCAGAAATCTCGGAGAGTGATATTTTCACGATTGCAATACTTCTCTCATACGAGGGAAATAAAAATTACCTTTAGAGTGCCTTAGTTAGGGCTTATATATATATATATATATATATATATATATATATATATATATATATATATATATATATTATTATAGTTATTGGAACCAATACTTTTTATATTATTATATATTATTATTATTATTTATATGTTATAGATTATTAATAGAAAGAGACGGCATTATCAATTTCATCTATAAAAGGTTCTGCTGAACTCACTGAAGCTCGTATGTCTCGATATCTCAGGCCTCCAAGAAAAAAAATAAAATGAAATTTTGTGACATCTTATTGTATTCGAGAAAAGCAAATCTGCCAGTCACCCATACAGATACAGTGAGTTATCTTCATTAATCAGCTGCGGAAAAGATGATTTGAACTGATTTCATGCGAATGTGATAAGCGGCGAAGGTTCAAATGCAAAAATTTTTCGTGCGCTGCATTGTGAGATGAGAGATATTGTTAAGAATATGTACTTATTTTTTTAATTCAGGTTAAATGTGTTTATTGTGTTTCTAAATTTGAATGTTTCTAGAATTTTATCTTCTCAGTTGAAAAAGAAAAAATCGGCAAATTTCCATTACCCGGAACTTCCCTCGTTATAAATCTTTCCTTTCATTAGGAATAGTAAAGTGTATCTCAATTTAGTTCCGTGCAAAGTCATTTAGTATATTGTCTTTTCAGACATTTTTATTGGGCATTTTTATTTTGTTTCACCATATTGAAATCATACCAATATTTTACCAGTTTCTACCTATGCCACACTTATTTTTTTGGGCATGATTTAAAACAAATTGATTTTTTACAGTGATTTTTTTAAAACCGCCATTTTGTATCGTCATGGAATTTGTACGAGTTAGTCCCTGTATCATATTTCAGTTTTGCTGCAAGATATTAAGTCAATTGAATTGATTTTTTTTAGACAATTAATTTGGCCGCCATTTTCTATCTTCGCCTTGAATTCGTACCAATTAATCTCTATATCACACTTAATATACCTATTATCCAAAATTTAAAATGAGTTTAATAAGTAGTTTTTAGACTGAATTTTTTTAAATAATTTATTAGGCCGCCATTTTGTTTTGCTGCCTTGGATTTATAAGAAAAATATTACAGGTTGATTCTTTGATCTTTGTGCAAAATTTGAGATAAACTGGATAATTTGTTTTTTAGTATTAATTTTTTTAACAAATCACTAGGTCGCTATTTTGCTCCGTCATATTGAATATTTACCAAAATAATACCAGGTCATCTCCACATAACCCTTAATTTTTGATCAAAATTTAAAGTCAGTCGGGTAAGTAGTTCTTAGGTACGTAGCGATTTAACAGACAGACCGACAGGCAGACAAATGGAATTAAGAAAACATATGGTTTGGCAACTTTAGATGACAAGACGTACACATATGTAAAACCTGCAATTTTTTTCACGATTACAAACATTTCATTTGTCCGCCATTTTGTTCCGCCATCTTGAATTCTTACCAAAATTTTACTAGTTGATACCTACATAATACTTGAATTTTGTGCAAAATTTTAGATAAATTCGAGAAGTAGTTTTTTAGTAATAATTTTTTTAACATTTCACGCTATTTTTTTTACCATATTGGATTTTTACCAAAATGTTATCAGATCATGCCCATATGACCCTTAATTTTTGACCAAAATTTAATCGAGAAAGAAATACAAGGGAAATAAAAATTAAAGCTAGTTTTAAGTTCTAATTATTTTAGAAATTGGCAGATACATTTTGTGTTTGCCAATTTTAAATATTATCAGCTTTAATTAAAGTTTAGAATGTTTAGCAGAATGTCAAATTTGACAGCGACTTCCTAGATTTCTGTAAGCAACTTGTCAAATCCGAAAACTCGGTCAAACATTTTAAACATCAATTAAGTTTTGTACAACCAGGGGAATGTTTTTTAAATTTTGGACTGTAAATCTAAAAGTTTGTTGTAAACACTACTAGTTTTGTCGCTTCCTATTTAAAAGGTTGTAAATTACTTGTTTAATTTTAGTTTCAGTTTTAAAACTTATTACTCCTATACATTTGTATTGTATTGTAACACAGAAAACCACAAATAGTGAAATAAAATATATAAATAGTTATTAATAGTTACAAACTAGAAAACCTACATTGTGTGTAAAAATCAATAAAACTCGATAATAACAAACTATTAATCATTCGATTTTATTAGAACACAGAACCATTTTTTTTTATACAATTCTTTGAAAAAAAATCGAATTTGCTGGGGAATATTAAAGCGGATGAATATTCCTAAGAACATCCTTAAAATGGTGTTTAGAATGTACTCATTCATCGTGCCAAATTTCATACTTTTATATATAAGTAAACAATTATCTTACTTCGTCGGTCTTTCAGGATTTTTTCTTCATCCATCACAACGAAGATTGCCATATAAATAAACCTCCAGAAGCCGTCAATTCGCTGAGATGGCTGTTCATCCCCTAAATGTTAAGCCAACTTAGGTCCGCTTTCTGTTTCATGCGCCCTTTGTCCCTAAAGGCTTACCTGGTTGGTGAAAGAGAGGACATCGTTGATGGTCCGTAGGGATGCTTTAGCAAACCTGGGAACCCGTATGTAACAAGCACTAGCAATGGCATCTGGGAAAATACTATGGCTTATCCCTCTCCGCACCCTGTAGATAAGTCAATCCTGAAATATATGACATTAATAAGGAGTTCTAAAAAAAACAAGAGCTATTGGAAAATAGGCAACCGTGCAATTTGTTTCGGTTTCACTAAAAATCGTCACGTTATTTCATGAATTTAACAATGTAAGACCAAAATGTATTAGAATTTGTAATTATTTGATTTTTGACGTGTACATTTAATTAGAGACGTAGCGAAGGAGTAGTAATTAATAGCAACACTACTAACTAAAATAATTCCCTAATTCTATTATATAGTTCTTCCCATTTTATATTACACCATATTACCAACTAAAGTAAAACGTTTTTTCAACTAGGACAACTCTAAAGCGGAGGTTCCTCTTCGAAACAGAGCTCTGCTTTTTTTCAGGGTTTCTACGTAGGAATCCCTCCCATCGACAGGTTAAATACTCTGTAGTTTTATTTATTCTGCGGAAAAACATGCAGTATTGGTAGTTATTAAGTACCACTTTATTGAGGGAGCTGACAGGAGTTACATTTCATTGCATAGCTATGAATTACAAATTCTTCTGGTAAACACCGTTTAGCTTAGGCCAATAACTAACGTACTTTTACCCGAAACATTCCTCCTTAAAATTAATAAATTTATATACGTACTGCACAGATTAATAAATAATTTCTACCTGCTAAAGGGAGGATTCATAACCAAGGAAGTTCCCGGCAAAACGAATTTACCGATTTTTGAAAAAATATTTTTTAATTTTTATTAATACTATTATTCCAGGAAATGGAGTTTTACTAAATTTTTAAACTTTTTATTAGACCGCTATTTTGTTTTGCCATATAGGATTTCTACTAGAATTACACTGGTTTATCCCTGATTTATACTTGATTTTTGTTCAAAATTTCATATGTATTGAGTAAGTTGTTCTTTGGTACTGAATTTTTAAACATTTGATTAGGCGGCCATTTTGTTCCGCAAAATTCGATTTATACCGAGACATTATCATTCCATCCTCAAATGACCCTCGATTTTTGACAAAAATTTGAGGTCGATCGGATAAGTGCTTTTGAGCTATGCTGCGTACAGAAAGAAGTAGAAGAATATATCTTTCGGGGTATAAGTACCCTAAATTGCAAAGATCTACAGAAATCTCTGAAGGTAATTTTTTTAGGATTAGAATTTATTGATATCGCCTAGGTGGATTTCTATGGTCATAAGCTAACGATAAATGGTGGGCCAGCACCCTTCAAAAATGTTTCTCTAATTAAAAACGAGAAACTTTTTGTGCATGTTTAAGTGTGCAAAATAGAGTTATCAACAGACTCACAGCCAGCATCTTCAGAAAGTAAAATTTTAACATGTAGTAACACTTAAAAAACTGCCTTAAGTTAGAAAATAAGCAATGAAATTCATCAAAATATTCTTTAAGTATTTAATTTATGTGGTGACATCAAATTCTTCTTTTTGGGTTCTCTTTTTCTTCCAGTGTCTGCTTATTTTGTGAGTCCTACTACTAGACTAAGAACGCATACTCGTGTTAACTACTTTTGGGTTGGCTTTTCACCTCACTTCTGGGGGCGTACACCGTAACTACTGTCAGGGACACTTGATGTGAATAGGTCAAATTGTAGTTGCATTTCAAACTTACGTAACTTTTTAACTAGCAGGCCTTTTTAAATCATTTTTCTCTAGTTTAACTGATTAACTTTCTACTTTGAGTAAAGAGTCTTGTAGAAGCTTAAAATCACCTTGTCAATTATACAGGGTAAAATAAGAGTGTATGTTTAAAACCGCTTTTTTTTAAAGAGTGGAACAGAGGAAGTTGGCATTTATTAAAAATATTCGATAGAGTGTTTAAAAAGCCCCATTGATAGGTTACGTATATACACACTTTTGTTTTTATGGCAGGTTATTTAATTTTTTTTAGATACAGTGAGATTTTCACATTTAAAAGAGGTTTAAATTAATCTTTTTATCATGTTTTCACTTAAAACAAAGATCTTTGTCTAAGTTTTGTATTTTGAGATAAAGTAAAAGATTTCATAATACGGGGGTAGTTAAAAACTTTAATATATCAAAAAACTCTCAGTCTCCTTGGTCTCCTCATAAATAAAAAATGGAGGATGACGGTTCACTTATCGCCGCCGATCGTTATCACTTGTTGACTAATGATGGAGAATTTAGCAGTATAAAGGGTTGCTGCTCTACCATTCCTATTCAGTAAGGATTTTTTTTTATCTATTACTATAAGAGGTAGATATCACCCTTGATTTATAGCATCCAGAAGAATACCATGACATTATTTTATCCGTTACTTGAGGAAACATCTGTAGGCAGCTCAACTCTTGGTTGAGTACAGTAAATAGCAAACCAACCGATGTTATGTCCTAAGTTAGACAGTAATTGACTTCATTTAGTTTATAAAACCTGTTGTTCTCAGAACCTACTATTCAAATGTCTAGTTATATTCCTTAGAGTGGGATAAAGCAATACGAAAAAACATGGAAATAAACTAATATTTTTCTTGGTGCTAAACTATGAAACCTTTAGAAGCTTATTATTTTGGATTTTGTGGCAGAAATCCGATCGCGATAGTTTTTGTTGCTTCTGTAATATCCGGCGACGTGTCATTTAACTTTTCATCATTACTTAAATTGTTGCTTAAATGCATTTTTACACGAACAAAAAATTGTTAAAAGAGAATAAAAATCTATTCTATATTTACGTCAATTGGTAGAAGATGATTTGCAGAAAAAGAATATGACCGAAAAATTAATTGGCCGAAACACAAATTGGACGAAAAGAGAATCCATCAGCGAACAGCCAGGTTCTTGTAATTCAAGACTAACACTCAATGCAATATTCGATACCGTTAGGTGAACCGCACGGGGTTAGAACCAGGTTCGTCATTTTAACCATCGTTAAAGCCATAATGGAAATATGATGGTTTAGTCATATAGATTTAAGATTGTCCATCAACAATTGATACCTCTAGGTGAATCTGCCTCAGGTTCGCCAATAAAGTCAACTAGCACAACCTGATGTAATCGCAACAAATTTCAGACGCAACTTAGAAATAATTTTTATTCACCCATAGAAAATATTCATAGTTTAAGGTAAAATGTAAAGTTTCATTTATACAATATTCAAATATATTATACAAATTTGTTTTTGGGCCAAATGTCTTCCGCCAAGTGATTTTCCGCAAGTTTACGTAGATACTGGATAATAATTTCTAAAATACCAAAGATGAATTTCAAGCTTTAACCGATATAGAAACAATAGTTGCATCGCTTTCAAATGATAGTCATGGCACACTTAATACTTTTGGCCAAGTCGGTCTCTGAGTCCCGTTTATACAAAAAAAAACGAAAAAATTATAAAAAGTACTAGCGTCCACCTTGAAAACTAAATCTTTCGATCTCTTGTATATATTATTAATGAAAATATTTCTATTGTCATCGATATAAACCAGCTGTATTTAGGAAGGCCAGATACTGACCCCGTTAAGCACACTGCTATCCTTTGTATTGATTGAAAATGCACTTGTTGGCAAAAAAGAAACAGACGATTTTGATTCAATTTGAAGTATCATGATTGTTTGTAGCCTATGAATAATAAACCATTACTTACTGGTAGGAAAAATATGTTTTTTGCTTGATCAAAAAAATATTGATATTGTATGTATTATTTATTAGTCGTAGAAAAAAAAGATTACTACTCTTTCACGCCAGTTGCCTCTAGTAGTCGCATTAGCCGCACAAGTCCAGACCAGGTTCACCTTACTGGACTGTGAGCCTTTTTGAGATTATCTGCATTTCAGGGGACCGATGTTTTAATTGTTAAAATAAATTCCTGGTAAAAATATTAATTTCTTTTTGACTGTATCAAGTTTATAAAATTATTTTCATATGTACTAATTAAAATCCGAATACTTCGAGTAAATATTAAGCGATAAATGACCTACAAAAAGCAGGTCAGGTGAAGTACCCAGCACATATTTAATAATACGTATAGTGGCAAACAGGTTACCGAAAATAACGAGGCTCATTAAATCTGTGTCAAACCAAGCATGATTGGTTCCATACAGTATTTTCTATAATTTGGTTCGTAATAATAATGGATACATTAAAGCTTGACTCTTTTCGCAATTAAATACCTATCTAAAATACCGAAAAACTTTCAACTCAAAAATATGTTTTGTAAATTATAAATATAAAGATTGTAACGAAGGTGTGTTAAATACGTCTGCTCGAATAATTGGGGTTACATTCTCGATCGAATTTACTAATAGTAGCATCGCTCTTATCTCGAATTTGCTCGGCTTCCGAAAAGAGTGCTTATAGTAAGGTACAAAATATTTCAAATACTGATTTTTTTTAGTTTGGATAATAAAAAATCGTGTCTGAGTGTGTTCGTACATACATACCCATACATACATTCTATATTTTCCAAATTACACCAAAGGTATGGAAATTTACTACCAGGTTGACATTGTAAAAAATACATAAATAAACATAAGGAACTAACATAATAATACAATCACGCTAGTCAAGAAATTCCTTAAGATTATAATAACACTTATCTAATAAAAACAGTTAAGTTTTGTTTAATACTGGTATACTAATTCTGTTTTCAATGCAGTTAGGTAATTTATTAAATATTTTAGGTCCTATTTTAGTTATAAAATGTAAGATCATGAACTGTTTGTTTAGAACTCTTTGGTATATCGGAAGGATAGGAACCTAGACGTGTTGAATTTAACAAAGCAAAATGCCTGTTGTATCAAATGATAATCATCACACCAGAATCAATATCTCTCTAAATTTAAACAACTCAGGTAAACCTTCCGACTTCCCCATCAATAAGCAAAAACTACAACTTCCGTAGTTATACAAGTTTATCTCCAGCACAGACTGGACATTTATGTAGGACATTACCAACACAAACTAATCAGTTTTATGACCAATTATTTTGTGTTTTCGACCAAACAGCTCCTCACATTTTTTTAATTAAATTTTCTCATATTTCGGTACGTCGTGGAAACAACAAGTAAATTGAAAATTGTAGACAATAGATCAAAATATTTGAATACGCTTTGCCTTTGTAAAAAAACTTAGAATATATCCGGCTTCAAAGCAAGGGTATCGAGTTTTCTAAAGTTCATAGTTCAAAAAATCATAACTTATTTAGTACTTATCTGATAGGGTCTCTTTTTCGCCAAGACCTTCAGGCATCAACACACTTATTATAAAAAAATTACTTTCAAAAAGTACCGCTAAGTTATAGTAGACTTTAATTATGGTGAGTGACGGCGAAATCTAAAAAAAACTGAAAAAATCGAAATTTTTGCTCGCAAATAACTACGTAATCAAAACCTTTAGCCTCATTTTAAAAATACAGTTTTGTACTCATTTGAATCCTCATCAGTTTTGTTTTAGGTCATTTTTCAAAAGAACAATTTTTTACCGGAAATCGAAAAGAGAAATGTTTACTTTTTTAAAACTATCACTGATAATTGTAATTTCTTTACACGTCTTAAACACTAAAGTGTTTAGTATTGTTCTCTCCTAGTTAGGTCTATTCAGAATAACTTTTACTTTTGCGGTTTAACTGCTAGAGGGCGTCAAAGTTACCCTATTTTTGATTTTTATTTTGATCCCGCCCATTTTAAATAAGATTGGAAGGATTATGACGAGGAATGAAAATTTCATTGAAATCGGTTAGTTTCTTTCGACAGTTATCAACTAAATAGTGTATCATCCTAATTATTTTACGACACTACTTTATCGCCAATATTTCCCAAACCGGAAATACACATAGGCACATAAATACTGACCAAAAATCGTGCACAAATTTCAGTTATTAATTGTTTCCTGCCTTTTTTCAGATATTATGATTTAAAAGTAAAAGGTACGTTTGACACGATGACCACGAGTAGGCTATAGGCAATACAATAGCACGGCCTAACAAACAACGACAAATGTCAACTTTTTTTTTGTTTATTGAACAAAACGATTTTTTTTTGGATTCAATTATACCCAAGTAACTAAAAAAATACATATTAAAGAGTTTATATGCATATACAATGAACATACAAATTACGGATAACAATATATTGTTGGTTCAACAAAAGCAATTAAATAGCATATTTTTATCATTGGATCTAAAGTTTAGACACTCATGTTGCGCTTCTTAGCCGGCCTTATGAAAGTAGTCGGCTAACATCTCACAGTTCCATTTTCCCTAATATCTTCTTTCTATGTTTGAATTATCATGGTGGAAGTTTTCACCCTGCTCATTAATTACATCACTACCATTTTTTGGAAAGTAATCCAGATGAGAATCCATGAAATGAATTTTCAACGATTTATTAAACCATAGTTTTTGAAAACACAGACGTCTTTAACAAAAACAACCATTTTAAAGGCATTCCAAACGTCTTTTTCCTTGTGTTCAAGTATGGAATCGAATTGCGCATCTTCCCTAATCCTACCCCGGCTCACTACCATTTGATCATAATCAGAATCAAGGATATATTCCTGAAGTGGATTCTGCTTTTGTGACCTTTTTTTGTCCAAAAAGCATTTTTTGATTAAAGGTGTCAAGAAAAAGTAGCAGTCAGTAACGTGGTCTTTCGGTTCTCGCTAGATCATAGGAACAGCGAAGGGCATCTTACGCTTTTTTTGCACTTGCAGCCAAAAATACAAGTGGTTAGCCTTTTTTATTAATGGACTACGTTTTTGTCTCACAAAAGTCACTTCGCCACATATATAATAAAAATGATCCGGTTTATTTACACAAACTCGCAACATGTTATTCGAAACTCACCAATTTCTCAAATACGATCAGCTGTTGATCAACTGGTGGTTGACATACAACTAACTAACAATTTAGATTTATGTTATATGTATTTAAACCCCTTATAAAGTACATCTGGTATAATAAATCCAGGTATTTCTCATTTCATGGTTGAACTTTCCCATACCTTAAGGTCAGGTAGGTAAAGTATCCTAATAAGCCTGGATCTATAAAATCCCAGCCAACTGAGACTTTTGCAAAACAGATTGATAATTAGTATAATAAAATAAGTAAGATTTTGCTATTTTGCTCTCGGAAACATTTTTGCTGTTCCGCAGTGAGTTAATTAACGGATACAAATTTTCATTGCAAACTTTAGAGATATTCTTTTTTTTAATGTCAACAATATTTTCGCACTATTTCATAAAAAATGAACAGGTTGCCTATTATGAAAATTCCTATTTTTGCAAACACGTATTACCATTTATAAATACAAAAAATCTCAAGAATAACTACACGGGATACTGGTAAACCTTTAAATTTACTAATACGGATCTATGAAAAGTAGTGGATGCAACATCAGGTTCGCATCTTAGAATTCTCTTTGAATCTGATATTTAAACACTCTGTTAACATGTGAAGCCGTTTCCTTGAAAGAACCCCGTAGAAGATCCTAGACTGAATAATGACATGGTAAACATTAACAATCTAATGTCATCGAGCCACATCGAATTTTATCAATTTTTGTTATATAAGAAAAATTAAGGGCGTTTTTATGATTAAAATAAAATGTTGAAGTAATCTGTTAATTTATCAACAACAAAAATAGAATATCCAAGACACCAATGTTTTAATTTCATGTTTGAACTACTTTTACACTTTAAAACTTTTTGAGACTAGAAATTCACGTGTTTTAACCTTGACGCTGAAGTATAATATAAGAGTAAACTCGTTCAAAATCAATAAGTGTCCGTAATAGCATCTTTTGAGGTAACAGTAAAGGAAAATAAAAAAGACACCAATGAAAAGAAATAACCGAGGAGAGCACTATTTTGTTATTTTTAGACAGATATTTCAGTGAATTTCTTTGAAAACTATCTAAGAAGTAATACAAAAACTGAAGCAAGTAAAAAGATGTTCATATTTAAAAATGAATATTGTGTATCGGCGACGCGACGGGAGACATCAATGATATTTAAAGTTCTGCCACTAGACTATGATGTTTTTCAGAAACATTCACAAAGTGCAGTTGTGACTTGATAAAGAAGCTTTCTTTCTAAATATTTATAAAAATTTTTATTTTCGGAAAAGTGATCTTTAGAGAAATAAAATAGCAGGGACGTAAATGTTACCAAAAAATTTCATGGTCATAGAAAAAAAGGTTGAAATACAACTTATTTTTTTGTTTTCAAGTGGCTGTTTCATTACCCTAAGGTACTTTATATAGCTAAAAAAAAGTTTTTGTATACAAAAAGGTGAAAGAAAATTGACGTTATACGCCTTCTTTTTAATACATATTTTTTTTCTTTCAGGGGGCTACCTCAATCCGCCATACCCTGTATAATGCAAAAAAAATTAACGCGTCTCACCGATTTTCAAATAATTCTTCATATTCGAAAAAAAAATGATATCAATATGAAATGGTTTGACCGTTCTCAACTTTCCGTGCGCAGAAATTTGGTTTTCCTGTGACCACTTATCAAACTGACAAAAACACTGGTAACTGGGCTAGAAAGTGACATATATAAAACGCGTATTGAAAAACACACGTGTTAAAAATGCCTTTCAAGACGACAATCTTGTGTCAATTGCACACTAGTGTTGAAATATGCAAAATATAAAATTAAGGTTTTGTCAAACTTTATGTCAAATTTATCGTCTTCAAACTCGAAGAATGTCCACACTCGGCTAACGTCTCGTGCTAAATACTTCCTCGTTTGAAAACTACCACTTTCAACACTTGTTTTGTAATATTATATTTCAACGGGTGTAAATTTTTTCAACACAAGTGTAGAAATATACAAAATATAAAATATAATATTTCTACTGAAAATTTTGAGTGATAGCTGGAAAAATAGTGTACCAGGTGATCCAATAAGAATGGTCTCTGGCCATACTCAGTAACGTTGATCACATAATTATGGGGAAAAATGCCGATATAATCAGCACTGTATTTTTCAGGCCGTTATGTAGCTTTTTGTTACTTAACATTTTTCTTCTATTTTCAATAATAAAGTGATGTGGAAACGTCAAACGTTTTTCTTTCAAACGTTTATATCTCTGTTTTGGATGAACCTACTACATTGAAATTAGTGGTCACTAGATGGCGTTCTTTCATAATTCTTCAAATAATACGGATTTTCTCTAAAAAATCAAAAGATATGATATGACTTTTTTGTCATAATTTAATTTGAGGTTATAAAAGGTGTCAAATAGTGAAATAAAAAAAAAACAGGTGCGTATTTAAATTAAAAAAGTTGATGATGGTCACCCGA
The DNA here is from genome assembly GCA_030620095.1 of Kuschelorhynchus macadamiae. Classification (NCBI taxonomy): domain Eukaryota; kingdom Metazoa; phylum Arthropoda; class Insecta; order Coleoptera; family Curculionidae; genus Kuschelorhynchus; species Kuschelorhynchus macadamiae. The sequence goes on from JAUTXW010000938.1 coordinate 181,436, forward strand.
ATCCAAAACGTTGGATTAAATAACTAACCACACCAATTTGTAAAGGAGAAAAAGTGACTATGATGAAGTGAAAATTATTTTAACTAAGACTACAATTTTAGAAAAACTAAAAAAAAAAACTTGTTTCATTGTAGATGTTTTTAAGTGTAAATTACTTTAATAAATAATTAAATTGCAATACCTCAAGGACTTTTTCTTCGGTCAAAATTGGAGTAAGTTGATATTCTTTCATTCTTCAGATAATTAATATGAAGTGTTTAGAGACATATAATTTTAAAAATATTGTATCAAGAAAATATAACGACGGCGTACTATCTGTTCATTGTTTTTATGAAAACGAGTTAAGTTAATTTTTACCAACTTATTGGCATTGCCTAATTTACTGAACACTGACCATTAACTATAAATTAATTAATGCACATTTTAAACGTATTTTTTCTGCTTTTTGGAATTGTAAAGTTGATTTTGAAATTTAAAATTTAATTTCGAAGTTATTTTCGACTAAAGGGCCGAAAATTAAAAAAGAAATATTTTACAAATATTGATTTTTTGTTTTTTGAAATCTTTTCTAGAATTCGCGACGCGTACGTGAAACATAATAAAAAATTCTCAATTTTTGTCCTTTGTGTACATATTCCTTCTAGACTCAATAGTTTCTTTATAAATCACAAATATTCACATTTTAGACTGTAAATCGATTTTATTTTAAACTATTTTGAAAAAAAACATTTAATTGGAAACTGAAGAAAAAAAATGTCTACAAAAGTCAACATTCTGATTTTCTAAAATTTTTATAGAAATTATGATAGATTTTGCACGGGATTGAAAGATAACAAAAAAATACGGAAAATATGTCATAGGCATGTATGTTGTAACGCATATAGTTTCGTCATAATTTCAGTGGGAATTTCGTGTAGTTGGTATATAAATATGACATAATAAAATCCGCCTCTTTCGGCGGAATTTATTATGTCAAAAATACGCGTATATGAATTTCCGGACCATCTGTCTCTCATCTTTCGGTTGGCGTATTCAGGTTTTTGATCTGATCAATAGTTTCGCTAGTATTATTCTGGTTTTCGACCGAAAACCACCAAAAAAATTACATATTCCCTAATTTATTTTCAATTTTACTTTCATTGGAAAGGGAGCCTCAAAATACATTAAAATCAGTTGGCTTCGAGAATGTACAACAGATTCGTCAATTTGCACTAGAATTCTTTTATTTTGAAGGAACTAAGTATAATAGTAGTGTGCTGTTCTATTTGCATCTGCAAAATATATTTTAATGGATATGGAACTTGCATGGCCAGTAATCAGCTTCCTATGAATCGAGTAAAATCAGCCTTCTTAATTGGTTTTTGAAATTGTCTTGAAATATATAATTTTATGAATTTATTTTTGATACATAAATCAGGAAAACAGACAACTCTTTGATTCATTTGCAGTAGTCAAAAGAACCAAATTTGGAACTTATAGTAAACATGTTCTGTGGATAAAATACAGTGTATCTCAGATTTGGTTTAGACGTATTGCTATCTCGAAAGCCGTTTTAGATAGGAAGTTGGTTAAATTAGCAAAGTTTTAGAGAATTTTATTACAAACTTAAATACGCTTTAAGATTTAAATTATTTTTTGGCTTTAAAGAAAATTAAGAAAAACCAAAATGGTGCTTTTTTTAACTTTTGTCTGTTGCTCGTAAACGACTAGCATTATGATTTTATCCTTAATACAGTATTAGGACATTTTTATTAGAGGAATTTAATGCAGGCAAAATATTTTGCATATTTGCATTTTGCTTTCCTATTATTTAGTCAGTAGAAAAACTCGATTTTCGACATTTTAAATGGAAATTATCGAGGGAAATATCCCTAGTGCATCTAATTTTCCCGGAAAAATTAGATATTTAGATACAGGGATATTTGGTGAGATTATTTCCTAAGTTGAATAAATAATATTTAATAATACTTTTACTTAAAATAACGCTAGGAACAATAATTATTGAACTGAAAAACATAATATCATTACTTCATACTCATTTTAACTTACCTGGTCAAACTTGAATGATATTTTCCGATTTTTTTTCCGGAAAAACTGCTAAAAACAGTTATGTCAGGCAATTTTTCCACTTGAAAATTAAACACGATGTATGAATTCCTGACAACGATTTGTCAAAATTGATAGAAAGGAATTAATCATTGTAATCCTGCAAAAACTGTACAACATGGGAATTCTTGTTCAAGAGAAAAATATTCTTTCTTCTTAAAATTTAAAACAGCGCCCTAAAAACGCATTTTCGAGGCTATGTTTATATAAATTGTTTCTTTTATTTTAACATACAAATATATCTCACTCTTCTTAATAAACCAAAAGTTTATTCATGAGAAAACTTTCAAGTAAATTAAATAGATAAAGCCATTTTAATAGAACTTTCCTGGTAATGCACTTCCTCTTTATTAAGTATTTATGTAATACCTATGCGCAAAGTTATTACCATATATGCATAAATTATGTTCGCTGTGTGTTGGATTTTGTTACTATGGAACTCCCGGGTAAAGGTAAGTTTATCGATATATTTGTAAAATATAATACAAAATAACATTACGCTTATGTATACGGTATCTCCGCAATTGGACTTATGGAGTATTAATAAATAAGGTTCGGTGTTATCAAAAATTCAATGATACAGGGGGCATAAAAATTCAAAATTGTTATTTTGCTTAAGAGATCAAAGATACAAAAAAGTCACCTTTGATAGAAGTTTTTTCTTCAAAATAAATAAGGTTCGTGTAATCAGAAAAAAGTTTTTGCTCGAAATAAATAAAGTTCGCGTCATCAAAAATTTCATTTTGTGTAGGGGGGCACAAAAAATACAAAAATGTTATTTTTTCGTAAGAGTAAAACTGTCCCATTTTGCAAGATATGAAAAAAATTCATTTTTGATTAAAGTTCTTGCTTGAAAAATAAGGTTCGCCCTATTAAAAATGTATTGTTGAATACAGGGCATAACAAATACAAAAATGTTATTTTGCGTAAGAGTAGAAATAATAAATAGAATAAATTTATGCAATACAACTCTCTCACAAATTTGCTGAAAAATCTGGCTTAGTATTTAAAATATATAGATTATGACACTTAACGACGTATTTAAAATTAAGAGTATCAGTTTTATCACATTACTTTTTGAATTCCCAAATACTCTCATGCACACCGTTAATCAGAGTGCTTACTAGCATCTAAAATAATTATGACACATAACGACGTACTTGTCAATTTCTCTATTTCATGAAATAATTATCATTTAATGTAAACTAGTTCTTATCAAAATGCAATCTACTCAGCAAAGGATTTTTATAGTAAAGTGTTATGAGATCACTATCATACCTTACGTCGTGAAAAATTTAGCGAGAAATTTAAAGGAGTACCAATAACTCGGATGGCAGTCTGCAGCGTAATAAAAAAAAGATTAGAGAACTGGTTCTATTTTAGACCTTAAAAAGAAAAGCAATATGACCATAACGATGCAGCCACAGTTTTAGTTCTACAATCCGCTAGAGAAACTCCAGCGATGTCCCTTACAAATCGTGCTAAACAGTTAGCAGTTGTGAAAGAATTAGTATTTAGACTATTTTAAAACAGAACAAAATATTTCCGTTCAAAACCCACTTTAATCTTACGTTGAAAGAGGGAGATACAGCGCAAAGACTACATTTTTGTTTGTGGGTAGGAGAAAAAAAATATTAATGAAAATACTGATTTCTATAAGCTTATTAGGTTTTCTAATGAATGGACATTTTCTACTAATGGAACTACAGCATCTCAGCATGTCAGGTACTGGTCTCGATAAACCCTCGAATTTATAATAATGACGCGAAGACATGACAAGACATAAAAAATGAACGTGTGGTGCGTGGTATCTGTCCATGGCATTATAGGCCCATATTTCTACAATAACGCCTGCAATAGAATATTGTACTTATAAATGCTGCATACATTTTTTAGGAATAAACATGAAAATTTGCCATTAAATTTTCTCCAAAAAATGTTTTTCCAACAGGATGGTTGTTTAGCACAATGAAACGGCTTAGTTTTATGGCCCCCCAGAAACCCTGGCTTATCTGTAGCCGACCTGTTTCTATGAGGTTTAAAACAATTGTTTGTGCTGCTCCAATACCAAATAATATTGAAGAGCTAAAAGGCAGAATTACCCGGGCTATGCATTCAATATCCCAGGAAGAAATCAGAATAGTGCCGCTTAGTTTAAATTTTTTGCTTAATTAAATATTTGTATTATTTAAAAATTACACTTGAATAAAACGTATTTTGAATTACAATTATTTAATTAATTTTATTAACAACTATTTTAAACACTAACAAGTACTTCGTTAGGCGTTATAATTATTTTAGAAACTAGTAGGTACTCTAATAAGAAGTGAGTTTAAGAATATTTGAGATTTTAAAAGTAGTGTAATAAAACTGATACTCTCAATTTTAAATATTGTAGTGAAATCTTATATTTTTGCTTTGGATTTAATTCAAAACATATTGAATACTTGTAATTTTGAGAGAAATATAGATATATTTTAAACGAGGTATGCTTTTTACGCAAAACAATATTTTCGTATTTTTTATGCCCTCTGTATAAAAAATTTAGTCTTTGATAACGCGACCCTTACTCATTTTTAAACAAAAATTTTTTTCAAGTGCAAAATGAGACATTTTTACTGTTACGCAAAATAATATTTATGTATTTTTTATGCCCCCTGCGTAAAAAATACATTTTTGATAACTTAAAACTTATTTATTTTTCAAGCAAAAACTTTTGTCAACAGTGCCTTTTTTCGTATCTTGCGAAATGATACATTTTTACTGTATATAAATTAAATTTTTGATAATGCGAACTAACTCATTTTTGAAGCAAAAACTTTTATCAAGAGTGACTTTTTTCGTATCTTGCGAAATGAGATATTTTTACTGTTGCGCTTAATAACACTTTTGTATTTTTATGCCCCCTGCATAAAAAATTACATTTTTGATAATGCGAACTTTATTTATTTTTCAAGCAAAAACTTTTATCAAAAGTGACTTTTTTTCATATCTTTCAATTCTTAGTCCATTAGACCTCTTGTAAGTCTATCCGTGGATATACTGTATAAGGTTATTTTATATAAGACACGTTAGTCAAGGCATTTACTCCGATCTCAAAATAGCTAATAAATCTGACTTTAATTTTTTTTTAATTGTAGACATATATTTTTTAATCAAAAGAAATAATTATTCTGATATCATCCTTTCATATGACCAAATATAGGTTACCTTTAGGTATAGTTTTTTAGTAATTATTATTTCTTGCATATTAATATACAAGAAGATGACCAGCAACTGGAGCTTAAAGTGATTTTCATATTAAAACAATAACTGAGCAATACCTTCTATTCGACTTTCATTTTTAAATTACTGTAATTTTAAAATTTCTTTGGCACAATAAATTGTTATTTAATTACAGGATTATATTTGGCGTTTTTGCTTATTCACTACCAATGAGTCAATTAGAGCAGCATTCGCCTTGAATGTCCGTTATGGATGTAAACTCTCTAATTAAAAGATGCATGTTACCACTTACTTACATGAAGAACATTCAATGTTGCAAGATTTTTTTAGTTTGCTCATCGTTTGTAATTTAGGTTCAAAATTTTAACCACATATAATTAATTAAATAACTTGTATTCCACCTCTTTTTATATTTCAGAAACAAATTAATGATAAGGATTTGGCATAGAATTTTCTTACGCGAAACTTACATTATAAATCCTAATTATATAATAACGTTTATGAGAATTCGTGGTAGGTTTGATAACTAAGCTAGATTTGGCAGTTTATTATTCTGTCTTGCTAAGACTAGTTGTCCTAACTGCAAAATTTACTTTTTTCGGATAAACCTACTGTTGTGCAGGCCATCTATTTTTCAATGCGATTACTAAATGTAAAAGTCCTATCTGAATTTTAAATAGGTTATTTAATGGTACAAAATTTGTCCTATCTCGTAAATGTCATGTTCCAATCAAAATGTCCTATTTAATATTTGCTAATCTAAATTGTCCTAACTTAACAGATAATACATATCTCCTTAGCAGAAGCTGAAAAACCGCTAAATGTCCTAAATGCTTCATATAGGACAAATTTGTTTAGCAAGACAGTTCTTTTTGACATTAAACAGTTTACCACGTGTCGTCTAACGTCAAATATAAGCTTAAATATTTAAATTTGTCACGTTTGTTATGTTACTGGTTATGGGGTGTTTTTAATTCAGTTTGTTGCTAGTTTTTGTGAAATATACAAAAGAAGTAATTATTACTACAATATAAGATGAATATTTAAAATCATTCTATCTCTTACCTGTTAAATTACCGTGGCATAATAGATCTTTTGTTATTGCATTACTTTACTAGATGACTTCTTCTACTGGTTCCATAAGACCAAAACGAATTTTATTTTTGTCTTTGAATCGGCAGTGACAAGAAAAAATAGATTCTACTACTGTTACTAAATCAAATTCTTACGACGACAATAATGATCCAGATTATTTTCCAGATTCATCGCCTAACAATAGTGACCTTGAATAACCCAGTAAAAATTTTATTGACTCTTCGCCTATGGTAAAAAAATTAAAATAGACAAAGAAAACGACTTTAATAAAAAAAATTATATTCTTCAAAATATTATTTTACGCACTGAAATGGACCATTGTGCCAGCCAAAATAAAAATTGGACTCTTATATCCTTTTTCGTATACATTATAAATTCGAATGAAGTAGAGTAGTATAGAATAAAATATTTCGAGACGGGACACACGTTCATGTCTGCCGATTCGTTCCACCACCAGGTGGAATTATCACTGAAAAGGAAATAAAAAGTATACGACTTTTGAGATTTTAAAGATACAGTTTAGAGTGTTAATTTAGGTAAAGTTAAGGTCATAGAAATGCAATTGGCAAATTTATTTTCTTTTGTAGATTATTCTTCGAAAAATAAGCTTTAAAATCTCTCTGAACGTATCTATTTAAAAGATATTGTTCAAATTACGTTTCACAGAGGTTGGAAAAACAAAATATGTTTTTAAAAAAGATTTTTTACGTGATGCAAAAGTTTTAAACCATGCTTTCCTTGTAAGTTTAATAAAGGTCGGTTAACAAAGCCTAAGCAAAGATTTCTTTTAACGGTGTTGCTCTTTAGCGAACAAAATTTAATTCAGAAATTAGAATCTCATATACGGAAAAACAGACTTGTCTTTTGGAGAAATCTCCCTGTGTCCGAAAATTCGTCCGATGACGTTTCACATAATAGAATGTTCGTATTAATTAGCTTGTTTGTGAATTTGTTTAATGTTTATTATTTATAGTACTTAGGATATTTGCTTTTAGTTTTTTTTTATTTGTGTACAACGACAAGTTGTCCTATCTACAAAATCTCTTGCCGATGGTAAATTACCTCTATTTTATAATTATGACGATATGTATTTCTACTTTTAGAAAAATAAACTCAAGTTTTACTTAATTTGATACTTTCATTTAGAAACCTGCTATCAAAAATATTAAAATATTAAATATTTCAGAACGCTTATTTGGGGCGTGTGTGGGATTTTAAAATGTAGCAGAAAAAAACTATAGTAAAGTGGGTTGTATAAATTTATCGTTGTCAGATTTTTCTAATTTTGTGGGTCATTGCTCGTGTCTCCCTAGCAAAAGTGATTATGGAAGGCATAATAGACAATAATTCATCAGAACAGAATCCGTAGTGATATATGTAAAGCACAAAACAGATCGCTCACAATTGGAAACACTCTAGTGAGGTTTGGATCATCAGTCAGGTGAATAGCTCTGCTTTGGACAGAGTGAAGGAGAGGCTTACATATATACGAGCAATACTCAAGGCTGAATCTGATTTTCGAAATGTAAAGGGTATACAAATAGCAGGTAACAATTTTTTCGAGCTCGGAAAGGGAAACCTAATTTCTTCGCGGCTACTGTGGCAGTTGAGCTAATGCGATCATGTCAGCGAACGTCTTTCTGAAAAGTGCTACCACCTAGGCTAAAGGAATATTTAACTACAAGCATTTGTTTATTCATTTGAATGGTGTCGGTATCGGGAGATAATTTGTGAGATAGTAAACATAAAGTCATTACTCTAGGCTTGTTATAATTTTTAGTCTTAGAAACAGGTTTGGGAAGTTGTATTTTGAAGTGAAGTGTACTATCGTCAGCATAGTTATGAGGAAAATTGCTGGTAGCTGAAAGCTGAAAGCTACCAGCTACTATCATTGATGTGAAGCAGGAATAGGAATAGGGTAAGTGCTGGCACTGAAGCTTGTAGAGCGCCTGCTTTGATTTTGTGAAAGTCAGACGAATGGCCATCAATCACTACGAAATGCTTCTTTTGGACGGCTTTCCCGTAGTTGTGGGTTACGAAGGTAAGAAGATCCGCTGTAGACGTTTGGTGGCGGAAGTTATATTGCCTGACATGGATAAGTTTATACCATTGAAGGTAATTTAAATCATTGATATAATTCAATAATGCCTTACTCATAATTTGGAACAGAGGTATGTGTATATAGTTAGAAGGAAAAGTTTTGGATGGCTTTTTGGCTATACACAGAGCTTTTAGGATAAATGCCCTTGCTATAGGACACTTGGAAAAATCTGATAAGGATAAAGGCCTGTTCAGAAGCACATTTTTCTGTGACTCGGTCGGAGGACTTCTTGGTATTAAATATTTCAAGAATGCATAATATATTTTTAACCTTGATGCATATTGCATGGTAAACTGATGGAGGGTGGAAGTAAAGAGGAGGTATTTTTGCAAAACGAATTGTTTTCTAAAAAGCTTTTGCTTTAGACGTGGAGATGATTTGATTACTAGAAATTAAAGGCAGGGAAGAACTTTTGCAGAAATTTTCATTAATGTTTTTGGTAAACGATGAAAAGGATTGGCTACCATTTTCGCAAGAAAAAAAACTTTTGTTTTTATGAGTGTGTTGAAGGCATTTTTGCGATCGAAGGTTGCACAATTGTAATGATTACGTACTTCGTGCTTAGCCTGATGATTTTCTGAAGTAGGGTCCTTAAGAAAATTGTTATGATTACTGATTTTTTCTAGTTTGGCATTATTGGAATTGAAGGAAGAATAGAAATCTCGCAAGCCATCACAATCAGCGGAATTATAGTCAAAATGGTACGAGGTGGCATGGATTCCACAACTTTCTGTTGTATGGGACAGGAAATAGAAGAGACCGTAGACAGAGGAACCCAGGGAAACGGACATGGACAACTGATAAGGCTCTAGGTAAGTGATGACGAAAATGTCCACTGAGTTTTGGCTATGTGTAGACGATGGGTGGGAAGTAGATAAATTGTTTCATGATGTTGGTAAGAGATTGGCTGATTTGAAGGGCCTCTGCTGCCGTACCTTGGGGATAAGTTTTAGTAGTCCCGAAGAGTTCGTTGAAGTACATGTCTGATGGAGAGCAGTAAATACAACAAACAAATTTATTGAAAATTCTAAGAGCTAGTTTGAGCTTCAGGATATGGGATCTGTTCGATTTAAGAATAAGAAGTTTCGTACAGGTTAGATTACTGCGAAAGTGGCGTAAACGCCATCATTCAGGCGGAATGATGGAAGAAATTCATAGCCAACAAAAAGAATAGGAAAGCAAAGGTGATTGTTTACATTTTGCGACTTTGGTTGGGTGGTGAACAGGTTGAAGTTTTTACTCAAACCGCTGTTATTGGTGAATTAGAAATAATATATCGACGCTGGAGCGTCATTAGGATCCCTCATACTGAGAGCCGAAAAGAGAAGTATTTTGACTCCGGAATATTTTACTTAAGGAACAGACATCATATCCTTTCTATATAACATTGTTTGGCTTGGGTGAAATAATGAAGAAAAAGGAAACTAAAAGAAAAGAAAGGAAAGGAAAAGAAAAACCAAACATTTTGAACGTTGTGAAGCTCACAACTATCAAAGTTTACTGTAAATAATATTGTCGTTTTCAAAACATAGCAATAAAATACTCTTGAAAAAGCTTCCAACAAGAAGCGACTCCTGGAGCTAGTTGCGGAAAATAAGTTTAATTAACCAAACCTATACCTAAGAAAAATAAAAAAAAAATAGTATAATTTGGATCAGGCCATAGAAGACATAAACTCTTTTTTAAAATGTTTTAAATTGTGCGATGTTGTCGCTTCTACCTAAAACCGGTGGCAATATCCGTTTTCTAAATAAAATGCCCTGAATATTATTGCATTTTTTTATTTTGCTGAACATTCTAAATACTTCTTTCGTTATACTTAAATTCAACTGTTTTCGAGAAAATGGCGCTTGAAAATTAACATTTTTAAACCTTTTGAACTCCTAAATGACTTAACTTGCAACAAAATGGATTGGATTCCTATTTTAGTTATCTATCTGCTAACATCAATTCCTAATTTAACAGGAGGTGTCAAAATTTGACGTTTGCATTGACAGATAGGAAAGTGCAATCCGTTTTGTTGCAAGTTAAGTCGTCTAGGAGTTATTGAGCTTCAAAAGGTCAAAAATGTCAATTTTCAAGCGTTAGTTGCATTTAGGTAAATATAATATAAAAGTATTTAGAATCTTTAACATAATAAACAATGGAATTATATACAGGGTATTTCATTTAGGAAGTGGATATTACCACCACAATCTAAAATATTTTAAAAAGAGAGGTTCATCTATGAACACATATACTGTTATATCTTTTCAAAATAATATATTTATTGGTTTTCCAGATATGTCTAATAGTTCACTCACCGTGAATAACCCTGTAACATAGTACAGGGAAAATCAGGTACACCACTTTTATACAAAAAAATCAGTAAACATAAAATATTTGGCAAAATACTGTTCCGGAAACGTTTCATTAAAATACCTAAAAATGCAATTTTTATCCTTTTTGTATTCCTAAGCGAAAGGAAAAAGAATATTTTAAGAAAGTACAAAGAAATACGATTTAACTGAAAATGATCAGATTGATAGTTTATTCATTTAAAATTAAAAAATAAACTCAGCTGTTTGTATTCGCACAAATTAAAAGCAAATTGGGGGTGGACTTAATATAAACGAAGTAAATGTAATTTGAGTATTTTACAGATGAGAATTTGAGGAAAAGGTGGTCCAACATAGTGAAAGAGTATATCTAAAAGACTGGTGCATAAACACAATCATTAAAAATACTCTTCGAAAAGTATATTTAATTGGTCTAATAATAAAAGCTATTTGAAATACACAAAAGCTGTAAGTAATTATTTGCAGTTAGAACGTGAAACGGTCTGTCTGAATCGTAATTTATAGTGCTGAATACACAATACAGATACGCTATAACAAATATCAAGAAAAACAGAATCTCGGATATCCACCTTAGATAATAATACATATATTCATAGGTAAGGTCGTTTCAAGCCGCTGAATATCGTATCATTTATTCTTATTCGCAAGTGCCTGACAACCTTGGAAATTAATAACATACCTTCCATGCTCCCGGTTATAGAAATAATCTGAAACAATTGAATTTCTGTGCTTCTATCTAATGATTTTTTTTGTGTATGGAAATTAACATTTATATTCTACACTACAATTTATAAATTATGTGAAGACTTATTTTTTTCCAAGGATAAGGTTACAAAATTGATGTATTGTATTATACTACTAACAGTAGGATGCTCATTGTACACTAAACACTTAAGTTTTGAGTAACTGAGCAAATATTTAATAATCAATTTAATATCTGTTTTAATTATGATTTATTATCCAGATCTTTGTACATTGGTTTTGAGATGCTGCCCAGAGAGCAAAATGTGAATTTTTATGTACTCTAATTTTTACTCCTAGATCTGCTGTTACATGTTTTACGAATATTCAGAAATTAAGCCTGGGTTATAGATTGAAAAAGTTTTTGTCTTGCGTCGTCCGTTTGAGCTAAGCGTTCACGCTGGTTTTTAGCCCGTCTTATAGATTGAAAACGTTTGTGTTTTGCGTCACTTGTGAAACTAACTTTTTTTTATATCTATATTTATCGCCTTTTTGTGTAATGCAATTTTGACTTGCTGGTTTTTAAGTGTATGTGCGTTTTTTTTTAAATTACAGTGAATGAATGATCAAAATCATAGTAATGATGTCTAGTATATATGTATATATGTGTATATATTAATGTCAAATTTATTACGGAGGACGAACGTTTTGAAAGACCCTTTAAAATCCAGGAACATCATTGATTGCAGCTGAATGCAAACGTCGACTTAGGCTAACCGCTACCGTCAAAGTTAAAGATGGCCATATTTTCGACGGCTAGCGGAAACTCAAACGGATGGCGGCAAAAATATAACCGATGATACATTAAGTAAACTTCAAGGACAGCGTAAATGGCGACGCAAGACGCAAACATTTTTAATCTATAACCCAGGCTTTAAGCTGTAAAGGAGGAAGAGTTTAACAATAAAACATTTTGTTGTGTTTATTGTTGATGCAGTATTCTCTGTATAGTTAAAAATTATACTGTAGACTAAGTGTTTAACATCCATGCTCCAAAAAGAACAGTAAGAGTCACTCGATTTAGAACTCATTGGTTAACTGAGAGAATAAACATTTTATTATAGTCTGTTTCAGAAATATATATAGTAATAAAACCTCCTTAGGTATGCAAAAGGACTACAGTGACCCTCCAATAATTTGTGCCACTTCCAGAGTTTAGCATTATCCTCATTACAAAATTCTTTCTTTTCATCAAGTACAGGTAGTATCACCCGGTTTGGGTCAATTTATGCATTTTGCCTATTTCTATCCGTGCATAAACACTAAAAATGGTACTTATAGAAAGATTTTAAACTTAACAAAATTTTATTTTAACAGAATAAAAGTTATATATAATATGTACATAATATATATACATTTTATTTGAACAAAATAAAAGTTATATATAATATGTACATAATATATATATATATAGATAAAATAATTATTATTATATATTATGATACATCAATTAAATTCTAATAGTTTACATTCTTCGTCATCTGAGGAACTGTTATCACCTCTTGACCTTCTAATTAAAGGATCGACCGTCTGATCGATCAGGTGGTCAAGATCCCACATTTTCTCCTCCTGTTTAATCAAATGCTGGACTGCTTTTCGCCAGTTCTCTGGTGTCACTTCCTTAATGGCTTGATCAAACAGTAGCTTAACATCTTTCATTTTAAATGTTGTGTTTTGTCTTCCTACAAATCCTTTCACCTGAGCCCATAGAAGTTATATAGGATTTAGTTCGCAATGATATGCCGGTAAGCGCAGCAATATCGTTATATTTTTTTGCTATATTTACTATGGCATAATTCATATATCGAGTTCTGTGTAAATTTGCTATGGCTAGCAGTTTTTTCTTTATCAACTTGGGTTCAAACTCAAATGAAGTGACTTCTCTATGCGCCCTGAATGAGAGCTTGTCTTATCGATAACCATTACCGAATCAGCCGGGATATATTTTATCATTTCACCAAAATAGTCTTCGAAAACATCCGAATTTATATCCTCACGGTAATCTCCCGTCCGGCACGACTGAAAAGTTAGCAAACCTTCTTTTAAAAATCTCACTTCGCTTCCAGTGTGTGCAATTAATTATTAATTTCTTCCCTTTAATACCCGTTGACAGGCCTTCGATGAAAGCTTGGCGGACACTGTTTATATTTTTGTCTTGCCAAATATTTTGTACTATATAACCTTCATTGATCCACGTCTCATCAAGATAAAAAATGTTCTTTACTTTACGTACTACTTTATACTTTTCAAGTATTTTTGTTCCCAGCAAACAATTACAACGCTTTCCAGTAAAAGTGCTTTTCGGTTATACTTTTCCCATATTCTATATTTTTTTAGAGTTGTCTTCTAGTTGTCAAAGATATACTGTCATCTTGGCCGAGCTCCATCAAAATTTTATCTAGAGTGGGTATTTCTTTTTTAAAATAAAAAGAGTCAACTTTTCGTCGAATAGCACATTTGGTGTCCTCATCAAGGACTTTTGCTGGTCTTCCTGGAATTTTCTTGGGAAGCTTAATTTGACCTGCTACCTTTTTCTTCCGTAATAATTAGAAAATGGTGGACTTTCCAATTCCAGTCATTCGGGAACATCGTTCAACAATTTCTTGTACAGTAAAACTAGGGTAATCGTGTTTTAAAATATTTAAAATAATAACCATTTCGCTCACTGATGGTGGAAAATTATTAGAACATCTTTTCCTTGAAGTGAATATCGCCATTTTGTTAATATTCTTCACTGTTAACTGTTAAATTAAGAAGTATTTATAATGTGTATTTTATCACCTGCCTTCATTAAGTACTAGCCTATTATGTATACATTGAGTAATAAATGTAATCTATAGGTATGCAAAAGGAAAGGGCAAAAGAATCGTTATTATTATTTATATAAACAAAGTTTACCTACGCCTAGGGACGACTCCGAATTCAGCCAAACTCGATGGAATTTCTCATTTTATTTCTATACATTTCTGAAACAGACTATAAAATCAAAGGAATGGGCATTGACTACATACAAAATCAATAAAACCCCTGAAGATTGGGAAACTTCTAAGGGACTTAGGAACATACTCTTGCTTTCATTCGCAGGTTAAAAAACGTGAATGTCGGCTAGGTAATGGCTGAAAACGAATGCAAAACAACATGGAGAAACACCAAATAAGGGAGCATTTTAAAACATCTTAGGATTATGAATCAAATAAATGCATTTTGGCATCAGTTTTTGCTGGTAAAAAGTGTGGGGAGACACATGGCTCATTAAAACGAGCTTCAGCCTATGCAATAAAATGATTTTAGAATGACATCTCCTACCAAAGTGAGCGAAATCATTAAACATTTTGAATCTAATGCGACAGGCTCGCTTAGCATATTATCTTAAATATGTTAAAATACTGTAGCCCGTTCCTTAATCCCATTGTCACCCATAAGCTAATCGTAGCAAAAACTCAGTCTGATTTCAGAAAAGGTTTAACTATCTCTAAAATTTTGTTTTTAGAGGATGTTGATTCCATCGGAGTTGACTTTGATTGAGGGTTGGGATTTGGCTCTGGTTTTACTAGACTACTCGACACTATCAATCACAGCCTTCTTTGTTCTAAGCTTTGTCTGCCGTTTTGGTGCCATAATGCATAAATTATTTCTTTCGCTAACTCTATAAGAAGCGACATAAAAATAACCATGCGAAAGCAATCATTTCTTAGATCAATTGTAGGAATGGAGATAATTTGCCCTTGAGACTAATTTATCGTTATGGTGAAGCATACTTTTATAGAGAATTGCCATCTTTTAAATTCAAAAAGCTAGGAATTATTAAAATGCGAGGATTAAATACTCTTTTGCGAGGTGGCTAATATTAAAGCTTTAATAAAATGGATCTCTCAAGGGGGCACCTCACTGTTGCACAGACGAACATGACAGGCGCCCTTCTTCTGGAAAGCATGTTGCGCTTAAAGAGAATGTATTGCTGCACCATGTTGTTTAGAGCCATTTTGCAGGAAAATGCTCATAACTTGCTCATGAGTGAAAACCTTAACTTTTTACTACATGTTGGTACCACTGTTTAAATTTAAACTAAACATTTCGACATTTGGCTTTATACAGGGGGACTCCAAACTAATTGTAGAAATCCCTACTATAGGTACAGAGAATCTTACGGATGTCTAAACAAATTGATTGATTCAAACCAAATTTGTATGGTGAGAGGCCTAATCCTAATTAAATTAAAAAATACTAAACATATTTAAAATTCCATTATCTTATTAAATTATATTTTTTTGCTCATTCAAAATACCCAATATAGAGTTTTTGTTATATGGCGATACATTTTTTAAAGATTATAAATAAACAAACAAATTGATATTAGCAAAATTTTTTTATTTTTGCTTATATCATTACATTTCGCTATACTCAAGCTATAATATTTTTTATGTATTAGGAGCTTTTTTTAGATTTGGACATAACATATTTAATTTTTTTTTAATTTCAAGCCCGGACTTGCAAATTAATGTATATGTTATCAAAAAAAAAATCAGCCTGTTTGTTTCAATAGACATTTGGTACAGTAATCTGCAGTTATGTAAAAGATGTCCAGATTTGGTTGAAAATTCAGAGCATCTCAATTACAAAGTTAATTTACATTTCAAAAATGAAAATATCTAGAAAACATTTGATTACGTCACCGGATTCTAAAAGAAGAAAATCTAGTAGAATCTGTCTTTAAATTTTTTATATTATACAGTCAACGAGCTGTAGCATGTGGCCAAAAATGCAAACTCTCAATTTAACCCTGTATATTCATAACTGAGGTCTCTATGAAATGTTTATTGGTGGTATCTTGCTTTACACAAAAAGTAGCACAGTGACGTAGAAGTAGCATTTTACTATATTTACTGATTACCGAAATATTAGGGATTTAAAATGAAATTTTGGCCAGGGTGATCACAAATAATGTTCAATCACCTTAACTTTTGTTATTCCATCTTTACAACAATTGAAAAATTTCAGGTGTCTTTTTGCTAATTATAAATACATCAGGTTTGATATACTTGATAAACTGACAAAAATCCTGCTATAAAAGGAAATGTGTTACTTCTTACTTAAAAATATGAATTCAGTAGGAATACAATACTACTTATGGGAGGGTTCTGTTCATATTAGTAGGTTGCCTTCAAAGATAAAGATATCAGTTTTGAATATATATAAGCAACAAGAATATGCCCATTTAACGAGGGAGTAGTATACAAGGTGTTTCATTTAGATAATAACTAACGAGTAACGGCGACTTCGTTCGCGTATGGAGATAACGAAAGGGATATAAAGACGTACTTAAATCGCCTTATTAAATATCTCTTTATAAACCACGTTTTTTGTTGCTTTTTGTTTCCATTTTTGTCAACAGGGGCTTGGGAGATTTTTGTTTGCAAATTAATTCCGATTTTTTGGAAAATATATTTTTAATAATAAATTAAAAAAAAATTAAATATACCTGTCCAAGCGTTTTTTGAAAAACTAATCGTTTTTTAAATAAAATATATTATAATACTTAATTTTTGAAAAATTCCTTCTTATCGAAGTTCCACATCCTGCAATCAACCTGTATGCCAAAATTTAGCTTTTTTCTTCAAGCGGTTTGAGCTGTATCGTGATTAATCAGTGTCCCGATTTTTTGTAACGTCTTGTATACATTTTTAGAAAATTTTAACATATGTGAAATAATTAATTAAGCGTTTTTCCGAACAACCAACCGTTTAAAAAAATATATTTTAATAATTAAGGGGCGGTTTCACCTCTTGAAATTTTAGTTTTGGAAAAACCTCTGCATTCTATAATCAACCTGCGTTCCTAAATTCAGCTTTTTACGTCAAGCGTTTTGAGCAGAATCGTGGTTAAACAGTGACCCGATTTTATGAAATACCCTCTATAAATTTACAACACAAAGAATAGTGTTGAAATGTCTCAGTCAAGAGACGATAATTTCAAAAAAAATCATATAAATCGGTGCAGTGCAACTCTCTCACGAACTTGCTGAAATATTTGGCTTAGTGTTTTAAATATATAGAGGATACCATTATGATTTACCCTGTATAGTACTATTAGGTCTAGATAGTTTGTCAACACATGTGCAAAAAATAGTGAAAAAATTACTTTTGAATGTTTTTGTGGTAGTGATAAAATAAACAAGGTAGGGGGTAGATATTATGCATGATCAACCGGTACATAATTGCAGATTACTGTAACTAAAATATTCTTTGCAGATGTAGATAGATTCATGTTGAATTTTGTATCATTTCAATCAAATACAAGATAAAATTTTTGTTGATAACAATAGATTCAAAAATTAAAATTTTAAAGAATTTTCAAATTTGTTTTCATATAACATGCCCAAATTTAAAGAAAAATCTCAAACCAATACATAAAAAATCGGTAAATTTATTTTGCCTGGAACTTTCCTCATTATGAATATTTCATTTTATTAAGAATAGTAAAGTGTGAACCAATTTAGTTTAGTACATAGTTGTTTAAGAACACATATATACTGTCTTCTCATACATGTTTATTAAATGACATTTTGTTCCAATATATTGGATAACTACCAATATTTTACCACTTTCTACCTATGCCCACACTTGAATTTGGGAATAATTTAAAATTAATTCAATAAGTAGTTTTTATATTGACACACACTGCGATTTTGTTACGTCAAATTGAATTCGCGCCAGTTTATCCTTACATCATAATTATTTTTCTGCAAAATTGACAGTCAATTAAATAAGATTTTTTTAGGTTAATTTTTTTAAAATGTTGTTCGGCCGGCATTTCGTTCCGCTATTTTGAATTTGTAACACGACTTTACCAGCTTATCTCTATATCACACTTAATGCTGCACAAAATTTGAAATTAATCTAATAAGTAGTTTTTTTCAGACTGATTTTTTAAATATTTTATAATGCCGCCATTTTGTTTGGCTATCTTATATTCATACCAAAATATAACCGGTTCATTCTTATGTAACACTTCATTGTTTTGCAAAATTTGAGGTAAATTGGGTAATTAGTTTTTTTAGTAAAAATTTTTTAACGTATCACTAGGTACATTAGATTTTTACCAAAATATTACCAGGTCGTCTCCATATAAGCCTTAATTTTTGCCCAAAATTTGAAGTCAATCTGATGAGTAGTTTTTAAGCTATGACGCCAGCTGACAGACAGACAGAGAAACCGACAGATGGATCGAAGGAAATGATAAAACATATTTTTTGGCATCAAGGGACGCTGAAACGCGAAGATATGTAAAACCGGACTTTTTTAGACTACAAAAAATTTATTTGGCCGCCCATTTCTCCCACCATCTTAAATTAATACCACAGTTTTACTAGTCTCTATACTACAATCAGTTATGGCACACAATTTGAAATCAGTTCATTAAGTGGTTATTTAGGCTGAGTTTCTAAATATTTTATTAAACCGCCATTTTGTTCAAATTTTTGTGCAAATTGGATAATTAGTTTTTTAGGTAATACTTCTTTCAACGTTTCATTAGGTCGCCATCTTGTTTAGGCATATTCGATTTTTATCAAAATATTATTAGGTTGTCCCCATATTTTGTTTCTAAAATTTGAAGTCAATCTGATGAGTAGTTTTCAAGCTATGCCGCCAACTGACAAATAGGCAGACAAACAGACAGACGGACCTACAGAAAAAATCTGAAAGGTAGATTTTTTCAAAATACAAAAATTTTATTTGGCCGCTATTTTGTTCCGCCATCTTTAATTAGTACCATAGTTTTACTAGTTCATCCCTATACTACAATTAGTTATGG
Source organism: Kuschelorhynchus macadamiae (assembly GCA_030620095.1). NCBI lineage: Eukaryota > Metazoa > Arthropoda > Insecta > Coleoptera > Curculionidae > Kuschelorhynchus > Kuschelorhynchus macadamiae. Next base: position 200,855 of record JAUTXW010000938.1, read on the forward strand.
CACACAATTGGAAATCAGTTCATTAGGTCCTTTTTTAGGCTGAATATTTTATTAAACCGCCATTTTGTTCCGCTTTGTTGGATTCGTACCAAAATTTTACCAGTGGATTCCTATATAGTACTTGATTTTTGTACAAAATTTGAGATAAATTGGATATATAGTTTTTTTAGTAATAATTTCTTTAACGTTTCACTAGGCCGCCATTTTGTTCCAGCATACAGGATTTTAACCAGAATATTACCAGGCCATCCCCACATGAGCTTTAATTTTTGACTAAAATTTGAAGTCATTCTAATGAGTAGTTTTTAAGCTATGCCGCGAACTGAGAGACAGACAGACAAATCGACAGCCGGACCGACGGACTTAATAAAACATATTTTTGGCATCTAGGGACGCCAAAAGGCGAAGATATGTAAAACCAGAGATGGTGATTTTTTCAGATTACAAAAAATCTATTTGGCAATTTTGTTCCGCTATCTTGAATTATTACCATACTTTTACTAGTTCATCTCTATACTACAGTTAGTTATCGCACACAATATGAAATCAGTTATCAAGCCGCCATTTTGTTCCGCCATCTTGGATTGGTACCAAAATTTTACCAGTTGATTCCTACATAATACTTGATTTTTGTGCAAAATTTACGATAAATTGGATAACCACTCTCTTAGTAATATTTTTTTTAACATTTCACTAGGTCACCATTTTGTGTTGCCCTAATGGATTTTTACCAAAATGTTACCAGATCATCCTTATATTTTTGACCAAAATTTGAAGTCAATCGTGTAAGTAGTTTTTTAGCTATGCCGCGAACAGACAATCCGACATACCGACAGATAGACAAACAGACCGACGGAATCGAGAAAACATATTTTTCGCCATCTAAGGACTCTGGACCGTAAAGATCTGAAAAAATCTCAGAGGTTGATTTTTCACGATTACAATTACGACTTAAACTGAGATAAATTGTCGAGTGGAATTAAACGATTTTTAATTAACTTAATTTGTTTATTATTTTTCCTTTAATTTAAGATTTTTAAAAATTAAGAATATCCATTTGCTCATCTAAGCTCTCCTATGAGAATTGTAATATCCCCAATAACCAATATTAACCCTAAATATAAAACTATAAAAGTATCAAGTTCCTGGCAAATGGCATCTATTAAAATGGATCTGGAAGTCCAGATGGTAAAGAAAAATATGGAAAAAACTATCGAATTAACTAAAATAAGCTACCCATATAAACCCTATTTTAAGACAAAATATTTGACATAGTCCAGTAAAAGACAAAATCTTCCAAGAATGAGAAAATTTTAGAAACTGAGTAGATTAAATGTTGAGTAAAGTAAAAGATAATACTACTTAGGTATGGTTTAACTTTTTATAATTTAGTAAGTATGGCTTTATGACAATATGGATTTTGGCAAAATTGAATAATGTATTTAAATTGTTTGAAAAGTGAGACAAAATAGTTGCTAATACCAACGTGTATGGATATTTATATTATTTAAAGACTGCATCAAAAACGAGATACTGGCTGTTTGTTTTCGATGTAAGAAAAAAAACTTATTTAATACGGTCTTTAAATTTTAAAAATGTTTAGTGACTACCAAAAATGGGAATTTGTTTAGAATTTCTAAAGGAATTCCTAGTAAACTAAGAGATGTAGATTATATTTAGTAGTCATTATACATAGAGGGATAAGGCTCTACCTACTATAGAAGTTAGGAATCACCCTGCACGAAATGGAGAGATAAGTTAAAATTATCTCACCGATTTAACAGTTCATGTATTTTCATTTGGAAGAAATCATTTAAACAAACCATAAAACAATGCTATAAGATGATAAATAGTTTTAGGTTTCGAAAAGATTAATCTAATCAAAAATAAAGTTAATAGATGTAACAATATAAAGTGCGATTCAGCGAGCATAGACAATGTTTTAAAATTCCTTATGCGTAATCCAATAAACACGTTTCCCTTTCCTTTTTATTTACCCTTTGTTGTAAAATGAATTCGCCATTAGCTTTCATAAAGCATTTCAACTTCCATGCAATTGGCGTCACTCCAAATTAGACTTGAAATAATTAAAGACTACTCGCTGCCTTTTACTAATGCACCATTGTGTTGAGATCACGTTTTTCTAACAACTTATATAATTAATATGTATTAGATAAATATGTGGTCAATGACTCTAAATCGATTTCATTTAGAATACAAATTATTATTTATTAAAAAAACTGTGCAATAAAAAATTATGTGCACGTTCCCTGATATACTAAAAATACTATGATAAACAAAAGCTCTTCTATAGGACGGAAGCTTTCACGGCTTTAGTCAATTAAGAAATCATGGTTCTTGAAATTAGAGATGGGTAGGTCCGGGATTTCGAAGGAGTCGGGTCCGGAGGTACATCCAGCCCTGCGGCCCTGCATCCAGGTTGCAGTTCTGCCGGTTCTGTAACCTAACCTGAAACTGTCAGAGTGCAAAACTATTTGGTTTGTACTATGTAATTATAGCGTGTCCAGGTCCAGATAGTAAAAACTCGTTCTTTACAGTTATATGTTAGGTTACAGTTCCGTCATACTAAAGTTTCATCAGGAAATAAAAAAGTACAAATAATAATGTGTTAATTTTATGTAGTATATTTAAAAACCTAATATATTTAACTCGAATCAAATAGACAGTATATTACAACAATATTCTATACACGTCTTTATTTTTCATATATTCTATTCGGCAAAAATAGATATTTAAATTTGTTTGTCTCATTGATACCTTAAAGTTAACAAACGGCTCAGTAATTATTGTAATATTTACAAATTTCTGTAAACAGTTTCTAGGAACATTATTTTTCTAACAGAGATTACCGGTTGAAATTATCAATTATCTGTTAATTTGTGTTCCTTATACTGAATGTAAATGAAAGAACTGGACTGATAATCATAATATTATTTAACGTTAGTAGTTATAGTAACGTTATAGATACAGGTCCGTGGATTCATATCCATCCGGACCTACTCATCTCTACTTGGAATAAGTCCGTGTCAAATTGGAATTACTATCCGACGTTTTGCCTTCGATTGCACGAGGCATCTTCAGACTCCATCAGATCTGAACACTGAATTTAAATACCTTGCCAGATTCAGCAGCAATTTCAGGATGCAGTTCTCTCATTACATATCAATAACGATACCGATTCATTCCACCGTACGATGCATGTCCGCGTAATCGAATCGGGTTATTCGGTTGCATGTTCGTTTTCAATCGCTCCGCTGTCGTTCTGCCAGATAGATCGCAGCATTATATACCGGTCGAAAGGATAGGGGTCCGTATTCAGCAAGATCTACATCCATCAGTAACGTTATGGATACAGGTCCGTGGATTCATATCCATCCGGACCTACTCATTTCTACTTGGAATAAGTCCGTGTGGAATTATTATCCGACGCTTTGCCTTCGATTGCACGAGGCATCTTCAGGGATTTTTACTCCATCAGATCTGAACACTGAATGAGCTCGGAGAGGTTCAGGAGGGCTTTTACATCCGACTTGTGCTCGCCGAACCATGACCCTGTGTTAAGATCGGTTTCCACATGTGATGTAGAGCATATTATGCCGTATCTCTATTGAAATTTTTTAGATTCTCTAATTTCTCGTATATAAAATCCTGGAACCGATACTAGAACTTTGGTTTCCTTTACGTTTATCATATGGCCAGTGACATGCTTGTGTTCAGCTACAGCAGATCAAAGAATTTGTTTCTTTTTAATACATCGTTCATTTTCCTTAAGTCTAGTTGATATTGTGCGTACTGTTTCTCACACATGCACATCTCCGCAGGAACAAGGAGTTTTATATACACCTTCTGTTTGAAAAGGTATAATATCTTTCGGGGATCCCTAGCATTGTCAAATCTACTTATGTGTATTGAAGATTGTACATATTTTGGACCGCCGAAGTATTCGTTCTATTTCGTCTGCCATATATATAGGGAAGAACAACACTACCTAACGGTGCTTCCTTATCATTATCCTTTCGCGGAGTTGGATTATTTTTTTTAAATGATTGTTTAATATCCTCAGTGACATTGCCATTCCCTCTCAGCACTTAGGATAGTTTCGATGTTTCCGATGTTAGAGAATCTTAATCAGATATCGAAATGGCTCTAAATACTTGTATTAATAACCGATTTCTTTTGTGCTGGATAGTGGTGGAATTTTTATTTAAGTATCTATTTGTATGTGTCGGTTTTCTATACACAGGATGTTCTAATGTACCATTTTCCTTCCTTTGAACACATACATCTAGAAAGATAATCGTTCCATTAGATTCAATTTCCATTATGAACTGGATATTATGATGCTGTTGATTAAGGTGGTTCAGAAATATGAGGAGATTATCCTATGAGGTCAAACAACAAAAGTATCGTCTGCATATCTGAACCAGTGTTTTGGTTTCAGTGGAGCGGATGTTAAAGCCATATCCTCAAAGGATAAAGATAAAGATATTCGCTACTACAGGTGATTGAACAGATCCCATAGCCCCTGAATATTGTTCATAAAAAGTTCCTTGAAAAATGTTATAGGTAGATGTACGTCAAGCTTCCATTAAGTCTATTAAGTTCTTATCAAGATTATTATGATCCAATATGTCTGATATAATAGAAATTGAGTCTTTGACAGGAATATTTGTGTAAAGTAATTCTACATCGAAACTGACCAAAATATCTTCGGGATTCAAGTGGATTGCCTTAAGTTTTTCCAAAGAAATGTGTAAAGTTTTTTATGAAAGCATGTGTTTTTCCAGTAAATGGATTTTTTTTTATTTTTAAGGGGTAGGAGAAACGATTTACCGACTGGTATTTGGACTTCATGTACCGATCTTGAGTTTGTCCAAAGAGTGCAAGGCTCCCGCCTTGTTCTAAAGGTCGGACTACCAGCCAAACTCCCTTCCCTTTTGCTGGCAGCAGCCTTGAAACCATCAGTGACTGATATATCATCAAGGACAGCCCCTGATATGAACTATATGTGGTCTACATATTTTGTATCTAAGAAGCTAATTTCTTCTATCAATTTCTTCCTTATCTTTCATAATCTTTGTTAAGAAAGTCTCGATTGGCTGTCAGTCTCTTTTCGATTTTGTCATTTTGTCTGTCATGTTCTGTTCTGTCAGTCTCCTCTCCAAGTCTCGCATGTCTTGGGCATTCAAAGAGACTATGTTCAGCGGAGTCTTCCGCGTTACAAAAAAGGCATATGGAATTTTCGGATTTACCTATCCTGTGGGTAAAGCTGCGGAAACAGCCATGCCCTGTGAAGACCTGTGTCGTATAGTAGTTAAGTTTCCTGTGTCTGCCTTGTATCCAGGTTTGGATGTTTGGAACCAATTTCTTTGTCCATTGCGCCTTTCCTGTTTCTGTTTCCCACTGTTCTTGCCATTTCGAAAGCAGTGCTTCCCTTGCCGTTTTTCTGGTTGCCTCTATGTCCCCGTTTTGCGTGTTATGCATTTCTCGGCGCTCTTCAATCAGAAGCTCGATGGGAGGTGTTCCGGTTAATGCCTGCAGAGCTACCGCAGACACGAATGAGGTCTTTTCTTTGGGGGGATTCCAGCATCTTTCTGTACTTAGCCATTGCCGTTATGTTGCCCCACACGAGGGCCCCGTATAACAATGTAGATTGGGCAACCCCATACAAAAGTTTCCTTTTTATTGTGTCTGTCCCGTTCATTTTCGGCATCACCCTTCCAAGCAATCCGATCTTTTTGGATGTTTTATTGACAGTCTCTATTATATGTTGGGCAGAGCTCATGTTTTCTCCCACTCTCAGTCCTAAATACCGGATAGATTTCTGTTGACGAATTTCCTTATCTCCGTGTAAAAACACGTTGTTATCCCGTTTTCTTTTTCCTGATAGAACTACAGCCTCGGTGAGGCTCGAAATGGCTCCGGTTCATCCAGTTGTTTACTAGCATGAGTGCCCTATTTCCTTTGTCTAATAGTTCCTCGGAGTTCCTGGCTGTAATTATTAATGCTAGATCGTCCGCGAAAGCGATTTTATATACGCCATCACCCATGTCTAGTCCCAGTACCGGATCGTACATGATATTCCACAAAAGCGGTCCCAGCGCGGAGCCCTGTGGAATGCCCGCCGTCATCTCAATGCTCTCTCGTTTATCTAAAAGAACACGCCTGCGTTTGAAGTACTCGGACAATATATTTATAAGGTAGCTGGGTATTTCTCTGCGGCCTAGCTCTCTTAAGATGCACATCCAGTGCGCTGTGCTGAAAGCGTTCTTCACGTCAACGGTTATGAGAAAGCTCCATTTTTCTCCGACACCTTTGAGTTTTGTTCTCTTCCCGATTTCTAGCATATTCTCTATGGCGTGTATCGTAGATTTTCCTTTTGTGAAACCCATTTGCATTGGAGACAGACCCCCTGATCTTTCGATTTCCGCCTCTAGTCTGTTTTTGAACAGGTGCTCGTACAGTTTTGCTAGAGTGTTTATTAAGCATAATGGTCGAAATGCGTTAGGACTATCATATGGTTTGCCAGTCTTGTGTATAAGGACTAGTTTCGCCAGCTTCCAGTCGTCAGTAAATGGATTAAGAAAATTTGAAAGATTTTTAACTAGTTTGTACATGGGTGAGTCTATTGCTCTCACGATCGGTCGAAGTGGTATATTTCTATCAAATAAAACCCAAAATCTTGGCCTCAGTCAGACAAAATATTTTAAAAAATCTAAGGTGACACGTGTTTTGCTCTTGCGAGCATCATCGGACCCACAATATTGAAAAAAACCTAATACACTAATTGTAAAATTAAAAAATAATATTTATTATAGCTTCCTTAACATATTTAAAACAACAAATCCAAGTACATAATTAGAATAAAATACAAAATAACAAAGCACACGTTACATCTTAGACGTACAACATTAACAAGAAGAGGCTGAATCCTTGAGTAAAGATGGTTGCATATGCTCCACAAAACTTAAAACGAGTGATATATTGTTCTTGGGTATCTTGGGAAGACCATAGAACCTGGGAATCTTGGGGCTGCTTGGTTTTTTCTTCTCCGTTGGTGGTAGACTGGATGCGTTTGGCCTCATGGACAGGATAATCTCCTCATATTTCTGTACACCTTAATCAACAATATCATAATATCAAGTTCACAATGGATATTGAATCTTATGGAACTATTCCCTTTCTAGGTGTATATGTGTTCAAAGGAAGGAAAATGGTACATTTGGACATTCTGTGTACAGAAAACCGGCGCATACAAATAGATACTTAAATGCAAATTCTTACCACCATCCAACACAAATGAAATCGGTTATTAACTCATTAGTATTTAGAGCCATTTCAATTTCTGATGAACATTTTCTAACATCGGAAACATCGAAACTGACCGAAGCTCTGAAAAGGAATGGTTATTGCACTGAAGATAGTAGACGTTCAATTAAAAGATATGTATAATAATGCAACTCCGCGAAAGGAGTATGATAAGAAACTACCGTTAGGTAGTGTTGTTCTTTCCTTCATACATGGCACTATAGCTAAAATAGGAAGAATACTTCGTCGGTCCAACATACATAAAATCCCTAATACACATAAGAAGATTGGATAATGCTTGCGATTACCGAAAGATATTGTACCTTTTCAAACCGAAGGAGTATATAAAACTGTTTACTCATGAGGAGAAGTGTATGTGGAAGAAACAAGATGCTTAATACCAATTAGACTTAAGGAACATGAACGATAGTAGTTATAATATGGGAGCGCCTCCTCCTCCTCCTCTTCCTCTCTCTCATGTCCCTCATTCTTAACTTCCTCCCCTTTTATTCTCATTCGCATCATATTTTTAATTTTTTCTCTTTGTTCTCCCACATTTGATTTTGCATTCTTAAGTCTTATAAATAGGTGCATCATGATCATTTTAGTATGCCGAGGCACATTTACTAAGCTGTGCTCGAGTTGCGTAAAAAGTTATTTTTGAATTTTTCCACCAATTTTGTATAAAACAAAAAGAAAAAAATGTGTCAAGTAATAAGTGAATTATGTGTAATCGCGAAAAATTAACTACAACTATCAGACAGTTAAAAGTTAAATATCTCAATTTCTTTGAAGTGATTTCGAAAGATGAATACACCAAGCTGTTTTATCCACTGAAACGAGATTATTTGGAAGCAATTGACTGTTGTGATGATTATTTAGAAGGAATTATAAGCCTTACTACGTTTTTCAATACATTTGGGAAATCATACTTTGTAGGAGAATTAAGCCACCTAATAGAATTTATAGGAGAAGATTGCCAATTTATACCTGCTATTATTGCAACCCAAAAGAGGTTTCAATTATACGAAGATAAAAAACAGGTATTATCAAAGAAAGTTAATCCTATTCGCAAGAGACGTCCCCCTACATATTTAAAATATTATGTTAAATAAATGAAATGGCTGAGTTGCTGATTGCAGTTAAATTATTAGAGGAGAAATTTAGTAATCTTTCAAAAACCTATTTCTCATATTGTATGGCAAGTGGTCCGGAGTGGATAGACTTTTATTGTAATCAATCTGAGGAATTCGTAAAGGCTGCCCTCTGTTGCAACAAATACATTGAAACATTAAATTTTTTTCAACTTATTCAAGATCTAAAAGATATTGGCTTTGGTTACTATTTAAAAGACTTGAAGCAATTTATTGACGAGGATACTATTCTTCAAGAAATTGAAAAGGAAGAATAAATTTAATAATATTTACAATGGAGCAAATGGTTACTGAAATGTATGAAGAGTTTATTATATCTGCTGCATACTTCCAATATTTATCAATTGTAGGCGAAGAAGACGCAGAAGCACAAGATTTGTCAGCATATGTTAATAATATAGATCGAATGGAACAATGTAAATTAGCCGCTAAATTTTGTAATGATTATTTAAAATATAAAAATGAGTATGAACTTTTAAATGAATTTAGAAAATTAGATTTAAGGTATCATATTAATTGTATTCAATCATGGTTGGTTAATGCAAAATAAAAAGGTAATTAAGTTTTTTATATTTTTATTCATTCATAAAACAATTGTCATATAAAAATAACACATTTGTCAAAGCACACATACAAGGTGATTTTGAATGATAGAAGCATTTTGGTTCCATTAGCTTTAGCGCTGGTTGTTCATCTATTTCAATCACAGGCTTTTTAGAATATTTCTGTATAAAATCCTTTTTTTCGCTTCCTTTTACAAAAACAAAATCTGCTTTCTTCGTAAGTGTTTCAATTATTTTTGGGAAATGATGTAATGGAGTAAATCCATTATTCCAATGTATACAATGATAATTTTTCGTTAACCATACCGCCTGCTTGTGACAATCAGGTGAAAGAAACTCCATTGGAAAAGGCCTTTTAAAAATGTAATGAGTCATTTCATAACCATCAAAAGCTGCAAGCTCTTTCGGTATAAATTTATTTTTTTCATCCTTGAATCCTTGAATATCTATAACCAATCTCATATTTTCAAAGCAGCAAATTTTTTAATGAGACTTTTTTTACTTGAATAATTTGCAATTTCTTCTTTCAGTTGATTAATTTTAAAAATAAATTTTTCAATTTGTAGTTGTAGTTTTGATGTCATGACTAAAACTAAAAGCTTTTGAAAATTTCTTTAAATTAAATCGAAATATGAAAATAGTGGGGATAAAGTTTATAATTGTTTCACAATTTTAGTAAGAGGGTTGTAGCTAAATAATTTGTCATGTAAAATAAGACAATAAGCAGAAGTATCTTTTTTAATTGCATTGTGTGTCTCAAATTCAATTCTCATTACTACGGATCCCGTTTGAATTGTTTCTTTTTGATGGGAGCAATCAATATGTGTAATAGGACTAATGTTTTTGAATTGTTCAGGATTAAAAATGGGTTCATTTGGAACACCATAGTAAGACTGTCTAAAGTTGGCAAACATTTCGTATAAAGCAGAAAATTTGTTTTCTTCGAAATTTAAGTACAAATCGTGATAAGGATATCTTTCAGAATTTAAATATACTCTAATATTTGACAAGGTAATATTGTCAAATTTACTCATATCTTTAACAATTTTCCCTTTTCTGTTTTCTTGAAAGCCAATCACAACATGACGAGGAGCTTCTAGTTTACTAGTTGTTTTTACCGGCCATGTGTGACGGGTTGTTTCGGTTAGAGAAGAATATTCAACAAGTTCCCAACTCCTGAATCCTATCAATATATCTTTATTTGATTCTAATATTTTTGATAGAGCAAGTTGTTGTGGCATATCAACTAAAATGTGAGGAACTTTCCAATAAATTTTATCGAAAGTAACCAATGGAGTGTCAGGAGCAGTAACAAGGTGTGCCGGATCTTCTTTGAAAATAACACCATCTAAATCATCAGTTGATCTAATAAGAACCAATTCCTGTTTCATATTCATAATAATTTTTCTGTAATCTTCAAAAAATCCTAAAAGCATTTTTAGTGGTATGGATACGGAGAATTTTCCATCATTATCAACTAAAATTGTATCACCTTCTTTCCGATGTGGAAACCAACCTGCATTTTCCAGTTTTAAACTTTCGTTGGTATTGTGAGAAAGGTAGCTTTTTAAGGTTGATGCTAATCCAACATTTCTTATTGAATCTATAGTAATTCCGTTTAGTTCATAGCGGATTTCTCTGAACAAAAAGGCTATACCATTGTTAATAAATAGCAATTCTTTCTTATATTTACCTTCTGTATTAGTTAATTTTCCTTCGATATAAAGTAAACTATCTGATGGTAGAGTGTAAGCATCGAGTTCTTGAATTGGGATCCTTATTTCATAATTGTAATCGAATTTTGAAGAAATATATGGTTGATATGTGTGAAGCTCAGAACTGACGATGGAATTGTCTACATAAAGCTTTTCGTTTACGTTTAATATGTTCATTATTTTAAAACAGTGAAACCCAAGGATGTGAGAAATTTACGATTATCTCGTCTTAACTTGTTGGTGTTGGATTTGATACTGAACTGTTGTTTAGGCTTTTTCTTTTTATAAGTTTTTACTTTGTTGATAGTGGTAGGGGCAAGTCTCATCCCAAGGGCTCTATTATATCTAACAACCATTTTATATTTCACTTGTTTGTAAATGCAACCTTACTGTTATAGTTTCTCCTCTAAAACTGATAAGTTCTCCGTCTTGATCAACTATTTTAACTGTTATATTGTTAATTGCTTTGACGCTAACTGGAAAATACAAAATGGGCAAAGGAGATTCAACTATTTTATACCCTGGAGCTACAGTTGGATAAAACTGGTGAATAATATGAACAGGTTTACCATTATTGTAAGAACCGACACAAATATTACAGTCAATACAAATAGCATTCACCTTAGTTATTTTTGCAACATTATCTGATTCTTCCTCTTTCATAGCTTCTAGTATCCTGCTATTAAAACCCAACATTTTTCCTATCGAATCTTCCTTGGTAAAATCAATTATTCTACTACACATTAAAAAAGTTTTTAGAGTATTAACATTTGCTTTTAAAAGAAAAAAAATTTTTTCATTCGGAAATAAATCTTCTATACTTTCTCTTATGTATGTTTCTATATCTGTAATGTCATAAGTTCCGTCGGGAATAACAATTACTTTATTATCTATATAAAATTTATTATATCCTTCTTTTATATTGGGGATAGTCATAAACGTTTCAAAATCAGCTAAACCCAGGTAATATTGTTTTTCATCCTCTAAATATATGGGCGGATTAAAATCAGCAGACAAAACAGAACTGTTTCCTGATATGGCAATTGTGGTAGACATTGCAGTTTATTTATGAATGAGATATTACAATAAATAATGAGTTTATATATTTTTTTGCAAAAATTTTAGGGATAGTTGACCACAGTTATATGAATTAAATTTTTGTTTATTTTCATAAGTATAAAATACATCCACTTTGCCATTCGAATTAAAATATTTGAGATGTTCTAAAGGTGGTTTTAAATTTCCATAACTATCAAAATATATTACATTTTTGTTATTTTTAATATAAGCAGTCCAATGAGATCCTTTATTTTGTTTTTTATCCAAATTTACAATACCACATTCTTTCAGATTAATTTTTTTTGGAAGTTCATCGAGCATAAAAACACCTCTAAAGCCAGTTATTTTTAACAGCTTTACATATTTAATAATATCATTGTTCGTAAGTGCTCTTTTTGGAAAACTTATTTTGAGTTTTTTTTTTGTCTGATTGCTTTCATTTTGACGGATCCTCCTTTATAAGGTCTAATAAATAGTCCCTTTCCTTTATATGGTCTAATATATAATCCTTTACCTTCTTTAGAAGCATTTTCCATTGCAATATTATGTCTATGTATTTCTTCTAGTTGCTGTTTAGCTGCTTTAGCATCATTTACTGCCTTAGCAATTCCTGCCGCGCCTCCACCTAGTGCACCCAGGGCGCCAAGAATGGGAAACAAAAGAGGTAGAAATCCTCCAATTTTTTTGGGTGTTCGAATGATACGTTTTTTTCTCAATTTAAGTTTACCCCCTTTTGTATTTTTTAATCCCAAACCGAACTTTCTTTTACCCTTCATTATTCCTGCAACACTTAAAGCTGCAATTTTTTCACCAATAGAAGAATCTTTAGCTTTTACCCTATCCCAGGCTTTTTTTTCTAATATTTGGTCAGATATGTGTCTTTTTGATAAATCTTCAGTCTGAGAGTAAGATATATCATGTTCTTTGCAAGCGGAATCCAATGGATTTACACCAACGTCACCTCTAGTTAATCTTTTTTTCCAAGTTGGTGCCGGGACCACAATAATTATATCCTGGTATATGAACTTCGAAAGGTAATTTACTAATTAATTTATTTACTAAACCAGAGCCTTTTCTATTACGTCTTTTAATAGTTTTTTTCAACTTATGACGACCCACAGTCATTGAAGTTCTTTTTATACTAAAAACACATTGACATTTTTCTGGTATAAATACTTTTACAGCTAAAAATATTTACTAGTGTGATTAAGAATGAGGATTGAAAAACAAAAATTCTCATTACCAGTAAATAATCATGACGAAAAAATTTTAAGTAAACAGTTGAGAAAACATGGTGACTTATTTTGCGGTGGTTCAAAAAGAGGGCTTATAGTTGGTTGCAGTGGTAGCGGTAAAACCAACGTTATGCTTACACTGCTCGAGCATCCTAATGGAATTAGGTTTGAAAATGTCTATGTTTATTCAAAGTCATTAGATCAACCAAAATATGAATATTTAAGGAAGTTGTTAAAGCCTATGAAAGAAATTGGATACTTTGAATATGATAGCGATGAGAACATTATTTCACCTCATGAGATAAAGCCAAATTCCGTTATCATTTTTGATGATATTCCTTGTCATAATCAATCTATTATTAGGGACTATTTCACGCATGGAAGGCATAGAAACACCGATTGTTTTTTTATTTTTCAAGGATATTCCTCAATCCTTAAACGTCTAATTCGAGAAAATGCAAACTTATTAATTTTATTTAAACAGGACTGTTTGAGTTTAAAACATATATATAATGACCACTGTATATTGGATATGACATTTGATCAGTTTAAAAATATTTGTGCTAACTGTTGGATGGATCCATATGGCTTTCTTGTAATTGACAAAGATTGTGAAGTAAATCACGGCAGATATAGGAGTAAATTCGATTCCTTTATATATTTATAAAAGTAAAAAATTTGCAGTTTTATTTCATTTAAAACTTGTACAGCATGGATAAACGTTTAGCTCGAGAATTAATAAAATCGAGACAAGCCGTGAAGCAGAAATATCAAAGCTTGAAATTAGCTACTTCTACTGCTCAGTCCGAATTAGAACAAACTTATAGACCAATAACACAACCACTTAAACAGCTAATTTCAAGTATTGGTAAATCCGAACCATTCGATTTAAAAGAAGAAAGAGTTTCAAAGTATGAAGAATTCAAAACACCTACAAAGCTTTATAAAACATCAACTCCGACGAAAAATATTCAGAAAACAGGAAAAACTCCGTTACTCCCTACAGAACTACCAACATTTTTAAATGACAGTAGTATCACTTCTTCCTCTCCTGTAGTACAACCATTGTCATCAACTGTTATAGCAGAAACTTCAGATCCTTCTAGTGACACAACAACAAATTTAAACTTGTCAGACATATTGGAACAAACTAGAAAAACAATTCAAACCTATGTTGGTACACCATCATATAAAGATTACTTAGCAGATTTTCATGAATTACCCAGATCATATATTGATGAGGGTGTGAAAGATACACAACATAAATTTGACCATTATTACGGAATAGTTCATGACCTCGAAACGGATAAGTTTTCTTTTGGTTTAACACAGATACCGGTAGAAATTATTGGAAAGGACATTAAAGTGGGAGGAATAACGTACACAGGCACGCCAGGTTTATACGAATTGCTTTTCAAAAAAGAACCGATAGGTTATAAGAAGGAAGATTTAGATAATTACATGAACATTCTAGCTAAAACAAATGTATATCGTAGGAATTTTGATTCAAATGAACAAGTTCAAGGAAATACATCACACAAATATGTTACAATAATAGGACCATATTTACAAAGAAAGGGGATTACAAAGACAAAAACCTTGCCAAGATTAGTTACAGCATTTAACAAACCACAACCTCCGTTTAGAACAACTAGAGCCAAATCTACAGGAAAGGGATTAATTTTGAAAACAAACAGATCAAATACAGACTATGTATACTGGAATAATGTAAACGAAATTGTTGATAGGCTACGTTTATTAATTTCATCAAGTGATGCGGGAAATAATGCTCATAGTAACGAGATTATCTCTATTATTGAAGAATTAAGAGAAGATAAAGTAATACTATAAATAACAGCTATCAAATATAATCATATTTATTGTTTAATGAAAGCTCAACATGACAGTTGATAAATTTGGACGCCATATTTCAAAACAAAATCAAGAGAGAATAAGTGACATTAATAATTTAAAAAGGAGATTAGGTGAAAATGAAACAAATAATGAAATCTTTGCTAAAAAGCTTAAGGTTTTTGATGAAAATTTTTTAAAGTATGAAAACCAGATTAAAGTATGTTATACCTCAATTGAAAACGTTAATAAACAGTTGCTAACGCTAAATCAAATAAGTAAAGATTTGCAATTTTTAAATGAACATGTTAAAAAGGAAGACAAAAAATTAAGTGATGATATCAACAAAATTAATAAAATAATGGAAACAAATATAAGAGAAGTAATAATTGAAAAACACAAGGAAAAAATTAAACAATTAAGAACTTTTATAAAAAGGTTAGATGATGAAAAAAAAAGAAATCAAAATAGCATTCTTAACAGTAGAACAATTGACCAACTCACTTTGGAAGAAAATCAACAATATATTTCCTTGGAAAATATAATGTCCAGTGTAATTAAGAAATTAGAACAAGAATTAAATAAAACAGAGGAGGAATTAAAAAATAGTGATAGTAGATCAACTACTTTCTTAACTGGAGAGATAAAAAAATCCTTTAATGCGTTAGAAAAGGAGATTACTAAAATTAGTAAAATTTTAAATGAAAAAAGTTATACAATACAAATTGATAAATTGAATGAATGGGAAAAAACATATAAAAGTTATATTTCGAATTATTACAAAACATAGAAAGTGAACTTCCTTAAAATTGAATAAACAAGTTTGTTGTCATGACAACCGTTAAACAGCAAGTCGTTAATGAATTACATAAACCTGCTAGAAAAAACTACAAACGCAGAAGGGTGGTAGTGAAAGGGTTAAATGATCTTTTTCAAGCTGATTTGGTTGAAATGTTACCCTATGCCAAATTTAATAAGGGATTTAAATATATCTTGATTACCATAAATGTATTTTCTAAGTATGTTTGGGCCGAACCGTTAAAATCTAAATCTGGAAAAGACGTAACAGCGGCAATGAAAAAAATATTAATCAGTGCAAAAACTCCACCAAAAAACTTGCAAACGGATAGAGGAAGAGAGTTTTTCAATGTAAATTTTCAAAATTTGATGCAACAATTTCGAATTAACCATTATAGCACGTTTTCCAATTTGAAAGCGAGTATAGTAGAAAGAGTGAACAGGACTTTAAAGAATAATATGTGGAAAATATTTAGCATTCAAGGAAATTACAAATGGTTTAATATATTAGCGGATATTGTAAAAGATTATAACAATACAAAACATTCTTCAATAGGAATGAAGCCAAAACAAGTAAATAAAACAAATGAAAATAGAATCTTGAAATCTGCATTTACTCATGCTAAAACGTTAGATATAAAATCTCCAAAGTTTAAAGTGGGTGATCACGTACGAATAAGCAAGCATCGAGAGGCATTTTCAAAAGGTTACACACCAAATTGGTCAAATGAGATATTCCACATTAAAGAAGTTAAGATGACAAACCCTTGGACATATTTAATTCAAGACGAAGATAATCAGGACATTCTGGGTGGTTTTTATGAGCAAGAATTACTAAAAGTAAAGCATACCGATGTGTATCTTATTGAGAAGATTTTGAGAAGGAAAGGAAACAAAGTTTATGTGAAATGGTTAGGACTTGATAAAAAATATAATACATGGATTGATAAAAAAAATATTGTTTAATTAAATTGAAATTAAATTTTAGTTAAATTTGTTTTATTTCTGTTCCTCACTTTATGCTTTAGCTGATACAAATTACAAAGTCTTAATGTGCTAATTAATTTCAAATAAAATTCACATTTACTAAACTAAAATTTTATTAAGTAAAACATCAAATACAATTTTTATTAAAACGTGTCAAATATATTTTATTTCTATGTTCCTCAGATAATATCGAATCTAGAATAAGTTTACAATCATTTATTCTTTTTTCAAAACGGAGTCTATCTAAGTACCACATCTGAAAGTTACTCCTACGGGCTTGTCTGTAAGCAAAGCTCCACTTCACTAACACATGCACCTTATTGTTCTCTTCCAGAAAAGATATTGTTTTCTTCGTAATATTTTCTTTTTGATCCATTTTCATTGTTTTCTTCGTAATATTTTCGTTTTGTTCCATTTTGCTTCAATTTGTTTTCCATTTGTTCAGGATATAAAGCAAGTAATTCCATCATAGTTGAAACATTTTCACTGTTAGGATTTTCTGTTGGACTTATTATATTATAAACATGCGTACACAAGTCGCCACAATCAGATGAAATATTATTTTGAAATATTTTGAAATATGTATTGAATTCTTGCCTTTTAAGTATAGATAATCTATAATCAATAATTTCCTTTAATCGCCACAAATTGTCCAAAGACTCTTGTCCTAAGTATATGAAGTGTGGGCCTTTTGTAATTTGTAGAACAGGGGTATCATTTATTTTCTGAACCTGCAGATGAATGTTGTTTATATTCACACTGGTTTGATCAACTTGAGGAAAGTAGAAATTGTTTACAATAATTCCTTGATGAACACAAATGTCTTTCCAATTTTCTTCGGTTAGTGCGATTGAAAATCCAGTTTTTCCACCAATTACAATTTTTGGAGAAAAATCATTTAAACTAATGCCAACAAGAACAAATTTTGACAAAGAATTATTTAAAAAATAAATTTTTGAATTAAGAAGCGTTTCCAAAGGTTTATGAACCACGGCGTTGTTCATAATGACTAAACGAGACTGAAACATATTGTGTTATTCTTGTACTTAAATATTCTCATCCCCACTTTCTTTAAAGTTTCGTTTAAAATGGATTAATGAAAAAATAGATTTCCAGTTTGAAATTTATAATAAAGATAAATAATTAAAATGGTAATGTATAAAAATAATGCAAAGTTTAATGTAACACTAATGATGGAAAAGTAATAATTTTTGAATCCGTCATAATAATTGGTACAGTTGGGGGTTAAAATTTGTAACTGATTATTTTTAAACTCTAACCTTTCTATCCAATTTGTATCAAAAATAGATCGATTTGGATAATGATACAAAATTTTAAAAAATTTACTTGCATTTTCATTTCCATTTATTCGTTCCATCCAACTAATTGTACTATTGTTAATTAATCCAATTTTCATAAATTTACAATATTTACTTAGAGTGACGTCTGTTTTATTAGAAAAACATATTTCACACTGTGTTACGCCAGGGGGATGATGAACATAAAAAACATTTTGGAAAATAAAATAAAGAAGAATAAATTGAGATCTACTGATAGTCATTAAAACAAATTAATAATAATATTCCAAATTTATTAACATTAAGCAGATACTTTCACCACGAAAGCAAAAGCAGTTGTAAAAAAATAACAATAAAATACTTAATTTAAATATATGTAAAAGTTCATAAATAAGGATATTAATAATACTATATAAAATGTGTAGCTTGAAGACTTATTTTGAATGGTTACAATTATTCGATTCCTATTTTTCCATAAACAGTTATTTAAATCACAATTCCTAGCAAATTTCTTATGCTCCACAATAGGATCATCATAACTTAACCAATCAAAAATTTCAATACCACAATAAAAACATTTACAAATATCATTGATTGAAGTATAGTAAAAGCCAGCTCCAGCTAACACTTCTGGTCTCAATTTTCCTTTCCATTTTTTAAAAGTGGAAAGTCGTTTTTCATATGTTTTAAAATAACTGTTATCAATTTCTTTGTCAAAAGTTTCTAAGCACATTTTGTGAAAGACTTATGAAGACTAACTTTGGTTTCAAAAACAACAAATTTAAATACCTTATAATATCTACATAAATATATCTAAATCTTCATGTTCTGCATTCCATTGATACAAAGCAATATCTTGGTGTCCCCAAGCTAATGTATTAAAACTATAGGGAATTTTATACCGCTTATCATCTTCGGAACTCAAAGCCAATTTATTAATTAACTCTGTAAAAATTGTATGTTGTCTAGATCGAAAAACATACATTGAACAAAAGGTTTTAGAATGATTTTCAACAACATCTTTATAATGAATAAAATCCAACTGCTTTTTAATTGCACTTTTTTTAACACCTTTTGCTTTTTTTGTTAAACTGTTTTCCGTTTTAATACAATATGCTTTTGCTCCAGTACCAAAGAAAGTAGTAATGGGTTCACCAGCATATTCATCTTTGAATTTTCCTATAACTGACTTTGTAATAGGCATTTCATGAATATTATTAAATTCATAATTAGATGTGTCAAATTTGTGAATATTTTTTATCATGTCAGAATAAATATTTGGAGTTGTGACTTCTAAAATGAACGAATCGGTATCGGTGTATAAAAGTGAAATATTTTCCTGATAAAGAGGTTTTAAAAAATTATAAAAGAAATCATACATGACAGTTTTAGATATATCTAATATTGAGAAGCCTACATATATTGGTTTATTGTAAGTAACTTGAATCTTTTGCATTTGAATAGCTACCAAGTTTTCAGAAAATATTGTTAAGTCCTTGAAATATGGTTTTGCAATTAAATTCTCAGCACCATCTTTTCTTCTATTTTTTTCCCACTCTGTAACAAGTCTTACGTCAATTCTCCTATCAACATTTTCCATAGTCTTGCCATAAATACTATTATTTGCCAACTTGTAAGTATTACGATCAAATTCATTCTTTGAATCATTTCTTAATCTTGAATTCAAGTCTATATATTTTTTCAACCAATCAGATTGAGAAAACTGTAAAACTCTATGAACTTTAGTTAACTTGAGTCCATGTTCCAAACATTGTTTTAATAATTGATAGTGAATAACATATTTTGATTTATCATTTAAATTGGGTATTAATTTTATGCATTTAGAATTTGGCGGTTTAAAGTTTTCTGGACAAAACGGAAAATCGTTATGATAGGAATGTAGACTTGTAGGATATTCTAAATCAACTTCTAAAACATATCCCTTATTAGATTTTTTAGAAATATTCATAATATTTAAATCATTGATTTCTTTATCTGTTAACCAAACAAAATCTCCCGTTGGAATGTGCTGTGACATTGCATAACCATACAAATTTGTTGCATCATAATAAATTATGTATTTAGTTGGCTTTAAAGGATCAAAATTTAAAAGAAATGGATTATTAGCTTCAGATTTTCTACAAATGCAAGAGCTCACACCACCGCGAACGCTTTTTTTGAAAAAGTGTATCATATCTGGATCAGTTAACAATTCTAACTCTATTCCAGTATAACGCAAACACGCCTCCCAAGATAAACCTGGAAAAGTGTAAAAATGAGCTGGATCGAGCTTATATGTGGATAAACAAGTGCTTCTAAAATTTTCAAAAATATCTGCCAAAAGTAAAGTATCAGAGAGTAAGTAAACGTCGGAGTATTGACCAAGAGATTCACATTTAAACAATTGCCAAACCTTTACAGCTCTTTGGTATTCTGCATCACTGATGTGCTCATCCGTTAAAGTATTATAAAATTGGTCTTTTTGAGGTAAAGTTGTTTCTTCTAATTTTAAATAATCATCAATATAATTGTAAGGAAATACACCTTTTTTGCCGAATAAGTTTAAATCTTTCTTCATCATTGAAAATTTTTTTTATTTCCTTACATTGTTCATCTTTTAAGCTTTCAGAGAGTTTTGATAAAGAATGGGATAGAAATTGAAAAGAATCAATAAACCTTAATGATATATTTTTTTTCTTAGCCTTTTGTGTCTTTTTATCAAAATAGTTATCCACATGAATAAGCTTTTCAAATGAAATATATTTTTCCTTGTTTTGTGCGATAACTGTTAGTTGTTCTTTGTTTAAGCATAATTTTTTAAGAAATAGATGAGAATCATAATTACGCAAATTATGCAATATAACTGGAATAAAGTTAGGTATTCTGTAATTTATGTTGCAGAGTGAATGAGCTGGACCTCTATAAAGACCGGTTATATGACAATGATCTGCAACCCTGTCATTTAAAAGAGGTTTATTACAAATATGACAAACTGTTTCATAGTTATGATAAATTTTGTCCAGTTCGTTCAAAGGAATCATCTTTTTAGGAGTCTTTAAATATTTATTGTATATGTTATACACATCTCTTTCTAAAGAATTTATAAATAATGTATCACAATTTTGACCTCTATATTTTTCAAATTTAGAATAATTATCGTCGAATGAACATTTAATGTAATAGGCAAATGAATGTGGAATATGTTCATATTGTTTTAAGGTGTATGAAGTATTAGGATTTTTATCAACATTGTCATTATTTAAAGGCTTTAAAATGCATTCAAAATCTGCATACACCACGAAAGGAACTTTCATTTGTTTATGATAATTTACAAATTTCAAAATATTATCATATGAATAGTTTCCAAACTTATCTTTTATTAATTCTTTAGAAGGTAGGTTAATTCGTAAATGATCACAATCATAGCTATTGTGTTGTAATAAATTTTCTTCTGTAGGGAAATATTGTAAACAACCATCGCAAATATATTTTTTTCCGTGATGTTTAGAAATTTGTGCAGAAACTAGTTTTGATAAATCTTTAATATAGCAATAATGAAAAGTTTTTTCATCATCATCACTTATTAACAATAAATTGACATGTTGATTTTTTTTATTCGATGAATAATAAAGTGGACCAATTACTTCATACCCCTTTTTAGGATTTATAATTTCTAATCCATATACATTAATAGAAATGTTATTTTTTTCTTCAAAAATCTTAATGTTCTTTAGCAACATTGGAAATTCTATACCTGACATATCCAAAACAGAAGAGTAGTGTGGGTAGGATGAAGTTTCAAAATCTAATCCGCTTGGTTGGTGAAGAGCAGACACAACTGCCCAGGCGAAGCAAAAGTTGTCATCATTCCTAATGTTGATCACAGCTTGACGTCTCTTGATCTCTTGAGGAAGTTCGATAAAAGATGAGGCTCTCAGCGGATTGTGCTTGTTAACATTAATTTCCAAATGAAGTAAATTCATCAAAGCCCATCCTGCAACGTAAAAATTAAAAAATTACTTTTTTTGTTGCTGTTGTAAAATCGAAAATAAATTCTTTACCTGAATCTCTTTCTGCAAATTCGTCAGCTTTCTGGTCAATAATGGTGCAGATTTGCTCTAACAGTTCTTTTTCTGATATCCCTGGCAAATGACTTGGAACGGCGCATTAAAAGATTTGACATCATAGCTGTCGCTGCTGGGGTTAAAATAGAAACCGAACAGTTCCATATTTAGCTTGATACATTTATGTTTCTGCAGTTCTTGATCTATTAGATGTGCAATTTTGTATTCCAAATGTTGAAAATACTCTTTCACATTTATGAAGTTTTGGTGTGAGGAAATCCTATAAGATATTATTCGTTCCCTGAATGCTGACTTGATAATTTCAACACCTTCCTCCAAGCCTATTTTGGAATTGTTCTTGTGCACACTAGATCGAAGATGTCCACCCCATAGACTTTGGTTTATATTTTTCTTGCATTCTTTACAATATTTTACAATATTTGTAGAATCTATAAATTAAGAAAAAAATATTTTACAAAATATAACATGAAAAATAAAATGTTCTTACCTTTAACAAGCTTTGGTTTTTTCAACCAACTGTTGAGTTTTGTGGAATTTCCGTTAACATGTTTTTTATTATGTCGCAATAAATTATCCTTTCTAGTGAAGACTTTATTACATGTTACACACTTATGCATTTCTGAAGTTTTCTGGATAATAATAATAATAAAATTAATATTGTGCATTTCTATTTAGTTATAGTCAAATTTTGAAAAAAGCAATTGCATTTTTGAAGTTCTTTGTATAATAATAAAATTAATATTGTGCATTTTTATTTAGTTATAGTCAAATTTTGAAAAAAGCAATAGAAATTAATTGACTTTATGAATCCATTTCTTCAAATGAGTCAACTAATTTGTCAAAGGCCTGTTTAACATAATTCACCGTACTTTCGTCTCCCTTTTTAATTGTGATCAAATTAGTTAAATTTTGAATAGCGAAACCCAGACACTTAAGGTTTGCTATTTGTTTTTTATTTTTTTTATTAATTTTAAAATTTTTTTTAATGATAAATGATGGTTTCGAAATTGAATTTTGTTCAACTGGTGAATTATTAGGAGAAATATCCGAAGTTAAATTTGCATCAATTTGTTTTTCTTGCGGATCAGAATTTACAATAGCAAATGGTGAATTAATAGAAGATATAGCCGAACTTAAATTTTGATCAATTTGTTTTTCTTGCGAATCAGAATTTACAATATCATATGGTGAATTAGTAGGACAAATAGCCAAACTTAAATTTTGATCAATTTGTTCTTCTTCCGAATCAGAATTTTCACTAAACAAAAAGGGAGAGCAAATTGGTCTCGGAGAATTAATTGGCGATTTTAATGTTAAATAATTTGTATTAGATTTTTGAAAACAAACAATATCCTCATCGCTAGAATTTTGAGTTTCGTCAATGTCATTCAGTTCTTCAAGAGTTTGTTTAGTTTTTGTTGTAATTAAGTCCGATTTGTTGTCAATAATGTCATTAAGATCGTCAAGAGTTTCTTGTTGACTAGCTGTAAATAAATATTTTTCGTTGTTCTGTTTGTTGGCATTATTTTGAACTTGGCTATTATAAATAATTTCATTCAAGTCCTGAATAGTTTGTTGTTGACTAGTTGTAAATACGTCTGTTTCATTGTTTTGTTGGTTTGCAAAATTCTGCATTTGAGTACATGTGTATAAGTCAAAGTCATTGTCAATAATTTTGCTACTCGATGCCAAAAAATTGTCCATTATGAAAAAAAATCGTAATAACAAATAAAATGCCACAAATGTACATAAAAATGTCACCAATATATATAAGAATTAAATCTTGCCAAATAAAAATGTTAGAAATAAAAATAAAAATTGAAAAATTACCAAATAAACACAATGTAAACACCAGAAAACTCGCGAGCTCTGCACAGTGTGAATGCAGAAATCAATTGCATTCGTCTCTTCGCTGAGGCGATTTTATATGCAAAAGTTAATCACATGTGTCCTACTTAAAGTTGAACGACAATCTCTAAAAACCACTTTCCCAAGCCGATCAACTACCTTACCCCCCTCCCCCCTCCCCCCTCCCCCTTCCCCCGGACCCCTTAATTTCCGAGACTCAAATCCCGGCTCCCCAATTTCGGGCTACCCTCTTCAGGTTAAGTTAAGTTAGGTTAGGTTATGTTAGGTTAGGTTAGGTTAGGTTAGGTTAGGTTAGGTTAGGTTAGGTTAGGTTAGGTTAGGTTAGGTTAGGTTAGATTAAAAAAGAAGAAAAGAAAAAAGGAGAAGGAAAGAAAAAGAAGAAGGAAGGAAAAAGGAGAAGGAAGGAAAAAGGAGAAGGAAGGAAAACGGAGAAACATATAAAAAAGAGAAAGAAGGAAGGGAGAGAAAGAAGATAAGGTGAGGGTGAGGGGGGTTTAAGGGGGGCGAAGCCCCCCTTAGGGGGTTTGGCGGAGCGGGGAGGGGGGCGAAGCCCCCTTGGCCCCCCCCCCCGAGGCAACTGACAGGGAAAGGGACAGTGAATAAAAAAAAAAAAAAAAAAAAAAAAAACTTATGTATTGCAGGTAGTAAAAGTGATGGTTGATGGGATATATACTTAAGAACATCCACTCGACGATCATACAGTAACATTCGCTGTAATATCAGTTGTCGCTATTATTTTAACGTATAACCAAATTTTTTATCAAATAAATCGATCTAAATCCAAAGTTCCTAACAATGGCAGAAAATATGAATGGAAACGCTGTCCAAATTGAAGAAAATAATATGGAGATCGCCGCTCAAATTGAAGAAAGAGAAGAGATTTTTAATAACTTGGAAGGCGATTCCATCACTTATAAACATTCATTTTTGGACAAGTCATCTAGGCTTGTTAGAAGATCATTCTTATGTAACATCGATATTAATTATATTGAAGAGGAGGAAGACGAAGAGATGGAGGAAGATGATCAGGAAATTGACGAAGGAGTGGATATGGATGGACAATTACTAAATTTAGGAACCGAGGGTGACGTAAAAGTAAGCAAGTTTAGGGCTAGTGAATTATTTAATAATTTTGAAGAAAAAGATGTATGTGTTATACAAAGCTACTCTAAAATTGAAAGTCGAAGACTAGGAACATTTGCTATTTGCCTTCCTTGTAGTGCAATTCACATGAGATATTTACGGAGAGGGGAATCCGATCACGTGAGCTGCCACTACAAAAGAGCCTATGTTGTTAGTGCTTCTGATTTACATTGTGCTATTTGTAGGATACATCTTTTTATACTAATTCCTGAACATGCTTGCTTTTACTGCAACAAAAATGAAAAAAAAGAAATAGAAAATTATATTGTTAAATATTAATATTAAACATAGTTTGTAAATGTGATGGGTAGATTAGTTTAACAATATTAATTTTAAATATAGGTTAGGTTAGGTTAGGTTAGGTTTAATATTAAACATAGTTTGTAAATGTGATGGGTAGATTAGTTTAACAATATTAATTTTAAATATAGGTTATAAACGTAATGGATAGATAATGTCAAAAATATTAATTTTAAACTTAAATTGTAAAGATAATAAGAATACGTCAAGAATATTAATTTAAAAATGTCAAATGTTACTATAAGCGGTTATATATTTTCAGTGCTATATGCAAAATACTTCTTTTTATTCTAACATCTGACACTGTATTTGTAAATGAAATAGTTAATCATATGTAAAAAAAGTGTCGATTATGTCTACTGCCACTAGAAGCACTCATATATTAGCATAACATTTTGTTAACGCTTGTTTCTGTATTCAATTGAGTTTTCTCTTACTTGATGCAAATTATATTAATATTATTAGTATAATTAAAAAGTAGTAGATTAGGCTATGCCGGTCCGACAATCAAAACCGTCATTTTTACATGTAAATTCCCATAAGAAAATTTAAGATTCGATCTGCAAAAGTGGTGCCATTTTAGGGCGTGGCACTTTTTGTGTCAACCCATAACAATTGTTTTGTTATGTAATGTGAAAATTAGTATGTATTAAAAAACTTGTTAGATCATTGTTGTCGTTTCAATATAGGAAAAGGAAAAAATGTGTGTCAATTATTATATATATATTTACATTTACTTTTTTTACAAAATTTGTTACCAGAGTTTTCACAAACACAAATTATAAAAAAAATATTATCCTCTTTTTAAAATTACAACAAAATGATGTCTAATTACATCTTTGAAGATTTGTACCAAATAGTAATATCTAGTGCGACATACAGGACAATTGTTTACCATTATAGAACAACAATTTTCATCATTCCATCTTAAAATACATTTTAAACAAAAAATGTGGGAACATGTATTTGGTCTACATGAATCATAATATTCGATTATTTCAAAACAAATAGCACAAAACACTTTTTTCTCTTCACTCTCAGTTTTGTTCAAATTTTTTAAAACAATCCCATTATTTTCTTCTCGAACTAATGGTATATTTTCTTCTTGAACTCCTGGTATAATTTCTTCGAGGCTCTGAAGCGGAATGGATCGATTTCTTTCTCCAACTGATTCACTCATTTTATTTTAATATTATTATTAATAGATTTATTCAACAGATTTTTTTCTTTTAACAGTCACTCGTACCTTAACATACTAAAATGATCTTGATGCACCTATTTATAAGACTTAAGAATGCAAAATCAAATGTGGGAGAACAAAGAGAAAAAATTAAAAATATGATGCGAATGAGAATAAAAGGGGAGGAAGTTAAGAATGAGGGACATGAGAGAGAGGAAGAGGAGGAGGAGGAGGCGCTCCCATATTATAACTACTAACGATGTATTAAAAAGAAACAAATTATTTAATCTGCTGTAGCTGAACACCAGCATGCCACTGGTCATATTATAAACGTAAAGGAAACCAAGGTTCTAGCATGAAAATAGCGAATACACCTAATCTAGCAATAAATAAAATAAGGTTGCATCAAATTCATTGTGATTTCGATATGGCCGTCTGTTAAAATAATATTAATAACACATGACCCTCTATGATGAAATGACAAAAAACCTTTATAATATCTAAGTGCTCATAATATGACGCTTTATTGCCATATCTTAAGGTAAATTACTCACCCTATTATGTAATTATTCTTCCTATCTTGGATATAACCTAGTAATGGGGGTAATTTTAACCCCAAGTCCTCTATACCTAACTGTAGAGGAAGAAGCTGGAAAGACTGACCTTCCTCTAACTAAAAGATATTGATGTCAGTATCCTCTAAATTCAGTTAAGCCACATATCAGTAACATCTAAGAGTTTGTTATGGATGTTATGGATCCTGCTAGGATCCCTTTTCCTCCTTTGTCAGACTGGAGAGTCTTGTTTTGTATATAGCGAGGGATTATCGATTAGGGCGGGAGCCTATGTGGAACATTATAGGGTATGAGATTGTCGTGGATTCCAGAGGGCAAGTTAGCGTGTCTACATGTTCAGCGCCACGTGGTAATAAAAGGCCATACCTTTTAATGCATTAAGGTAATCAGCTGAGATTCAGAAAAGTAGTAACACTGCTTTAACTGGGTATGAGTTTAAAGATTAAATTATTTCATTAGTTGTTCCGACGACAAAATTAGACTGTTGAATCTCAGGCGTCAATAGAATTTTTATTGGGTACAGTAAAAGGCCCAAAACTTCTGCTATTTTTAATTTCTATTAATTAATTATTGCCATTGCAATACTATGAACAATAACGTTCTTAAATTTATGTAAAAGTTATGAGGCAGGCACCATCAAAAACCATTATAGTTTTAAAATAACACCTGAAAACTATTTAATTAAAAGTAGCCACCATATCCCAATACTTGATGGTAAGGTTAATTACAAATCCCTTCTTTGCGAAATTTGTAAATATTTTTATAGAATATATTTCAACATTTTAAGTTTTAAATAGATAGACACAAAATTAACTACAAATATTAATTTTATAATATTATCTAACTTGGCACCGACAACTCTAACTTCAAAACTAATATAATAGAAACAATAATCAAACAGACAAAACTCCGGATAATCTCCTCTGAACAGGATAGTTTCATACGGCTTCGATGTACCCAAACGACCCAAATCCAAACAATGAATGATATAACTGAAACACGTCGGATTTCGTCGAGAATCTTCGAGTAATAAGTCTAAGAAATGTAGGTATTTATCACAAGGGTATTTCCCGATTTACCATGAGATACGTTAGGGACAATTGAATATTTAAGTTTTTTTGAGAAAATTAGCGGTATATTAAAAATAGACTTACCTTTGATGGACTTTTTCAACAAATATGGAACATTTTTACCTCACGTACGGGAGATTCTTTCGTATAGGTGGCAACTTTGAGCTAGCTTTCCGCCCGCAGTGCGGCAGTGATTTAAATAATTTACTTAGTTTTCGTGTTTGATGAAAAATATAATAGCAATAAATAGTACGCAACGATATATATTCGCGTCTAGTGGAACGTGGATATTCCTGATTATTGCCTGTTAGTCAATCGTTAGTTTCAGCAGAGTATAAAAAATGTTTTGTTAAATGTTCTTCGTGGGCTTTCTAGCTCGGTGCTAGGATACAGAGCTTTGGATGCGGTGCATAAGTGATCGAATCCCCGTTCAGGTGGATGTCATTTTATAGGTTTTTTTTTAACAAAACTTATAATTTATAAAAATGGGGATTAGGTTCGGTTATGATCGGTTAGAATGGGTGTAAAGAAAGCGCGCTGTAGTGCGCCAACAAAAATTCCGAGTTAGAATTGTTTTTATCGAAACCTATATTAATTGGATCTGTCTCGTTAGGTTAGCATCAGGTTTGTCAATAAAACTATTGTTAAAGCCATATTTGTCAATAAAACTATAATTAAAGCCATAAATAATTAATAAAAAGTGACCGGCAGGAAATGATGAGGAATATCCACGTATCTCAAGAGTCGAATATAACACATCTGTAGGTAGAGACAGAACTTTAATTAAAAATAATATCTAAATTGGTTAACAGGAAACTGCTGGCAAAAGCTGAGAAAAAAATCGCTTCGTGTTTTAAGTATAATTATATGTATATGTCGTAGTATTCTAGTGATCCTAGTCAGTCCATGAAGCATCAGCATATCGTGTATAAACATGAGCTTGCAGAATCTGCATAGTCCGATCATGAAAAGTCCATAAAGTTTCGGCGTATTTCGTATAACACAATCTGACATTAAAAATCTACATTTCATGAAGTAACGTATTCCAGTTGTCGAATTGTGTTTGCTTTGATTTTATTGAAATCGGTAATTTTCATTCTGCCATTTATGGATGTTATGGAGGAAAACAATGCACGTAAGTTGTTTAATGTATATTACAGTAATTATTATAAGTCACACATATAGATTGTATTAATAATTAAAAAGGATTTGATAAAATTTTTAGAATTGTATTGTTCATATTTTATAATGTTTATTTTTGATGCTTAACGATATGACTGTTATAGGGAAAAACTGGGAAAAATTTGGTATGAATTCAAGATAACGAAACAAAATAGTGGTCTAATTAATTTTTTAAATAATCAGTGTATAAAACTACTTGTGAATAAATTCACTGGTCGGATTTGCGTAGTCTTTAATTTAAATTATTCACGATGTTTTGGACGGCGATCCAGGTTTTTACATAGAGTCTACACTTGATAACGATATAATATATGGCTGATCGAAACATTGTGAATAATTTAAAGTAAAGATAATGAAAGTCAAAAAATTTTATTCAGAATGCCCCATTTTGTCTTCAACTTTCTAAGAACTACTTTTTCAATTTATTTTAAATTACGCCCATAAATTAAGAGAGGCATATAGGCAGAAACTAGTAAAATATTGGCACGAATCCAACATGGCGGGACAAAATGGCGCCCAATAAAAATGTTTGAAATGACAGTTTATATGTTGCTAAATGACTATGCAAGGAACTAAATTGGATTTCACTCACTATTCCCAATAAAAGAAAAGATTGAAAGTTCCGGGTAAAGTAACTGTACCGTTTTTTTTGTGGTCTGCATTTTTTTATTACCGTACAGATAATATGAATCCTGTGTTGAGAATGGATCACTCTGTATAATTCTGCGGCTCAGTTCAATATGACATATTGAAAATTCTGCCTAAAAAGTCTTCACACTTTGCAAAAATATGCCCTCTTTTGCCATACAAGAAGGCAGTACTTTAGCCAGTAAGTATTTGTCATGTCACTGAACATTCTTACAAATCATGAATTATCTATTTTGCCTTCCACCATTATTTATATAATTTGTCAATGGCGCAGTTAAAAATTGCAACAATGAGTGACAATATTGGTAAACTTCCAATTTCAGTTAGGAAAATAATAATAGGACTATGAAAAAAAGTAAACCTTTAAAAAAAATTGAAAAAACAATTGGTAAATCACATGCAACGGTCCAGTCTATCGTTAATCAATACAAACGTACCGGTTTCTATAAAATACGCCCTCACTCTAGTCCTCTAGATAGATAATAG
The DNA here is from genome assembly GCA_030620095.1 of Kuschelorhynchus macadamiae. Classification (NCBI taxonomy): domain Eukaryota; kingdom Metazoa; phylum Arthropoda; class Insecta; order Coleoptera; family Curculionidae; genus Kuschelorhynchus; species Kuschelorhynchus macadamiae. The sequence continues at coordinate 231,382 of JAUTXW010000938.1, forward strand.
CACGTGAAGAGACTAGAGTCTCAAAAAAATATGAGAGATTCTAAAATAAGTGCATCAAAATTTCAAAAGAACTAGAGTGAGCTTGGTTACAATGGAGGCGTAGCAAGAATAATGCTTTTACTTTCAGACATAAAAACGGAATAAAATCTTTTTGAATATGGTGATCTATCAAAGTCTCCAGAATTCTGGGAAACATTATTTTTATTAATAAAACCAAAATAAATCTCTTTGGATATGGTGGTCATGCCAGAGTTTGGAAAATAAAATACAGCAATTAAAATTAAAAATCTCTGCTCTACAGTTAAAGTTGCAAGAAATCTGCCATTCATTGATAGTATTATGGATTAACATGATTATTTAAGCTTATTAGAAGGCCACTTAAACCAAAGTTTCCTGAGGTACGATACATTTTTCAACAAGACAATAATTCTAAACATTACGCCATTAAATGTATACATCTCCGTAATTTCCAAATTTTAACCCTACTGAACAACTGCCGGAATAATTAAAGCGTAAGTAATAATAGCTTTTGTTTTAATATCCGAATAAACTTTTCCAAAATGTTGCTCTGATTTTTATTTGTTCTTAATTATATCGCTCATATTTAATTTTACATATTTAGCGTTAGTAGTAAATAAAAAAAAAATCAAACAATGTGAAATAGTTAAATAAATGGCAAGTGTAGAGGAACTTTAATGGCTGACTGTATGTAGATTATTCGTATTTTTTTTTAATATCTATTACAATTCGTTTTCACTGATTTTATTTCCGTAGTTAAAAAATCGAATTAAAAATATGCAGCGCAGTATAAACAATTACCATTGTTATGTCGGTAAATCTATCTAAAAAAACACAATGCCTCTGTTTCTATAAAACCAAACTCATTGTTTTTATACCAAAGTAAACAACTAATTAATATGCAATATAAGCATTCCACTATTATTGTATTTTATCAGGCGGCCTGTTTTAATAAATATATTTCGAATCCTGGAAACAAAAACATTTTTCGTACACAGGTGCAACAAGATTTGAAATTGCAAAAAGTGAAATATAAAACATATTTTTCATCAGACGTCCACAAGTTTTTCTTACCAAAAAAGACAAAATCAAACCGGAAAAACAAACATTTTCACAAAACTAAATACTTGTAATTAATCAAGTAGCCATCTTCCATCATTTTTATGAAAGTGACATACATTTATTTGATGTCCCATCAGGAATCTCACCGTTTCGTCAATTAAAATCAGAAAATTATAAGAATTTCAATCACTTCATCCTTTCTATACAATGCAATGTAGCGATAGTGAGTGATAGTGAAAACAAAAATATTTCTCCCGATGAAGCAGCTGAAATATCCACATACGAGTAATTACCAGTGGAATCAGGAATAACCTATGAAAGAGCAAACGAAGATTAGTATATTTGGCAGAGAAGACGACTAGCCTGAATCGTTATGGGGCTTGACAATGCTTATGCTAAATGCTCAATGATATTAAGGAAGGAAAATACTGAAATTAGATTTTTTTCTTTTCTTAAAAAGAAATATGTAGGTAATACATATTAAATATTATAATAAAAATGTGTCGCTGCAAATAAATATCTAATGTTAATGGTTATTCTAATAATTAGATTGACATGACATCGAAAAGGATTGTCAAAAATAACTCTAGACGATGTAGAATGATCATGAAAAGAAATACTCAAACGACTGTGTAATTAACGAAGCAATGAATGTAAATATTTATTAGCCAGAATCAACATTTCTTTCCAAATTTTATACATTATAAATACATTCATATATATATATATATATATATATATATATATATATATATATATATATATTTATATATATATAAGCTATGCCGTAAACTGACAAACCGACAGAACTGATACAACATTTTTTGGCATATAGAGGTGCTAAAACGTGAAAATATGTAAAAACTAAGAGAGTGATTTTTTCATGATAACAAACATTTTATTTGGCCGCCATTTTGTTCCTCCATCTTGAATTAGTACTGCAGTTTTCCTAGTTCATTTCTATATCACAATTAATTATGGCACCGAATTTAAAATCAATCCATTAAGTAGTTTTTTCAGGCTGATTTTTTAAATATTTTATTAAGCCGCCATTTTATTCCGCCATCTTGGGTTCGTACCACAACTTTAACAATTTATCTCTCTGTAACCTTTAATGTTTAAACAAAATTTGAAATTAATCTAATGATTAGGTTTTCTGGATGGTTTCTTAAACATTTTATTAGATCGTCATTTTGTTTTGCTAACTTGGATTCTTACCAAATTGTTATTAGTTCATTCTTACGTAATACTTAATTTTTTGTGCAAAATTTAAACTAAATTGGATAATTAGTTTTTTAGTAACAGTTTTTTTAATGTTTCACTAGACCACCATCTTGTTCCGGCATATTGGATTTTTATCAAAGTAAAATCAAGTCATTCCCATATAACCCTTTATTTTTGACCAAAATTTAAAATCAATGTGGTAAGTAGTTTTTAGGCTACGCCTCGAACTAACAAACAAACAGACAAACTGATAGACAGACCGACGGAATTTATAAAACATATTTTTTGGCATCTAGGGGCGCTAAGATGTAAAGATATAAAAAACCTGAGAGAGTAATTTTTTTCACCACTACAAACAATTCAGTTGGCCTTTGCCCGGGCCATCCATCTTAAATAAGTACCACAATTTTACTAATTCATCTTTATAGCACAATTAGTTATGACACATACTTTGAAATCAATCATTTTTGTAGTTTTTTCAGGCTGAATTTTTAAATATTTATTAAGTCGCCATTTTGTCCCGCCATTTTGGAATCGTACCAAAATTTTACTAGGTGTTTCCTACATAATACTGTTTCTTTGTACAAAATTTGAGAGAAAATGGATAACACTAGGCCGCCATTTTGTTTCGCCTTATTGGAATTTTAGCAAAATTATACCAGATTATCCTCATATGACCCTTAACTTCTTATCAAAATTAGAGCTATGCTACGAACTGACAGACCGACAGAGAGAAAGATAAACCGACGGAATTGAGAAAACATGTTTTTTGGCTTCTAGAGACCCTAGAACGTAAAGTTCTAAAAACATCTCGAAGGGTGATTTTTTCACGATTACAATACTTCCTTTTTATGAGGTCATTACTTCCCTTATATAAAAAATAACAAATTTTAAAAAATCGGTAAATCGGCATTTACCAGAACCATTCATCCGTCTCAACGAATTTCACCACATACAGATAACACATATTATATATACATATATTTATTGTTGTGTAAATTATAATATATTTCACTTTTCATAATAAAACGAGGGCTTTATTCAAAGGAAGTTTAGGGTATTTTAGTACAAAAATAGGTAATGCCCTTTTAACATAACTTTCCTCGTAATTAAACTTCCTCTTTATCCAGGACACATATTAAGATTTAAATAATAAGTACAGAGTTATTATGAAATAACTATATGTATATAAACTGTGTTATATATGTGAGAGAATCGGTTAGAAGGAAAGTAAAAGCAATTTTACCAATTTTTTTAAGTATGTAAAATTTCATACTCACATTTGTTTGTTTTTTTTAACACCCTGTATATCTGACTTTCGGTTTCACAAAGTTAAAGCTAGTTTATTTCGTTGGCAATTTTCTGAGAAATCCATAATAAAAAAGTTTCCTATATGGTACAAGCTCCTTGGCGGACATTATATATTTGATGTGAAAATATTGTACCTAACATATTCCTAGACTTGCAAAGTCCAGGCTTCGGCTATGGTTGTCTGGAATTCGCCTACTTATCCAGGAAAGTATTAGTTTTCGGTTTGGTTGCGTAAATAACTGCTTCATTAATGACTTTACAAAAAAAAGAGAAATAAATAATAAGCAGGTTTAATTTTATTTGATTTTATAACTATTTTACAGATTGATACAGACATGACTTATGGATGAGATGATTAGTTTTTTAAAGATTAAATCATTAGATCAAATAACTGAAAAAGACATTTCGTCCCCTTTGTTTGAATCAGTAGCTAAAAACAAAGAAACCGTACCGCCAAAGAGCTATCACTGCCTACTATTAAGCACAATTTTAATAGAAAACAATGAAATTGATTGACATCTGATTATGGATCTATATAAGAAGCAATAATCAAAATAACTTTAAGAACTATTAACTGTAGATCTAATTATATTATACATTTTTAAGAATTACCTCTTGTTGTTAAATAGTAAAAGACATAAAATCCTCACCTTTGCAAGCTTTCACCTATTATTAATTGCGTCAAATAGAAAAAGTCATTAACAGCTTGAGGGAAATTAAATTTGCGATGTCTGAAAATGTGGGAGTTGAAGGAGAAATGTTCAATGGCCGGAAATAATGAAGATGTAAGCGACACCCGGACATTCCCAAAATTATTTTAGTTTATTTATTTTCATTAACTTGCTATTCAGAAGGTTTGCAAAACCGAAATAAGGACATAAATTAATTACTGTATTTTGAGAAATACCAAAAGCTTGTAGAACAGATTTAAAAGGTTTGGATTTGCCATGGTAGAACCAGAAATTTCAGAGAAATTCTGTCTAATTAGAGGGTGCAACAAATATTTATTTTAATTTAACTTTAATTAATAAACGAAGAACTTTTTACTGACAGCTTAAATGAACCTCATTACATAGGTTTATATCACTAGATTCTTATATATCGATCTCAGCTGTTTTGTTTGAGACGTACTTTTTGTAAGCTTATGTAGAAATAAAAGAAAAAAACTAAATTTTTAAACCAACAAATATATAGAACGTAAAGGTTAGAATATAATGCATAACATTTTTTTTTTATAAAACATCGAACAAGTTGATTTTTAATTTTGGTGGCCGTCCTTTTTTGATAATTCTATGTATATTCAAATGTGATCCAAAAATATATATATGACAGCTAATTTCTGACTAAAGTATTGTAATCGTGAAAAAATGACCTGCCGAGATTTTTTCAGATCTTTACGTTTCAGAGTTCCCAGATGCCGAAACACATGTTTTCTCAATTCCGTCTGTCTGTCGGCCTGTCTGATCACGGCATAGCTAAAAAACTGCTTATCAGATTAACTTCAAATTTTGTTCAAAAATTAAGGATCATATGGGGATGACCTGGTAACTTTGGTAAAAATTCAATATGTCAAAACAAAATGGCGGCCTAGTAAAATTTTAAAAAATTATCACTAAAAAACTGCTTATCCAATGAGTCAAGTATGAGTCCAAGATGACGGAACAAAATGGCCGTTTAATAAAATATTTAAAATTTCATCCTGAAAAACTATTTAATGTACTGATTTCAAACTGTATGCTATAACTAACTGTGGTATAGACATGGACTAGTAAAATTGTGGTTCTAATTCAAGATGGGGGAATAAAATGGCGGCCAAATAGAATGTTTATAATCATGAAAAAATCACCCAAATTTTACATATCTTCACGTTTTAGCATCCCTAAGTGCCAAAAATAAGTTTTATCAATTCCGTCGGTCCGCCTGTCGGTTTGACTGTCAGTTCGCGGCATAGCTAAAACACTATTTATCAGATTGACTTCAAATGTTAGTCAAAAATTAAAGGTTATATGGGGATGATCTGGTAATATTTTGGTAAAAATCCAATATGCCGGAGCATTATCAAATTTGCCTCAAATTTTTGCACAAAAAAATCAAGGAATGACCGGTAACATTTTGGTATGAATATAAGATAGCAAAACAAAATGGCGCGCTAATAAAATATTTAAAAAATCATAAGAATGACCGGTAACATTTTGGTATTAATATAAGATAGCAAAACAAGATGGCGCGCCAATAAAATTTTTAAAAAATGAGCCTGAAAACCTACTTATTAGAATAATTTCAAATTTTGTGCAAGCATTAAGTGTGATATATAAATAAACTAGTAACGTTGTGGTACTAATTTAAGACGGCGGAACAAAATGGCGGCCAATTCTTTTTGTATCTTATTCAATTGACTTTAAAATTTGCAGGAAAATTAAATGTGGTATAGGATTAAACTAGTACGAATTGAAAATGACGTAACAAAAAGGCGGTATGCGTCAATGTAAAAACTACTTATTGAATTTACTACTTTCCTCGTAAAAGGAAAGTATTTTGTATTCATGAAATGGCAGCCTATTGAAATGTTAAGTAAATTATTACTAAAAACAAATTATTTATTTTATCTCAAATTTTGCACAAAAACCAAAGAATCAACTCGTAATATTTTTATATGAATCAAAGACAGCAAAGTAGAATGGCGGCCTAATAAATTATTCTAAAAAAATAGGTCTATACTTATTAGATAAATTATTGGGCATATATTAACTGTTATATAGAGATTAACTAATAAAATTGTGGTAATTCATGACCGAGAAACAAAATGGCGGCCAAATAAAATGTCTAAAAAATCAATGTAAAAAATCTACTTATTCAATTGGTTTAATATATCTTGCAGCGAAATTGAATATGATACAGGGACTAACTGCTACGATTTTAAAATGAGACGATACAAAATGGCCGTCTTAAAAAATCAGTGTAAACAAAATCAATTCATTTTAAATCATGCCCAAAAAATAAGTGTGGCATAAGTAGAAACTAAAATTTGGTAGGATTCCTATATGGTGGAATAAAATGGCGCACAATAAAAATGTTTGAAAAGACAGTATACTAAATGACCATGTGCGGAACCAAATTGGGTTACACTAATTAAAGAAAATATTCATAACGAGGGATATTCCGGGAAAAGGATTTTTTTTTGAATTAAAACCCCTCTTTTTTATTTTATTTTTAAATTCTACATCAAATTCCAAACATATTTTATGCTTTATGTCTTATACCTAAATTCAATTGTTTGATTGATAATAATTGTATGCATGCAGGGTGACCCAAAAATAAGTTATCGTAGCTAACTTCATTTTTTTAAATTAAAACACCTATTTTTTAAGAAATCATGGTTCTTAGGGTTAGACCATGTCAAAATGGAATCACTTTCCGATGATTCGCCTTCGACTACACGAGGCATCTTCAGAGATCTTTACTTCATGAGATCGGAATACTGTGCTCATTCAGTGTTTTCATGATTTCTTAATTAACCACAGCAGTAAAAGCTTCCGTTCTATGTACACCTATTTTTTATTTTATTTTATTTTTATTTCTTTTGAAAAAGAAGTAAAAAAGCAATAAAATATAAAAATTATATTATTAAATGTTGGAAATAGCTCCACCAACCTCCTGACAGTATTCGAGATGATTCTGAAATTCCTGCAAAATGTTATTGACAACGAAATGTTCTATCAATTTTATTTCATTTTTATCTAAATTTTTAAGTGTTCCATGTTGGTTGGTCGGTTAACATAGACTTTAGACTTAAAAAATAATTCAAAGGGTTCAAATCTGGCCGGCCATTCAATTGGACCCCTCCGATCTATAATTTTGTTTTTAATTACTACGGCCCAAACATTAAATTTTTGAAGATATCGGGTGTGGCATTCCATTATCCAATGAAGATTTTCAGTAGCCCAATACCGACAGTTATGCCTGTTTACATTTTTTTGGAAACTGTGGTTTATTATTGCACAAATTTATATGGTGAAACATCAAGAGATTTCTAAAACTAACCGACCACTCACTCCATTAAATTTGCGTTTAATTTAAAATCGTATTGTATATAGAAATTTGAATAGTTATATGAACACTAAACAAATCTGCTTATATTCCTTTGTATTATAAAATATCTTTTTCTTCCTTTCGTTTGGTCTTGAAAATAACATGAAATTAATAACACAGTTAGGGTTGCTGGTAAAAATGCCTCTATTAAAATTCCTAAACAACAGTGATGGCTTCTTCCACAGCACAGAGACATTTCCACTAAGAAAGTCCTTTTGGGCTGATAAAGTTTAAAATAGATTAATATAACCTACGGGGGTATAGGTACAAAACGGGAAAGCTTCTTACGTAAGAGTAAGACACATTTTTAATGTAAAAAGTAAAAAGCATTTTATTTTTGGTTCGGGGAAGAGAGCTTCTCGAATCAGTAGAATTCAGTATATACATGATAATATGAACATGAACGATTAAAGTAAATATTTGTTTTGGGAAAGTGGGTGCTGTATTCTTTAATAGCAAAGGGATGACTCGTTTGAGCACCAGTACCACCTTATATGACCTTCCTGGGTATATCGTTTTAAGTAGGCCATCTCTTAGCTTATTTATAAAACTAGGCATGTACATCCTACATGAAAATGTTGGTTCAAGGGCCAGACATAACATTATTTTTGACATATAATAAACATATATGAATTTTAAGCTAGGATTCTTTTTCAAACAGGAAACAATACATACAGAGAATAAGAACACCCATTTTGTTTTTGTGTCTTACACTTAAAGAGCTATTCGATGATCCATATTGAGTAGTTGCCGTGAAAGGTTTGTGAATGTATAAGCGAACGGAAGAAGAAAAAAGTTTGCGACTCTAAACATAGAACTTAAGACAAAAGATAAGTTTTGTATTACAAAAAATCAGCATTCATGCGCATTAATCTTATCTCGGAATATTATTATAATACCGGGCGGATGGACGGATATATACACTGAACGCTTTTTGAAATGTTCCACGCAAAATTTGATATTATATATATATGTATCGTTTGTGTGTTGTGTTTCCAAAACAATACACAAGCCACAAACAACTATAGGTAAACTACTTGGAAACCCAAAAGATAAAATCAAACTGAAAGTATACAGCATTCCATGCCAGGACTGTGAAAAGTTGTACGTGGGGCAAACTAATAGGCAAGAGTGGAAGAGCATAAGTATGGAAGACAATAATCGACAAATCTAAAATCGCAAAAATTCAAGCGCAATTAGCGCAACAACAACAACACTATCCGGATAACATAAATAACGACCAACGGCCGCGCAGATATAACCTTCGGCCCCGGGTGGGGGTATAAAAGGAAGCGTCGCAGTCACCAACACTTCAAATAGCTAAAGAAAATGTCGTGGAACGTCAACGGCATTAGAGCACGAAAAATAGAGATAATGCATCTAATCTCTGAACAGACCCCTGATATTTTGGCACTGCAGGAAACCAGAATCAACAGGGCAGACAGGTTCTCTATCCCCGGATATGAAACCTATAGATACGACAGAATCGGAAACATTGGCGGACGGGTAGCGATCCTTGTAAAAAGGACTATCCCGCACGCATACATTGGGATTGAAGACGTCGAAATAGAAGCCATATCCATTGAACTGTCCACCACCAGAGGGAAGATTAAAATCTCCTCTGCGTATAGGCCCCCCAGAGGGGACCTACTACAGGAAGACGTAGATGATTTGCTAAGGGACAGAAACCCCCGGGTTATTATAGGTGACCTGAACTGTAAACATCCACAGTGGAATAGCACCACACAGGATAGAAATGGACAAAGACTCCTGGACTTCTCGGAAGCCCAAGGGAGCATAGTCATAGGACCAGACAGACCAACGTTTCTATCAAGGAACCTTGGCCGTCCTCAGGTGCTAGATATAGCAATCCTAAAGAATATAGTCCATGACTTCGACATAGAAACCCTCAAGGAAGGTACATCGGATCACAATCCGATAGTACTCACACTGGGTAGAGAAAATAGGGCTCAAAAAACCTCAATCAGGAAGCAGACCAACTGGAGGAATTATCAGGATAAAGTCCAGGAAAAAATAGAAATAGCAGCCATTAATAACCCTCAGGAACTCGAAAGAGCAGTAGAGACTTTAGAGAACAAAATACTGGAAGCTTTTCACAAAAGCACAGTAATTATGAACGCTCCTCACGTTCAGCCGGGGAGTGACCTCCCTCGCGAGCTGAGACTACTCATAAGAGAGAATAGAAGGCTTAAACGTGCCTACGGGAGGAGACATCTCGAGCAGGATAGAATAGCCCTAAACAGGCACTCAACTAGGTTGAGAGATGCACTAAGGGTACACAGAGACAGATTGTGGTCCAATAAACTACGAGAATTAGACACTAAGGATAACACTGCATGGCAGATGCAGAAAAGGCTAAGGTCTGAAAACAAACCAATGCCTCCTCTGCACGGGGCAGAAGGGATGGCTTACACAGACCAAAAAAAAGCAGAGGCCTTAGCAGACACTCTCGAACGAGAGTGTCGGCTAAACCAACATCCGCTCGAAGATGACCAACATGAAATAGAAATAATTAATGGCTGCAGAAGACTATACAATACAGAAACTCCTGCCACGGTGGAGGACCCGGCTACACCGCAGGAGGTCGAAAATGTCATAAAATGTCTGAAGAAGCGCAAAGCTCCAGCCAAAGATGGCATAACCAATAAAATGATAAAGCAACTTCCTAGAAAAGGAATTGCTGCACTAACCAGCATAACGAACGCAGTCATGAGACTCGATTACTTCCCCAACAGGTGGAAACATGCTGAAGTAGTGATGATTGGTAAACCTGGGAAAGACCAAACTTTCCCACAGAACTACCGTCCGATAAGCCTGCTGCCCGCACTCAGTAAAATCGTCGAAAGAGTCCTGAACATCAGGCTCAAAGACGAAACAGACGCCCTAGATATAATCCCTAAGGAGCAATTCGGCTTCAGAAGCGGCCACTCAACAGAATTGCAGGCTCTGAGAATAGTTGAAACTGTCACCAGCGGTTTCAACTTAAAAGAAGCTACTGGCACGATCTTCCTAGACGTAGCCAGAGCTTTTGACAGAGTATGGTACAAAGGACTTGTCTACAAAATGCAAAACGCAGGTTTTGCAACAAAGACATGCAAACTGATTGCCCATTATCTGGATGATAGATCGGCAAGCGTCAGAGTCAAGCTCTCCAAGTCGATACCAAGAAGACTAGAACCAGGTGTGCCTCAGGGATCTGTGTTAGGACCGCACTTATATAACGTGTATACACATGACATCCCCAAGACACACAACACTTCTATAGCCCTATACGCCGACGACTGTGCTATAGCGGCAAAGCATAGAAATGCAGGTATCATTTGTAGGAGACTACAGGAAGAAATGGATCTGATAGGTGACTGGTGTATCACTTGGAAGATCAAAATAAATGCACAAAAAAGCCAGGCCATCCTCTTCCAAAAGAGGAGGATGATACCCCCAGAGGCTATAAGCATTGACGGAGATGACATCCCATGGACCAACACGATTAAATATCTAGGGCTGATTATGGATAAGAGGCTAACATGGAAACCCCATATAGAGGCAACAAGAGCAAAGACAAACAGGGCTATGGCCAGGCTATACCCTCTCTTGAACCGAAGAAGCCCCATGGCTCTTCGTACAAAGCTGACCATGATAAAAATGATCGCAAGATCACAGTTGGCATATGGTGCAGTAGCGTGGGCGTACGCAGCGCCCACCTACATAAACCAACTGGCAGCTACAGAAAATAAGTACATAAGGACTGCGGTAGACGCACCTTGGTACGTAAGAAACGCCCAGATCCAGAGGGACCTGGACTGGGAGCCTCTCCAGAAAACAATCAGGAAGAAAGCCACGAAAGGCATAGAGCGGGCAGCAGCACACCCATTCGAAGAACTCAGGATGCTAGTGAACTACGACCCCCAGGAGGAGCGGCGGGTACACCGGGTCTACCACCGTAAGCCCCGCGATCACACACCGTTACACTGACAACACACACACTCTCTTCGTTTTTCAGACACTCTCCTATATTGACGCGACAACATAGAAGAGGTGCGATGTGAGTACACACATCCGGATGTGTACGAGCTGACTCACCTAAGATAGCAATGACTTATGGTTTATTTAGGCCCTAGGTCCGTTAAACCGGTAGTACCTATCATCGAGAGGCGGCTTCCCAGGAGGGAAGTCGGGTGGATGGTGGGTCCTCTGGGTCATTGGGCCCTTCGCGCGACCAACACTTCAGTCTCTATGCGGACGCGAGAAAGAAAGCTTCAAAACGTCAGTAAAACTGTTCTTTTCAGAACGACAGTAGTGAACGGATGTACACCCGGAATGAAAACACATTAATTTTTTCCATCCGTGAAGGACTAAGAATCAACATTCATATCAATCAGCATTGATACACTTTCTGTTTAAATAATGATCGTGTACCCTATTATTGTAAATTACTTTTCTGTTTTGCTATAATTATGTAAATACTTATTTATATACGGGGTGTTTCCTATCTTCATTCGTAAAATGAAAGAGGTGAATCCTCACCTAATTTTAAGATGAAAATGCAGTATAAAGTTTTCTCGGATGTCACTTAGTTTTCAAAATACAAGGTGTTATATTGTTAAAATAAAATGGTTGTTTTTTATTATTATCTTAAATTCCATTTTCCCGATTTTGTTCAGACTTAGCAGTTATTTAATATAATAGGAAGCCCTAACTATTAAAATAATCAAGTACACTGGCGTCCCGGGAGGTTTCGTAACGAATATAATTGACAAAAAAGGGTACCTAATGTTAATTTCGATATTTTTAACTCATTTAGCAACTAAAAATACAACTTTTTTGCCTTTTTAGTTATTTTCTTATGGTTTTGTCTTCGCGAGAATAAATAAAAACCACTTTAATGCATGTCCATGAATAACATAAAAAAAAATAATAAAAAAATATAAATCACCTAACTAGCTAAATTTGGAGTGTACCTGTTCCTTTTTCAATAGTTTAATTCAGCCATAAAAATTTTAAACTGATTTGGAGTTCTACCAGCTTTAGACACAAGGATCATATGAAATCTGAGTAAGTAAAGTTATTTTTTCGTATTTTCTTCACTACTAGGTTTTGCTTAATTCCACTCCAACCACATTTCTTTTATTTCTCAAAATGACTGATTGATATATTTCAAGTATATCAAGTTATTTTCAATTTAAGTGTACCAAATTTAAAATAATTAATAATGGCTGAGTTCACAAATCAAGAAATAATTAATTTGATTCGCCCCAGACCCGAGATTTTCCAGTGCGTACAATTTAACAGGCCGAGTAGATGTTTAGTAGCTCATGGTAGACACTTTCAACAATTTATTTGAATCTTATATACTTATTTATTTTGTATTAAATAAAATGAGAATTTTGAGTATTTAACACGTCAGAATTATTTATTTTTTCGAAATTTAATGAAAAATAGGTCATCGCTTGCAATATTTTTAATGAAAATGTCTGATTAGAACAATTTATTGAAAGGAAAAAAAAAACAGGTAAATTCCAGTAACTGAAGAGAAAAAAGTTGTATTTTTAGTTGCTAAATTAGATAAGAATATTTAAACTGAAAAAGTCAGTGGGGTACCCTTTTTTTTGTCAATTATAATCATTAAGAAACCTTCCAGGATGTCACAATTCTTAACAAAATCGGTACAGGGTATTTAATATAATAATAAAAAACGGATTAAAAAAAAAACTTTTAACACCCTGTACTTTGAAAATAAAGCGACATCCAAAAACATTTTATACTGCATTTTCATCTTAAAATTGGATAAGGATTTACTGCTTTCATTTTACGAACAAGGTTAAGAAACACCCTGTAGATACGTTAAAAATTATCGCTTAATGGTAGTGCAACGAGTACAAAAAATGAAGAGCTGGAAATTTTTGTATCCATGACATACTTTTTATGTAGACTAAAAAATTTTGTTGTTTACGAAAAAAGTTTTTTAAGTATATTTTAGGGTTTAGATAACACAAAAACTGTCCATGATTCCAAAGTTACAGATCAGCATGATGTGAATCAGTTGGCAGTTTCTTTGTATATTGGATTATTTATTTGAAATATCTTCTACACAAATACTTTCGGTCACTAAAATTTTGCTTCCCTAACCAATTTTCAAACTTTAAGTGCGAGCTTTTTAATACGAGGGCCTTTCAACAAAAACTAGGACTAGTACTACCAAAACTTTATTTATTAATCTTAAACAACAATGCTTTTATCATGCTCTATACAGACCCCCTGTAATGCAATAACCTTATCCCAACAGTGCTGCCATTGTTCAAAGACATAGAGGAAGCTATTTTTTGAGAGCTTCTTCAAAACCGCCTCTAAAGCCTTAATAGCATCCAATTCTATTTAAACCGTCGTCCCTTGAGATCTTTTTTTGCTTGTCTATGTCAGGACTATATGGAGGATGCGGTACAGACCTGATATTTTTAATGTTCAAAAACTCTGTCACTATATTCGCTACGTGAGGACGATCGTTATCATGATGAAGTTTCCATTTTCCAATGAGCTCAGGTCGTTTTTTGGGGATGTGATCCTTCATCAACTGGAACAAAACTTGTTTATAATAACTGGCAGTTACTGTACTACCATGTAGGACCATGCCTTTGTGATCAAAAAATGTTATGACCATAGCTTTAGCGGCAGATCTTTGCGCACGTGCTTTTTTTGGAGGTTGCCCTCCTTTCTCTACCCACTGCGTACTCTGTTGCTTCATCTCCGGATCATAACAATACACCCAAGTTTCACCCGCAGTAAAAATGGACTTCCACCATTCTTCGCCTTCTTCTTCAACGCAGTGTTTTCAGTATTCACAAACCGCTACCCTATTGGCTTTTTGATCTGGTGTCCGTATACGCGGAATCCAGCACCTGGACCGCCTTGCAACTCACAACTTTCCCTGCCCTTACTAAACTCTTTATGCCATCGAAAACAAGCAGATTTTGCCATAGACAATTCCCCAAAAGCCGTATTAATCATCGAAAAAGTTTCCATTGCTGATTTTCCAAGACGAACACAAAATTTGATCGCATATCTTTGTTCTTTCAATTCATTCTTCACGATTCTTAGAGGCGCGGTAACAATATCTCAACTTTAGAGCGGCGTCAAAATCAAATAAATAATTTATGACAACTGACATTTTGCAAAATGAAAGAAGTCTATTTGGATGATATTTTCTGATTTTTGGACCGCCAAAAATCAGAAAATACCGATGTAGCTCGTTGCTCTGGGCCGTAAAAAATTCAGTCCTAGTCTTTGTTGAAAGGTATTTAAAGTAATTTAGTTAATTTTATACACAAAGTAGTTCCGATGGCCTTATATTACACCTAGAACATAATATATAACTAAATATGAAAACAATAAATCTTTTCAATTAAAAAATAACAGTATAGCAACTAGCAGTTGTCGTGCTTCGAGGAAGCATAGAAATGCATTTGCAGTTATGTGTGGAAAGACGTATCATTAGTTGCATGCACTTCTTCCTGAAAACTGTTACATTTTTAGATTACTCTGATTTGCTGGGAAATATATAAACACGGACATGAATCTATTTCGAGAGTAATATATCTTAATTAAGTCATGAATGCTATCTGAAAACTCATTCAAAAACGAAAACAAAATATAAGATTAAAATTAAATTGAGTTAAAATATATAGTTAATCAGTCGATCTTTGCTGGTGCATAATATAATCAATCTATATCAATATCACTATAACTTCTCAATAAATAGTTAAAAAAACATGAAAATGTACGGCCTGCGAATTCATTCTGGTAATATGTCACGTCGATAAATATGTGGTATAATTAATGATATATTACATTAATTAATTTACGCTAGTTATAGCTTAACGTTGACAATATTTGTCAACCTATATGGTTGTCCACTACAGTTTGGTAGAGACCAATTACCCCTAAAATTGGCAATAAATAAATTACTTTTCAATAGCTAAAAATATTTAATACTTCGCTACTGTTTTTAAAGCTGAAACGGAGATAGTTTTACATTAAGCAAATTGAATACTGTTTAGCGTTAAAGAGGGTATTGTATCATGCAAAATCTAAAATGATGCCAAATTTGTAAACTTTTTTTGTGTCCTAATATTCTTTGAGTGTCTGTCTCAGGGCAATTTCGCTATTTTTTTGAATATCCCTATGTCCATCGAAGAAATTAATTTTTTTCGTCAAACTTTAAAGATCTGTTGATTAAAACTGTCAAAAAGAGTAGAACAGTTTTTTAAAAATGTGTGTCAAAGAAATAGATTAGATTAAAAAAATATTTAGGAACAAACTCATTTTATGGTTAGTCAATGAAATGCAGGGGGGGCACAAAAATCAGTTTCCAGATTTGCACAATGTAAAAGAAATGAATTAGAGCTATGAGAAATTAAGTAAAATCCTGGAAAATGAACCATTACAGCTTAATAATCTCACACATGTTTAAATTGATATCAATATACTTCATCAGCACTTCCTTATAGCCTTACAAATTCTAACTAATTATTCATGATAACGACACTGTTGGAAATAACTTCTACGGTTACTGCCTTAAGAGGATATCGGAGGGAATTCTGCGATTCTGCTGCTGGTCATAACTCACAAAATATTTGCTGGCTGACAGGCCGATGTCTGTCATCGACAGAAACCTCACTAGTTTAGTGAGCGAGCCTTATAAAAAATTTGGCTGTTGACCTTGAAAAACGCCTTATTGCTTAGGAAAAAGTTGTATTTTTTGAACAAAAGTTAAAAAATAATGAAGAAGTTTTTTTGTGAAGTTCAAAAATACTAATTTAGGCTAAAACACTTTGGTTGCTATAGATAAAGAATCGAAAAAAACATAGATTTGAAACTTTTTAAATTAAACATTACATGTATTATGTGACTCGAATCCGAGCCAGAGACCTATGTGAATGAAGTTCACCTTAATAATTTTTTTGACGTATATATATGCTACTTATCTTGAACTATAAAACATATTCAAAATTTAGAAAATCCGCCGGCGCGGGCATGTAGAAAAATCTCATATATAGCCTTTATACTAAAAATTACCTTGTTATGAAGGTGACCTTTTTTGATCACTCTGTGTAGTACAGAGTACAAAAATGGAAAAATTAGAATTTATGGTGTGTATTTTGAAGTTTAAAATTTAAAGCCTCTTTATTTTCTGGTTAATATTAACTTTTCTGGGGCTGAATATATTCATTAAAAAACTATATCTTCTATAGTCAAGGAGATAACTAAAGTTTTCGAAATTTTTCATCATATATAAAGCTTTGTATAATAAATTGTGACAGCTTTAAGACAAATTCACCTAAACTCAGGCGTAATTAAGAGATTAGCCTATTCTACGAAAAAAACAGCATTGAATTTCCATTATCTAAACTTGTTTACAAAATTTAAATTATTTGCATCAGTTGAGTAATAGTTTATTTCACCTTTTTGACATTTCTAACCTATTATTATGAATGTAGACGTAATTTTAGATTTACACAAATTTGATTTATGTTAGCTTAAGCACACAAGAGACTATAAACATATTATCTACATGAGATTTCGCAAAATTTCTTACTTTTATTAGTTACGACATTTTGTCTTGGTACCCCTACATTAAAATCTGCATGCAGTTTGCGTAAAAGCGTAGGTATAAACTCGAATTATTGAAATTCTTGCCATTAATTATTAAAAATGTAAGAGATAAATAGAAAAATATCTGCATATTTGTATAAAGCCAAACCAGTTTGTTTAAATGATTGTGTTAGTCACTTTAACTATATTTTCATGTGAGACGGGTACATTTTGTAAACATAATATATATGCTCTTTGGTAGAACAATATTTGCTAAGTTTTCAACAATATAATTTTCTTATCTTTGTTAACGTCTTTTTTGGAGACCGACGGTTCAGAAAGTAAATAACGAGAAAAATCTACAACCGTAAATAAATACATAACAATAAATAAAAGCGATGATCAATGTATGTAAAAAAAATAGGCATGGCGATACAAATATATAGACAAACATAAACAATCACGAATTAAACACCACAAATCAATTATCACTAATCACCCCACTTTATCACTTAATAAATGGTTATGCTAATTATTAATTTACAAGTGCTATATGTAGGTACGACAATAGTACATCGTAACAAAGAGTTAAGACTTTTTGGTATGGGATATTTTAGACCTTTGCATATACGAATTTTAGATTTTGCATAGTGATACACTATATTTCAGAGTACCCCACTGTTCAGGCGAAAATTGAAATAATTAATGCTTTTTAACAGGGCCGGCGTGAGACATGTGCATGAAGTACACCTTTTTACAGCCTTTTAACCCACTATCATAAATCAAAGAAAATACTAGAGATATTATTCTAATACAAAAGACATGACTTATTTTTTTTTAGTAATCAATTCATGATTGGTTCCATTTCCCTTTTAGTTGTCCCGGAAGACAGCCTCACGAAATATCGCGGGTCCTTTGACCCCTCCATCGCCAGAATCTAGCTTCGGCCCGGTATAGAGCAAAATAATTAATAGCATCTTCTCAAGTCAAAAGACAAAAGGAATAAAATTATCGCTTTCTTTTAAGCTTGTAAAGGTAATTTTTTTATATATGAACAGACCACGAAGGCCTAAGTACTAAGTACCATGGTTGCATATTATCAAAGACAGAAAAAGTTTATTGATGCGGGATTTAAATACTTGCAGATTAGAAAAAGGAAGAAATACATTTGCTGGTAATACATTGCATAATCTTGACACTCTGGGAATAAAAGAGAGAGCAAAGTGGAAGGTCCTTGGTCTTTGTAGTTATCCGTGAAGAGATGCATGTGGGTCGATGCTCGTGTCTCTCTGGCAGGAATGACTAAGGAGGACATAATGGATGATATTTCATCAGAACAGAATCCGTGGTGGTAGCTGTAAAACCGAGACAGATTGCCCACAATTCGACGATGCTCTAGTGATGCAAGCTTCCTTGTAAAGTTTGGTACATTAATCAGACACCCTCTTGGAGACAGGTTTTGGAAATTGTATATTGGAGTGGAGTGTGCTATCGTAAGCATAGCTGTGCATTTTTTGTTGTTTGAAGGACGAAGTATTGCTTCTACTAAAGTTGAAAATAATGAGTAATTCAGAAAAGACGATTTCTTCTGGTGACTTTACAATACGCTCTCTAAGATCATCTTTTTCTCTATTTACTGATTTTACCTCTGACTATGACCTTGATGTGATAGGACTATCGGAGACATAGCTGCATTCGGGTGTGGATATTGGCGACCGGTATACAATCTTTTTAGAAATGATCGCGACGGAAGGGGTAGCGGCGTTTCGATGTATGTTGAAAATTCACTAAACCTTAGGGCTGTCGATATTCCGGCGGGAGCTAGGGGCTTAGAACAAGTATGGGTTGAGGGTAGCGATTCGGAAAATATATTTATTGGCTTGGCTTTGGAATATGATTTTGTCGCATTCGACACGTATTTTAATGTTGACTATTTAAATAAAAATCGAAGTCATTGGGGAGAAGACCCGTATCACGGATGATACCCAAAGTTTACTTGATTTGATTATTTTAACAGACCGCGACCTCCTGGAGAGTACTCTCGTTATAGATACGAGCAATATATCAGATCATTATCTTGTTTCATCGCGGCTAAAGTTACAGAAACCAAGACCTGGCGTTAAATATTGCACGTATCGAGATTTTAGCGGTTTTGGTTATGAAAATTTTGTGTATGATCTAAACTGTATAAATTGGGATATTTTGTATAGTTTTAATGATGTTGATGAAATTGTAAGTTACTTGAATAATAACTTAACCAACCTTTTTGATACCCATATTCTCATTAGGACAGCTTGATTCACTAAGGCTCCCGCGCCGTGGTTAACCGATAACCTTAAACTTTTAACAAAACTTAGGAAAACGGCCTAACGCGATATAAAAGAACCAGGACAGAAGCTTTAAGGGAAGAGTATAAAACTTACGAAATTATGTCACTATAACTGTGCGAAATGAAAAAAAAGCGTATTTGAATTTTGAGTTCCGAACTGATCCAAAGGCGTTTTGGCAAACCATTAGATACCTAAATATCAACTACAAACCAAGGGATTCTTTTAGTAACATTGCCAGACCTAACAGCTCTAATAATTTTCTCATTAATAGTGTTCCTACTGCTACATTTCCTGAAGATAATAATTTTGGTTTCTCTGAAGTTGACGAAGCGAAAATAAAACTACTGATTTCTACTACAAACTAAAACGAATGCCAAAGGTGCTGATAGCCTCAACAAAAAATTGATCTTATTTATTTGTCCTTTTCTCTTACCACATCTTATCAATATGCACATGATATGCAACTTTATGCTCATTTTCAATCCAGCAATCTTGTCGAAACATCTGCAAATATAAATAGCGACCTTGGCATCATATCACATTTATCTGCCTTTCATAACCCGAACCTGAATGAAAGTTATTTTTGGTAACGATAAATATATAATCGCGGAGGATGGAAACTTCTCATTAATCTTCAATTATGAAAAAATTAGCCTTTTCAGACTGCCCTAAGAATTTGGGAATTTACATGGATGAAAACCTTAGATATGATACTCATGTCTCGGAACAACTTAAAAAGGCCTATTATAAATTAAAAATTCTATATCTACAAAGATGTTTTTTCCACTCAAGTAAGACTGAGATTGTGCGATTCACTGATACTCTCCGCTATAGGTTACGCAGATGTTGTTTATTGGTCGTCATTAACGGTCATTGACAAGAATAGCCTGCAGAAGTTGCACAATTCTTGTATTCGTTTTTGTTACGGACTTCGAAAGTTCGATCATGTTACAAACTCGTTTCTGGATTCTAAGTGGTTATATCTTGCAGAAAGATTTCAACTTCACATGGCATCTCTAATTTACAGGGTCAGGCAAGCCGCAACCCCTTCATATTTGTTTGAAAAGTTACGCAAAGGCTCTTACGTTCATAACCGGGTCACCAGATATAATGACTTATACCAAATTCCAAGACACAATACCGCTTCCTTTCGAAACTCATACTTATATTTACCCGCTAAAATATTTAACTCTCTGCCGAATCACATCAAGTCGTGTCACACATCGATATCATTTAAAAAACACCTTAAGTCCCATTTATTTTCTAAAAGAATTTAAAATTAGAATTAATATTCTTATATTCTAACCTAATATTAATAATTGTATACAATAATATTTCTTTTTCACTGTGTATTGTTAGGTAAATATTATATTAGTAATAGTAATGTTAATAGTAAAACTTAAAGGTGGTTAGATGAGCAGCTCTGCTGGATCTCGCCACCTCTCTAGAATGTATTTTGTTTTGTAACTTAAACAGTCTAATAAAAGCTTTTTGAATTCGAATTTGAATTGCAATGCTGGTAGAAGAAAGCAAGGCATTGATGTGCAGGAGGAATAGGATAGGTACCACCATTGAATCCTGTGGAACGCCTGCATTGATTTGTGGGTTACGAAGGTAAGAAGATCTGCTGTGGATCTTTGGTGACGGACGCGGTATTGCCTGTCGTATATAAGTTTATAACTTTAAAGGTATTTTAAAAGATTATTATCGATATACTTCTCTATTGCCTTACTCATAATTGGGAGGAGGGATATGGCTCTGTAGTTAGAGGGAAGAGTTTTGGATCCCTTCTTGGGAACAGGCCAGAAGACTTTTTGGTATTAAGTGTTTTAAGAATATGTCGTATCTTTTTTACTTTGAAAGTAATTTCGTGTATATATTACGGCACAGCTGGTATTGAAGGAAGGGGGAAGTGAAGAGAAGGGATTAAATTAGAATTTGAGGCGAATTGTTTTACAAAAAATTCATCTTTTGCTTTGGACGTGGAAACGATTTCATCACCAGAAGTTAGGGGTGGAAAGGAGCTTTTGCAGAAACAGGTATGATTTAATATCTACTTTATGGTCAAAAATTTATAAATAATTTTGATTTGTTCACCTTTTTTTTTATTTGATTCATATGGGCTATGAGTTTAGAAGTATAAGTAAGCATAGAGCGAAATAATTGCATTTTACTAAGACTAAAGTCAAGTTGACTGAAATTACCATTTATCTTTAAGTTTTTAATAACTAATTATTTATGGTCAATAGTTGCGCATAATTTTAATATTTTACAGAATAACACACATTTATACTATGGGGTTAAGAGTAGCGCGCCAAAATATTTTGTCAACCTTTTGAATTTGCTGACTACTTCCACTACTGGAGATGTTGATATTCTATCGCCTAATCCTTTAGAAACCAATCTTAAATCTAATCTAAACATAATTTAGAAAAAAATTCGGATTTCAACTATTTTATATAAAGACAAACGAACATCTAGAGGATGCTTTTACTTTGACAACTTCCTTGAAATTCTTCTTTTCAATCTAACAATCTATCGATTATCCAGATCGAGACAGAATTCTGAAATTGCCACAAGAATTTTATATATCACTCCCAACTGTGCAGTTTGTTTAAAATGATATCGAAGTATCTTTAAAATACCTTTTCATTTTAACGTAATATTTACCGACGAAGAAAAATGTTTCAAGTATCAGTATTATTGCATTTTTATGTTTTTTTAATTAAAAAAAGCGTATCATTTTGTGTTTTAAAAAACTGATAATTTTTCCTTATTTTATTATAAAGTATAGATTCATTTTTTTTTTTAAAACAATAATTTTTGTATTATTAACGTAGGTATATTTTTTCAAGATCAAACTCTATATTTGTACATGGCTGAACACTCGTTACTTAAACTACTAAGGCTTTTGTAGGGACTTACATCGATCTACTGCACTGCAGACATCATGTGATTTATGTGCATCAATAGAAGCGAGAATTTAAATTTTCTCCGATACCCTCTTACAGTTAGTAATAAATTTGTATAAAATTTGGTTTCAAATCGTTTTACAGTTGTTCAACATTTAAACGAATGCAGTTTAAGTAAACTTAGTTAAATTATATGGTCAACAGCTTTTATAGAGAAATCAAAGAAAATGTATGTACAAAATCATGTCACATGTCAAACTATTTAACAGAATAAACAACCGACAATTAATAATAAAATACACGAAATCCTCAAACAAAAAAAAATTACATTTCTAAGTGTAGTTGCTATTGTATTGCGTTTCATAAAAAACTACAAAAGATTTACTAAATATTTAAACAAAAATGACAAGAGTGCTCGCGTGATTAAGGGACCTCAAGTGCTTAAAGCTCTAGTACCTCATCAACGAAATGCAAGCCGGAGGATTTTTTTTAGCCATCTGGTGTTTTTAAAAGGGCTTCCTCGCAAGACCCTCACGCGGCTTAGAGGCCCTTAAATACTTACCGCACCAGACCCCATAAGTCATTAGTCTGGCCCTGGGAAACAGTATACCAGAGAGTAGTTTGCCAAATTGACGGATAATACTTAACGCATTTAATTTCCAGCTGAAACATAGCTAAAATGAATAGTTAAACATTTCACTATGGTACCAAAATCGAAAGTTTGATAGGATAAAACGTTTCCCAATGAACAATTAGTTAGTATAATTGTTTATTGCTTTCAATCAACGACAAATTGACAAATGGGTAGAGGGAGATTGTAACAAATATTATTATATTATATTATATCAATATTTTAATTATTTTTAATCCGTCAAGCACCCACAGCATTTATTAATAGTAATTATTTTCCTTTTTATATCCTCTTAAACATATACCCTTTTCAATCTTTTTCCGTCTTTTCATCTTATCCCAAGCCTGCTTCTGTCTATTTTACGTGGTCTACAGTGAGCGATTTTCCGGGTCATTTCTCGAGAATTTCTCTTTTTCGACTTCCTCGTTTTATACACTAATCTCTTAGGGAAATTTCTAGTACACCTTTTTCCATAGCTAGCTGCACTACCTTGAGACGACTTACCAGTGGTGTATTATCCCATAGGTGCAGGAGGCGCTTGCCTGTGGCCCCAGAATCAGCAGCCTTGTTATATAATAAATTTGGTAAACGTAATAATGACTCCTATACTATTTATATTTATTTTATTATTTAATGAATAAAATATTAATTAACGTATAATTGCCCATTTTTTTGAAACACTAAAAACGTAAATACTCTGATCTTCAAATACAAACACCGGACGCCTCGCAACGATATTATCACGTGTGATGTAACGTGAAATAAGAAGATATACACTTTATTCGTCTCAACAAAACTCAGGAATCAATAGTTTCATTCAATATCGTCCCCATATTGGCTCAGTCGGTCAGTGTGGCCAAGTAACGGTCGCCCAATACTCGACTTGCTGAAAATTCTGTTCCTTTGGAATAGTTGTTGGCCATCATCAAAACAAAACTTAAAAATGATCAAACTCTGACCATGCTTTATTGTAATCGTAGTGCTTACTTCCAAGTAGAAGATCAGTTCCATGGCCAGGACGATGGCCTTTCGATGGATTTATCTTTCACTTTAGTGGTAGCCAGTATATTTGTAGAATAGTTACTAATATACACAATCGAAACAGCAAACATAAAATCCAAGCTTTGGCTATGATATATCGACGACACCTTCATCATTAAGAACATAAAAGACAAATAACTAAAGGAGTTCCTACGTCGCGTCATTTAAATTTGATATGACCAACTTTAAGGTTCTGTTTGGAGAGAGAAGTCTAGCCATTCTGCAGCTATGAAGCAAGAAATCATAAAGACTCTATCTGATCGAGCAAGGGCGATATGCACCGATTAGCCCTTCTAAGAAGCGGAAGTTCCCGAGAAGATGATTCTTTACACATTTTCTAAATATCAAACGAAAAGCAATGTACACCTAAAGGAAGACCAGTAATAAAGTTCCTTTATAACATTTTTGGATGTTAGAGGAATCTCAAAGAATGTAAGAAGATTTGGTAATGGGTAATTAAAACAACATTCATCTGGAAATACATTAAGAAACTTGTTTACTAAACGAACTCAAATTCCGAACGGAAAAACTGTATTTATCAAATCCCTGGTGAGTGGAGTGCATGTTATATTATTGAAACAAAGCGACCTCCAGCAGGATTGTATCTTACTGATTATATCAATAAGAACACCGAATGAAGATACATCAATATAGGGTATTGCCGAGCATGCTTGCTCTAAGCATCATCGAACTTGGTGGTCCCAGGCCAAAATTATACACAAAGAGCAGCACTGGAGGAAGAGAAACTTGAAAGAAGCGGAATTTTTTAAAATAACAATAGAATTTTCAGCAAGCAAAGTAGTAAAATACCTAAGGTTTGGTGACCGTTGCTAGTGAGTATTAACTTAAGCTTCATGACTAGACAGGCGCGGATCTTCTATTAGGCTATGTAGACTGATGGCCTCTAAGAAAAGAAGACCCCACAGTGACCCTTGTAGCAATTTATTTGTGTAAAAAGAAATTAATAAAACTAGCCATTGGTGATATCGAAATCATTTAAGCTATTTATAAGGAGGTCATATAATAGATTCATTACAGAAGGAGTTACATAACAAATAGCATAAGTGTATGTTCATAACAGCGCACTGCACATTGCACGGCACCTCGCACCGCACCTAGACTGGCTTCTAGATTAAACTGTATAAGTGCCAACGTTGATGGCCGGTATATCGCAGTGATGCAGTTTGTCAATTAACTGGGGTACCTCTTTAATAAAATCATCTACTATTATGAGGAATTTCATTAGGTTTATAACGACTTAAGCAAAAACCCACATTGATTTTTATTTAAAATATAATTATTATATATATATATATATATATATATATATATATATATATATATATATATATATATATATATATATATATATATATATATATATATATATATATATATATATATAGAGTATTTTAAAAATGTGGGCCAGATTTTAAAAATTTATTTTTGTACTTTATCTTTTTTCCTTTAAAAAATTAGGTTTTTTTATGCTTATTTTGAATGCAACCTAACAGTACGTAGTAAATAAATAATAAAAGACGTATTCGTATATTTTTGTTAGATAATATATTATTAATTTTATACCACAGTCATGAAATTTTTTCCGTTATTCAAGTTTTTGCCACTTCTTTTCATAATTTATTCAAGAACATACTATTATAATGTTTATGTATTTCTATTCCAAATTATTTCCCTTACAAACAAGCAAATAATTAGATTTCTCTTCTCCATCGGGCGCGGCGGGCCAAAATGTACGACATGTGGTGCGTTGTGCGATGCGCAGTTGTGGACACACACTAAAAATTCATCCTTAGGAAAAATTTGTATCTCAAACAAGGACAGCATACACTATGGTGTCTTGTATACTGTTTGTATTGGTAGATATACTTATGGGTTTGTGCTATGGCAGTATTGACTTTAGATCGAAAAAAGTTTTCCCTCGTAAAAAGGGAAGTATTGTAATGGTAAAAAAATTACCCTCCGAGACTTTTTCAAATCTTTACTTCTCAGGCTCCCTAGATGCCGAAAAACATGTTTTCTCAATTCCTTCGGTCTGTCGGTCTGTCTGTTCGCGGAATCTCGATTGACTTCAAATTTTGGTCAAAAATTAAGGGCCATATGAACCTGGTAACATTTTCGTGTTGAAGAAAATATAACTAAAAAACTATTAACCAATTTATCTCAAATTTTTCACAGAAATGAGGTATTATATCGACTGATAAAATTTTGGTATGAATTCAAGATGGCGGAACAACATGCCGGCCTAGTAAAATATTTAAAAATTCAGCCTGAAAAATTACTTAAGGGCCTGATTCAAATTGTGTGACATAAATAATTGTGGTATACAGATGAACTAGTAAAACTGTGGTACTAATTCAATATGGCGGAACAAAATAGCGGCTAAATAAAATGTTTGTAATTGTGAAAAAATCGCCCCTCAGGTTTTATCTTTTTAGCGTCTCTAGATGCCAAAAAATATGTTTTTTTAACTCCGTCGGTCCGTCTGCCGGTTTGCCTGTCTGTCTGTCAGTTCACGGCATAGCTTAAAAACTACTTACGAGATTGACTTCACATTTTGGGTAAAAATTAAGGGTCATAAGGGGATGGACCTGGTAACATTTTGCTAAAAATCCTAATATGGCAAAACAAAATGGCGGCCTGTAAAATATTAGAAGAATTATTACTAAAAAACTGCTTATCCAATTTATCTCAAATTTTGCACAAAAATCAAATAGGTATTACGTAGGAATCAATTGGCAAAATTTTTTGTAGGAATCCAAGATGGCCGAACAAAATGGCGGCTTAGTAAAATATTTAAAAACTCAACTTAAAAAACTTCTTAATGGACTGATTTCAATTGTATACCATAAACAATTGTGGTATACGGATGAACTAGTAAAACGGTGGTGTTAATTTAAGATGACAAACTTGCGGCTAA
Source organism: Kuschelorhynchus macadamiae (assembly GCA_030620095.1). Taxonomy (NCBI): domain Eukaryota; kingdom Metazoa; phylum Arthropoda; class Insecta; order Coleoptera; family Curculionidae; genus Kuschelorhynchus; species Kuschelorhynchus macadamiae. Next base: position 258,544 of record JAUTXW010000938.1, read on the forward strand.
ATATAATATTTGTATTCGTGAAAAAATCTTTCAGGTTTTGCATATCTTTTTAGCGTCTCTAGATGCCAAAACATGTTTTATCAATTCCGTCGGTCCGCCTGTCGGTTTGTCTGTCAGTTCATGGCATATCTTAAAAACTACTTATCCACAGTGACTTCAAATGTTGGTGAAAAAATAAGGGAAATAAGATGGCGGCCTAGTGAAACGTTATTAAAAATTATTACTAAAAAAAGTAATTATCAAATTTACCTACAAAAATCAAGTGTTATATGGGAATGAACTGGTAATATTTTGGTATAAATATAATATGTGATAGTGAAGAATGTAATCACGATCTAAACCATAAAAATCAATGTTATGTAAGCATTTAAAAATAAACACATCAGGTACCTCCATTGTAAGTATCTGCCCCAAAATGTATTGTAAGTTTAATTTAGGATTTGGCGAAGCTTCAACCAAAATAAACTAAAGTTACTGTTTAACTTTAATAAGCCCTCAAATTGACAGTAAACCAAATCGGTAGAGAGAGATAATTTTATAACATCGAGGTTAAACATTTATAGTAGACGAAACATATTTAGAAAACGGTTTTTCTCTAACGACATGAATATTTGGCAAAATTACTAAACTATCAAATCCGACACTAGCGTTTTAAACTGCTAAAATAAACAAAAAATCTCCTTACCCCCATCCACCCTTGCGTGGCGAAACTCCCAATTCAAATATTTTATAATAAACGTTTTAAATTTAAGAATTACTTGGACATTGTATGTTTCAGGACGAACCGCTTTCAAAATGTTGAAGATAATTGTTAAAATCAGTAGCATATCAAACTGCAAAGCTGAAAAACAGGTCTACAATGTCGAACAAAAGACTAAATGACTTACCTACATTGTCATCTTGTTTTAAAAAGCGATTCGCCAGTATGCCTTTAAAAATGCAGAAAGGGTTTTTTAATTTCAATTTTTTTTTGTATTGAAAAACGTAGATCGGGTTATATTATATCTTACAGATATGCAGGGTACGCCAAAAAGTGGCATGTATCTACAAAAATCAGTGTTATACTTTTCCCAAATTTAATCGTTATTGACTTATTTAAAATAAGTTAAGGCCACTGGTATATTTCTACACCTGGAGAAAGTATATATAATATCAAACCACATTAGGGCTTCTTGTAATTAAATCGAATAGTACAATGTGTCCACAAGTTTGGAAAATGGTAAAAACATGGAAACTTTCAAAAAGGGAAATATTAGTTGGTCATATCTTTTATCGTCATTATAGATACTATTTAATTTTACCTTTTTTCATAATTACTATTACTGTATGTTACTCTAATCTCCAATGATCTTTTGTGAGGGGTAGTCTTCACGCTCAAGGTTGCTGTAGTGCAGTTTGTGGGAGCATTTTTTTTCAGGAGTGCCGACATGTACCATACATATTTAAGGTACATAATATTAAGGTGCTATAACATAGTGCTAATGTTAATTATAAGATTTTATATTTCTGCCTTAAAATTATTCAGCCAGCCTCAAGGGTCTTTTGTATTATCCATTGGGCCTCTCTTCGTGAATAATATTATTACTCAATATTCAGCACTTTACCATTTTTAAACACTCTTTCTTTCAGTATAGGTAATTATTACGTTTCTCATAAAAGAGAAGTATTGAAATCATTAAAAAAACACCACACGAAATTTTTTGAAGATCTTTATGTTTTAAGGTCCTTACATTCCAAAAAAACATGTTTTCTCGGTTTCGCCTGTTTGTTCGCGGCATATTTATAACATTACTCAGCCGAGTGACTTCAAATTTTCGCCAAAAATTAGGGGTTGCATAGGGATGACCTGGTAACATTTTGGTAAAAATCTAATATGGCGAAACAAAATGGCCGTAGTGAAATGTTAAAATAATATTACTAAAAAACTGTTTATCAAATTACCTTAAATTTTGCACAAAAATTACGTAGGAATCAATTGGTAAAATGTTGGTACGAATCCAAGATGACGAAACAAAATATTTAAAAATTCAGCCTGAAGCCTGTGGTATAGGAATCAACTGGTAAAACTGTGGTACAAATTCAAGATGGCGGAACAAAATAGCGGCTAATAAAAATTTTTGTATCGGAAAAAAATCATCCTCCCGGGTTTTACATATCTTCACGTTTTATGTTTTTTTCAATTCCATTCGTCTGTCTGTCTGTTAGTCAGTTCGGGGCGTAGCTAAAAAACTACTACTACTAAAATGGCGGCCTGGTGGAATGTCAAAAATATTATTACTAAATAAAAGAATTATCCAATTAACTTCAAACTTTGTACAAATATGAGGTGTTATATAAAAATGAGCTGCTAACATTTTGGTACAAATCCAAGACAGCAAAACAAAAACTACTTATTGGATTAGTTACACATTGTGTAAGCAGAAACGAATTCAAGATTGCGAAACAAAATTGCGGCCAAATAAGGCGTTTAAAAAATCGACGTAAAAAAATCTTATTCAATTGACTTCAAACTTTGCAGAAAAATTAAATATGATATAGGGATAAACTGGTTCGAATTCAAAATGATGCAATAAAATGGCTCTAAAAAATCAGTGTAAAAACTACTTATTTAATTTATTTTAAATTATACCCAAGAATCAAGAGAGGTATACGTAAAAACTGGTAAAATTTTGGAACGGATCCAATATGGTGAAACAAAATGGCGGCCTAGTGAAATGGAAAAAAATTATTATTAAAAACATGCTCATCCAATTTATCTGAAATTTTGCAACAAACATGAAGTATTTTGTTGGAATCAACTGGTAACATTTTGGTACAAATCCAGGATGGCGGAACAAAATGGCGGCTTAATAAAATATTTAAAAATTCAGTTTGAAAAACTACTTAATGGATGGATTTCAAATTGTGTGCCATAGCTAATTGTGGTATAGGGGTCAACTAGTAAAATTGTGGTACTAATTCAAGATGGCGGAACAAAATGCCGGCCCAATAAAATGTTTGTAATCGTGAAAAAAATAACCCTGTCAGGTTTTACATATCTTCACGTTTTGACGTTTCTAGATGTCAAACAATATTTTTCATCAATTCCGTCGGCCCGTCTGTCGGCCCGTCTGTCGGTCTGTCTGTCTGTCTGTCTGTCAGTTCGCGGCATAGCTTAAAAACTGACCTGATTGACATCAAATTTTGACAAAAAATTAAGAGTCATATGAGGATGTTCTGGTAATATTTTGGTGAAAATCGAATATGGCAAAAACAAAATGGCGGCCTAGTGAAATGTTGAAAAAACTACTTGTGGAATTTATTTCAAATTTTGCATAAACATAAAGTATTATGTCGGAATTAACCGGTAAAATTTTGGTACGAATAAAAGATGGCGGATCAAAACAAAAAACAAAACAACAACTTAATGATTTCAAATTGTTTGCCATAACTAATTGTGGTATAGGGCTCAACTAGTAAAACTGTGTTACTAATTCGAGATGGCGGAATTTATCAATTCCGTCGGCCCGTTTGTCGGCCTGTCTGTCAGTTCGCGATATAGCTTAAAAACTACTTACCCGATAGACTTTAAATTTTGACCAAAAATTAAGGATCATATGCAAATGACCTGGTAATATTTTGGTATATATATATATATATATATATATATATATATATATATATATATATATATATATATATATATATATATATTTGTTAGAGTATTATTTGGGGTTAAGATGTAAAAAAATAAGCCTTTTTTTAAAATAGAACTTAATTATTTTTTCGACACATATATAGATCCTATATATGAAACCCAAACCTCATATTTGCTATATATTGAATTTTTAAATAGTTTTCGTTAACAAACCTCTTGTTGTTATGTTATAGTGGTGTATTATTTGGGGTTAGGGTCCAGTATAAAACAAAAGTCTATTTTTAAATAGTCGACGTTTCGCAACTTTTATGTTGCATCCTCAGGACACATATAGAATCTATATCCTGCATGAACCCCATATTATCAGTCTTTACCTACTCTGTTGATCCGCAGATATTTCCCAGATATTAAGTTTCTAAATGGTGTTTATTAACAATCTTCTTGTTGTTAAAGTGGTGTATTATTTGGATTTAGGAAATATCTGCAGACCAACGGAGTAGGTAAAGACTGATAAAATGGGTTTCATGTAGGATATTAAATCTATGTGTCCTGAGGATGCAATGTATCTTAAAAAAGTTGTAGCTTATTGTTTATGTGTTTTTTTTTGCTATAAATTCTACCTAATCTAAATCGTTTAGTATAAGATGATGCATTAGACATAATTTTGCATGTTTCATGGTCAAACCCGCAGGAACCACGAAACATTCTATTTGGTCGCCATCAAAGTTAGAACAAATATAGTCAATGGTAGATACTAAAAATTTGTGACTGTGTACATGCATACTAACAAAGATCCGTTATAGCTTACGCAATAGATAACTCATTTAAATGGGACGCCTTGAATTGGTCCGGAGATGAATGATCGCCAAAACTATATCATTTCGTGCGCTAACCAATCACTAAATATTAGAAGAGATCTTGTAGTTAAAAATGAAATATTGAATTTGGCTGATAATCTTATCTTTGGGGTTGGAATTTGATACAAGTTGGCTTGCAATAAAGTTTCTAGGAATAAGCATACGTTTTAATAGAAAACAAACTTAGTCCTACAAAAACCTGAATAACTAAATCAAAGAAACAACGCTAAATATTATTTTAATCAAAAAGCAGTTTTAAATCTATTAACTTATACAGGAAGAGGAAAATTTTTTTGCTTTTTGAGATACTTGTATATACGATGTAAGTTATTATATTATGACACCCACCTACAGAGTTATTTATTAACAAAGATAGAGAAAAAGTGGTATAAGAAATACGTTTATTTTAGTGTATATCCTTAATTTTTATGAAAAGCCATTCTCTACTGATTTGAAAAATATATAATATTGGCGCAAGGCGTTAATTAATTATTTTAGTTTAACTGCAACATAACTTGTCATACAAGTCTAAGGTAATGTTACAATATAATGCGAAACTTGTTACAGTTAAGCCAAAATAATTGAAAAACGGGTTGCACTAAAGTAGTCAAGTTACATATTTTTGAAATCAGGGAAAAAGAACATTCATAAAAATTATAAAAATACAGGGTGTTCGATTTAAAAAAAAACGTCTTCCGTTATATTTTTTAGGGCATATAGATAGGCATGCGTTGGTCGTTTGTTTTTTTATAACGGATTCTGGCAGTTTAAAAGAAACCCTAAATCCATATTTACACTTTTTCTTTATCTTCGTTAACAAACCCTGTAGATAGGTGTCAAAATATAATGACTCATCCTGTAGATTTTTGAAACAAGTCAAAAGTAATTGTCACTTTTTAAGTTAGGTAATCAAAAAGAGGATAAATAATTTCTTCTAATTTCTTAACTAAAATCTTTTTTTTTTGGGACGAATCTTTTCAAAGCCTGCATCCATTTAGGGGGGCCTGAACGTTTCCGTGTCTTTTTGAATCTACTGCGTAGCTACATTAATCTATTGTACTAACATCTAAAGTTAGTTTATATTGAAGCTTTGTCATTAAAATTAATGTTAAAGTCTCTAGTAACAATTAACTTACCCTTCGTTGCCATTTGATTTAAAAGAACCTCTAGTCTATCAATTCAGATGCGATAGACTTTTTTTTACCTTAAGATTTTATAATCAGCGATCAGAATGTATCTAGAAAAAACCCATGAAAATCAATAATTAAGTTCTAGTTATCGATCTCTAATTAAGCCCGTGATCTTAGTCCTGTATCAAGAAGTATATAATAAGTAAGCCGTACTTAAAAACATCAAGTATTTTAAGCAATACTTCGATAAGTACATGTTTAATAATTACTATTTAAATTCTGTTACAACTAATTGTTGGCGATCAGCTATGCAAGAATGCTTTATTATAATTTAGCAAATAAGGCCAAGTTGTGTCAGCGCAAAACCGGACAAGTTTTGCATATTGAACGATGGACATCGTTTTGAATTATGCAAGTTATAAGCGCTGTTAAACAATTAAATGCTATCGATGTTAATTAACAAATTATGAAATTACTACAATGCTTGGTCGATTCTAAATATTCATTAGTTCAACAACAGCAAAAATATTTTAATGACCGTAACTATTATGCACATAATAGATTTACACGTATTTATAAATATTTATTTTTACTTCTTTCATAAAAGGGAAGAATTGTCATGAAATATTCACTCTTCGGGATTTTTGCACATCTCGAATTTTTCCCATTTGCGTGCGTCGGTCTGGTTGTAACGCAAACACTACTTCTCTGATTGACTTCGGATTTTGAACAAAAATCGACGGTCATATGGGGATGGAATGGTAGCATTTTTTTGAAAATCCAATATGGCGAAGCAAAATGGCGGCTTTATAAAATGTTGAAAAAATCATTATTAAAAAACTACTTATCGAATGAACCTCAAGTTTTGCACGAAATTAGGTATGATGTAAGGATAAAGTGGAAAAATTTTTGGTGTGAAACGTTTATGGCGGAAGAAAATGGCTGCCTATTCAAATGTTGAAAAATTGAGTACTAAAAAACTACTTAACTAATTAACTTGAAATTTTGCATAAAAGTCGGGTGTAAAACAGGGATAAACTAGTAATTATTGTGTTAATCCTTTTGAGAAAACAAAATGTTCGGTAAAATTTCTGGAATAAAAGTTTCTTTATATGGAAGAAAGATGTTAAATGATATATAGCATATGTAAACAACGCTATAAAAAAAATAAATATTAATATTAATATTATAAAGATAAATTAAAAAACAAATTAAAATTTTGTTTTTACCCACATGATCTCTCATACAAAATTCCATTGCAACGAGATAACAAATTTTATAAATCCAGTAATTTGTTTGGTAAATTTAAATAAATTACAGTTTATAGGTTTTGCATGAACTTAATACCAAATAATTGTATTCACATTTAGGGTGTATTATCTGAACGTAGTAAAATTCTGTAAGGGGAAAGTTTTGGGTAAAGAAGAATTTACCAATTTTTTCTAGTTGCAACATTTAAAACTCTTTATGCATGTACCTATTTAGCACTTTTTATAGGCTGGTATTATTTCAATAATATTTTAAACCACTTATGGAGACATAGATCGCCGCAGTGTTTCTTTTGAAATAATATATCGATACTCGGATGTTGGCGATAAAAAGTAAGTGCCTTGAAACCAATTTTTTGATAAAGATGTACCTAGATCCTATATAGCCCTGCACCAGACTATTATACTAGAATATCTCTTCTACGTAATTAGTGGTTTTCCGTTGTCTTCTACACAGTGGCATCGTTTGGTGTTCAGGGTGATCCAAATGAGTGTAAAAATGCTTGTCAATTATTATAACACATACATAAATATGAAATTAACTATGAAGTACTTTAAATGTATTTTTGAAAAAACGTTTGAGCAACAAATATACAAAGATATATGATAAAACTCTTAATATTAATCTTATTTTAAATATAGTGACCTCTATTTTACTAAATTTTTAGAATCTACGAAAAAAACTAGACAAATTTTATAAAAATATGTTTTATGTAAAAATATGCCAGTTTTCAAAATATCCAAATTATTTTTAACTGCAAAGACGGGGTATATTTTTAATGAATAAAAAAATATAATCTATATTAGCTCCTCGAAAATATTTCAGGGCGTACTTAAATATTTACCCAAATATTAAAATGAACTATATTATTTTTATTTATTTAATAATATATATTTTTTTCTTTCCTTCAGAGATATAAGAAATTATTGATTTTGATAGATTCGGAATTCTTCATTAAAATCCCAGTTAATTTATATTTAATATTTCTTCTATGTATTATAACAACGCAAAATATTGAACATTTTTGCTCTCCTGTGGATCACCTTGTATGATAAGTAAAAAGCCTAGTTTCTGATCGCAGCCGACCCCAAAAGTCCACGAACTGAGTCGTTACTTTGTTATCCTAGCAACGAAAGGCAACACTGGACTAGGCATCCTGAGCACTTAAAAATGCTTGTCACCAGGACGTATTTTTGTTTATAGTGGCTCTTACCCAATCTGTTGCCCCTTCAGGATATTTTTACTAAGCGGTTAAAAAACCGAAAGTTGGAATATGTGGTGGAACAAAGGTGGACAAAAAAATTGCGATGGATCTTCTGTTCTTGCTCCGTTTGGCAGAATATAAATCGAGCCTGCATTAGGAATGCTGGGGTACTCTTTGGGTGTGAGAGGTCGTACGTAAATTATTAAGCGAGAACTTCGAGCAAGGAATTAAATTTCTTGTGTTGGTAGTTCTTAATTTTATCAGGTCCTAGTTTTTTCTGTCTCTTTCTGTTCTTGTTCAGGTGGCATCCATCTTATGCTCCTTTGGCTCGACCCCAATATTGGACCTGCGTTCCTTGAGGTGTTCTTTTTCTGGCAGCTTGATTTCACCCTTATGCTCGTTATTATCATACTCTCTGTAAAATTGCTTGGTTATTGTTAAAAAGCTGATCCAGTCTTTTGTGACTTTAGCATTTAGGTATCTTCTAAGCCGTTTTGACTTAGCCTTTTTGATGATTGATCACTGTTTCAATATTTTGTTAATCTTCCCGATTCCAATCGAATATTCTAGATTGCTTTTTATAACCTCAGCTGCTAAACACATTTTCATTGAGTGGCTCGTTTAGCGTTGTTGTTGGAAATTTCTAACTGCTGTTTTTACTTCGAAGTACAGCACAGGGGACCAAAGTGTGCAACCTGTCTGGTGAGTAATCAGATTGACGGCAGCTATAATTCTAATGGTGTTCTTGTTACTTCGAAGTTTTGGCATCTTGGGCTTATGCATTGGACTCTCATCAGCTTATAAGATGATTATAAATTGGTTGATCATCTTCATGGTTTTATCTATTACGCTAGTTGTTCTGATAGTCGTATTCGATATCCTGCTCGCAATTTTTGGGATTGTATAGGTCACGATGGAGATGCGCTTGTTTATGTTTAGGATATTCTTTATCAGCTGCTAGATGTTATTTCCGAGTCTGATTCTCATTTCGTTGTAAGTTGATGTCTTCTTTCCCTTTAAATTATTGTTGATTTTCACCCTCTGGGTTGGTCTGCGATACGATGTAGATCAGGACACTTTTTGATAAAGGCCCTATGAAGGGTATACCGATAGGTCGTCATGGCGGTCTAAAATTTCATTATTTTTAAATAATAGCATATAATAAAAAAATTGTTTCAACCGCTTTTTAAAGGAGGAACGACACTAAAAAATATCTACTTTTTTGGGGGAAAGTCTACCCCCAGCAAACTAAAAAATAAAACACTAAGAGCAGTAGATCACTTATGATATAAAACATAAGTTGTTTGGATAAGTGGTTTTTTTAGTAATAATTTGTTTAACATTTGACTCCAGCTGTTTGTAAGGAGTCGATGTTGGATTCCTTAGTAGTCATACGTGACATCACCCTGCTTCCATCGCTAGTCAAGGAGGATACGTATTTATAATAAGTATTTAGTATTTATTATAATAAGTATTTATTGTAATAAGTTTTTATAATAATAATAATAATAATAATAATAAAAAACAATATTTATTTTCAATATACGTAACAAATTAAGAAAAAAGTACATATTCATAACCTTAGAATAAATATTGAGAAAAAAAAACCTTATAACATATTACAAAAAAAAATGTAAATAATTTTAATTGCCCAAAATTGCGTAAACCCTATGAGAAAGGGTTTGTCTGCACCTTGAGCACATCTCTGTTATTATTACTAATACTATGTATAGTGATAAAATTAAGGGAATATACCGTTTTATACATATATACATATAAATGTTTATACAAAAATAGTATATAACACAGTGAAACATCAGGAAATAAGCAAAAAAAGAAAGTTCGCTAAATTATTGTAATGGAAGCTTGCAATAGCCATTTAGATAATAGCTTCTTAAAATTAGCTTGCTTGCTTTTTCTTTTTAGGTGAATAGGTAACAAATTGTAAATCTTATAACCAATAATAGGAATACACAATGTTTTCATCCCGACGAAAACGTGTCATTCGCCCCTGGTTATCAATATTCTGAGTGATGTTTATTTGACTTAATACTTGAAGTAATGAAGCTTTATAAAACAAATACCTAATCTTAAATAACTTAGATGTGTTAAAGAGATCATGTGTAGGAAATCAAGGTGGAAGATTATACATTAATTTTATAATTCTTTTTTGTATAATATTTAAGGGATTTAAGGAGTTTTCAAAGGCACCTCCTCATGCTACGATACCATAAGTTAAATGGGATTGTATAAGTACATAATAGATTTGATCTTAAATCAGTATTGCTTAATATAGGTTTAAGATATTTAAATAAGTATAGTAGGGATCTAAGTTTTTTTGTTAAGTTCTGAATGTGTTTATCCCACTTTAGATTTGAATCGAGTGATATTCCCAAATATTTTGCCTCAGTTTTACTGTCTAATTTACATACTACAGCATTTTGTTTCGATGTTAGCGGAATATTTATTGTTTTATTAACTGGCTGTTTATCGCTGTGAAGTGAAAAAGGTTTTTTTCAGGTTAATGGTTAATAAATTTTGATCGAACCATTCTGTAATAAGTTTCATATCAGTGATTATTCCCTGTTCTACATTTTCCCAGGTAGGACCTTCCACGCAAAGAACAGTGTCATCAGCAAATGAAATAATTGTTCCGGAACATCCAAGAGAAAATAGATCGTTAATGTAAACCAAAAATAATAAGGGACCTAGGACAGTTCCTTGTGGTATTCCGTAAACAACAATCATAGGATCACTAGTAACGTCATTAATTTGCACCATTTGTTGTCTGTCAGTAAGATAACTATTTAATAAGGAGTGTGCTGGTCTACGTATACCCATAAAATATAGTTTGCTCAAAAGCTCGCGATGACTGACAGTATCAAAAGCCTTTGCCAAATCCACAAATACGGCAGCACAAGGTTTTTTTTCATCTAGGCTTGTAGTTATTTTGTCCACAAGGAGAACGATTGCATCACTTGTAGATTTGTTTTTTGTGAAACCAAATTGAAATTCAGAAAGGATTTTATTTTTACTAAAACAACCAACTAGTCTTTCTTTCAGGGCATTTTCGAAAATTTTACAGATATTTGAAATCAAACTAATAGGTCGATAGTTACACGCTTGATTTTTTTCTCCCTGCTTGAAAATTGGTTTTATTAACGCCATTTTAAAATGTTTCGGACAAATGCACTTTGAGAATATAAGATATTTTAGTGGATTAGCAATTATTTTGAACGTTTCTTTAAGGACAGATACGTTTTATCAAATCATGGAGATGAATCATTTTTCATTTAAAAGAACTTAAGTGAGTTTTAATTTTTGTTCTTTTGTGGTTATTTTTTCTGTTATTTAATATATCGGATGCCAGTCTTGATCCGATTGTTGTAAAATAAGTATTAAAAATGTGTACTATTTTGTTTAACTGGGTTTCGATAATATTATTTTCATTTAAAAGTTCTGTAATCTTATTCATCGTTTTTGTTTTGTGCATGTTTAAATACTCATTTATAGTTTCCCATAACTTTTTTGGATTATTTTGATTCGAATTTATAATATTTTTATAATGTCTTTTTTTAAATCCGTTAGAAGTTTGTTAATCTTATTTCTATAAACTTTATATTGATGCTATAGCTGCTCCTCTTGCGTTTTCTTATATTTTTGGTATATTTTATCTCTAATTCTAATAGACTCTAGTAATCCTGAAGTAATCCATGGCTTTTTATATTTTTTGTAATAGTTGATTTTTCTATCGCCATATTGAAGATTTTAACAAACGAATCGCACACATAATCTACGTTGTCAGATAAGTAGAGTTCATTGAAATTTGATTCTGCCAAATTTTATTAAGTTTCATATAATTCGCAATTTTTTTTTTACTTTAATAGAGCGATTTTTTGGTTGGTTTTGTAAAGCAAATTTTAATATAGGTGGATAATTATCGGTAATTTTGGACTGTAATACCAAAGGTAATAAAGATTTTTTATCTATGCTATTACTTTTTATAAATATATGGTCAATGCACGTTTTTGAATTACTTTCTACTCTAGTGTATGTATTAATTAATAAGATAAATCCCTTTTCATATAATATATTAAGATAGATTTGCGTGTCCTGTGACACATCAAAAAGATTAATATTTATATCACCAACTAAAATTTCAGTATCGTTGTTTGCTTTATTTGTTAGATAATACGTCAAGTCAATATTAAATTGGTCAGTGGGAACCGAGGGTGGCTTATATATCCCCGTTATTGAAATAACTTTTCCCTGATTTTTTATATTTAGTCTTATACATTTTACATACATTATTCAAGAATTTCATAATCATAAATAAAATTATTTTTTATATTTTAATATTACCAAAGTTGTATATTTTAGAGTAACCCTGTATATTGAATAAATCAATGTTGGGCAATTTCCACGTCTCCGTCAAAATTATAACATCATGTGTAGTACCCAAAGCGTCAAGCATAACCTCAAGTTGATTAAAGTTTTTTGTAAACTTCTAATATTACTGTGAAATATGTCAAAATTATTTTCATTTTCATGTTTTTTAAAAACGTCATGCATATCTGTTATACATTTTATTTCATTACTTTTAAATTCAAAAGAACTAAAATCTCGAAGGTAGTCGTTAGTAGAATAGTTTTTGTTACTTCCCGTCGATTTCTGGTTGTAGTTGAAGAATTTCGTAGGATTTCTTTTGGATGTTCGGACGTAGTCTCTTTGCACCGGCGATCTGTCACTTCCTAACTGTTTTTGATTGCTTTCGTTGATAGTTTGTGGTTACTTTTCGGGTTCTTCGGCGGGAGAGTCACTCACCTCTAGATTCTGATTTTCAATGTCCTTCAAATCACTGACCGTGTAGACTTGCTTATTTACTGTTAACTTAGTATCCTTTATTTTCGCTTCCAACTTTTGGGTACGTGCCACTAATAGATGTTTCCGTAAAAGCTTCTATGGCTATCACACAAATCATTCGCTATGGAAATACCTTGGTCTTGAAGAATTTTAAGCTTCTCGGGGTTGCGGAAAACCGTAGATTTTTTAGAAACGATATAAAATCTATAATGACAGACTGTTTATTAGACTTACCAATTTTATAGATATCGTTTATATCTTGACTTTGAATACTTAATTCAAGTGTAGAATTTATCGTTTGTATAGCGGTGGTTAATAGATGTTCTTGTGATGTTTCGGGAAAGCCAAAGATAATCACGTTGTTTTTTCTTGCTTTTCTCTCATGCAGTTGACGTTTAATTTCCGACGTCTGAATGTCATTTGCCTGTATAAGCAAATTGTACAGTAACACTTGATCTGCCGGTAACTTGCTCGAATCAACAGTAGATATCTCTTTTAAAGCAAATATTAGACTAACCACTGGTGAAAAAAGACTTGTTCACTTGATCGGCGGCTACTATGGTTGCTATTGTTAGTAAATTACAGTACTTACAATGTTTGTATAAGCTTTGGAGTTATTCTCGACACAAAATTATTTCACACACAAGTGATACAACATATACAGCACTAGACAAAAGAAAAAAACGGAATTTTTTGATCACTTTAACCCTATGAAAACCAGAAATTTAACAGAGCGAACGCTTGTACGACTGAACGATATGTTTATATATAGATTGTAGCTAATTTAACACATACGACCCTCTACCCGTTTTACCTGCGACAAGAGATTTCGATGGTCTAATGCCGATTCACCCCGTTTTTTTCGTAAATCGTACATTTCAAAAATGGAGTTTGCATATCATACCTATTGACAGGTGGTAGCAGGTAGCATTCTAGCCGCCCCTAACATCAAGTTCATAGGCTTGTTTATTAGCTGGTGACCCTCGAAAACCCCTTTTGAGGCAAGGACCGCTAATCTTTAGTCTAAATAGTCTAATATTATTAAAATCCTCACTGCAACTTTCCCAAGATAATAACATAAAATGCAAAAAGAACACCTTGTATATGCATTATTATTTTGCACAAATATTTTAATCTTTATATTTAAATTAGCACCAATAAAATAATAAAGTTTAAAACCGCTTTTTATTCCCATTATTTAAATACTTACCGGTAATAAAATACTGAATATGCTTGCATATTTTATTGGTTAGCTAAACATTTGTAACATTAATTGGTAATTATAATTGATCAGAGATTAAATATTGTTTTAGAAGTTTTGCATTCATTAATATCTTAAATAGGGTTTTGGTTCTATATGCTTCCGCCGGTATGCTTTTTATTTCTGTAGTTCCGTGTATTTTTGTGATATGTCTTTTGATTGCTTGTTCAGCCTAATATGTCGATTGGTAGCTTATGAGCATTATTGGGTCTGTTGTCGTAATTGTTCAGACAGTTAGGGAGTTGTTTTGTATGTCTATTTTTGTTTAGTATTATGCCCTGCAGTTAGTATTTGCAAGTCTTTACGTAGAGGCACCTTTTTGGCATAATACGGCAGAAGTATTGTGCTTTTCAAATATGGTATTTCTAAAACCCGACAAAGCTGATTAGTGACTTTTTTATCCAACAAATTACTTCCCTCGTAAGAAGGAGTATTGTAATCAAGAAAAGATCACCTTCGCAATTTTAGATACACAGAAACGTGTGTTTCCATGTTCGTCGGTCTGTCTATGCTCGGCATAAGGCAACCAACACTTAGGAATTCTTCTCTACAAGACGTACTTTTAATAACATGGAAATATTACTAACTTAATAAATCTTTAGTTAAGAAGCCTATTTATTATATCCTTTTTAAGAAGCCTTAATTCAGACGAAATTAAAATGTACTCTTTATCATACCGTAATACTTTTATATGATGGTTTTCTTACGATGACCGATATCTTTTTGAACTGATGTACTCATTGTCATATTAAATTCTTGCTGGTACAACAGGACATAATGTGTTACATTATCACAGATTACGCCTACCAGATGGGAAAGTGTTGATATTCTCCATATACCCAAACTCAGAGATCACGTCGCGGAGACCGGCGAAAAATCGTGTATCACGGCGTGGAATATATGATACCTAAACTCGGGAATAATTGCGGAATTGTAGAACTTTTTTTATAGTTTATTGTTTTAACCACATAAGTAAGTGGATTATTCAGGGTGGTAATGTACGACTGACCCACATATTAAAGAAATTATCTTAGATATAATTACTATGATTAAAGTGTGCCTTTTAAACGACTTAAGAGGGTGAATTATTCGAGTTTTGGCATCGTTATAATACCGATCTACTGATGCAACAAACCAAATAAAATTTTTGTTTAATTACTTTCGTAAATAGATCATTAGCAAATTGCAAATAATAACAAAATTTTTCATACATTAAGTTACTTAGAATGAAATTATTTACGTAACGTCATAATTTGTGCCCTACCTCGTTACGTGAAAAGGTATGAAAATAGCCTATAATGTTAAATACAAAAGTTGCTATAACAAGAACTTTTGGTTTTTAATATGGATAGTACTGAAGATTTAAATTGTTGCACGCAACTGTGATCTGCTACCACTGATTCAAATATGTAAAATATTGGATACTTGACTAAAAAACCGTAAAAGAACAAACAGTTTGGTTTTATTATAATATTATTGGTATAAAAAGAATTGCTAACATAATAAGACCTTTAAGAAGAAAACTATTTTTGTGTTTTACGGCACCATTATAATGAAAAATTAAAATACTAAAAAAAAATGTTATTTACTTACCTTGAAATTTTAATCTGTAGTGTTTAGTTTTGAGTCTACTTTGAAGGTACCCGACGAACGACACTAAAAAATATCTACTTTTTTGGGAGAAAGTTTACCCCCAGCAAATTAAAAAATAAAACACTAAGAGCAGTAGATCACTTATGATATAAAACATAAGTTGTTTGGATAAGTGTTTTTTTAGTAATAATTAGTAAACATTTGACTATTCCGCCATTTTGTTTTGCCATATTGGATTTTTATCAAAACATTACCAGGTCATTTCCATACGACTTTTAATTTTTGACCAAAATTTGAAGTCAATGGGGTAAGTAGTTTTTTAGCTATGCCTCGAAAAGTCAGACAGATCGATGGAATTGAGAAAACATGTTTTCCGGCGTCTTGCGACCCCGAAACTTGAAGATCTGAAAAAATCTCAGAGGGTGATTTTTTCACGATACTTCCACTGTTCGAGGGAAGTAATAAATTCAATAAGTAGTTTTTACATTGACACACACTGCTATTTTGAATTCGTACCAGTTTATCTATATATCAAATTTAATTCTACTGCAAAATTTAATTTTTCTGCAAAATTTAAAGTCAATTGAATAGTTTGAATTGGTACCACAATTTTACCAGTTTATCTCTAATCTCTCTATCTTAATGCATGCCCAAAGTTCAAAATTAATCTTATAAGTAGTTTTTTCTGGCTCATATTTATACCAAAATACCAAAATAGAACTGTAACACTTGCTTTTTGTGACTAAAATTTGAAGTCAATCTGATACGTAGTTTTTAAGCTATGCTGCGAATTGACAGACAAACGGGTCGACGGAATTGAGTAGTTCTGTGCATATTTCAAGTGTTCTAATATTTGTTTTAGTAACAAAATGTTTACATTCATGTTTCAAATTATTATAACAAAAGTCGCGATCAATAGATTATTCTTTTGTGTTTACTAATGACTTCTTAAATAAAATAAAAAATAAAATAATGACTGGGCCAAAGGGACATGCCTAAAAATATCAAATTTACAATTATTTCCTAATCAATTTGTGCTGTGTATTGTCTTGCCTATTTCTGATTAGACCTTTAATTAATACTATATTAACTTTAATATTTTCCTGAATAATGCTTCTTTTGTGCACGTTACAAGTTCACAATACTTACAATTGGCGCTCGAATTGGTAAAAGGCAAAAATTGGTCCCGCTCGTATGGAGAAGATTCTCATCTGGTCGGCGTAATCTGTGACAATATAGTAAAAATAACTCTCAGAGAAGCCACCCTCGTGTACTCTTATGTAAATACAGGAGACGGATCTGAAGCTACGATAAAAGGAAGGAATTTGTAAAAAGTAACTAGTTTTCATGAATAAAAGTCTTAGACAATCTCCAACGAGTAATACACCGTTCCTATAGTTACTGGCATTTTTTTCGTAAACCGAGATTCGTGTCTCAACCTTTAGATTCTAGCTATTTCTACTAAAATAATTATATAAAATAAAAATTAAAAATGTCGGCTTACAAACTTGGACCTAAATATTTTTCGTCGAAATTCGAAAAGCCTGGTCGATATATAATCTTTGTATGGAGTGCCTTTGACGGGCCAGTCACTTTCACCAGTTGGTAGTATATATATATATATATATATATATATATATATATATATATATATATATATATATATGTGTTTTCATTCCGGGTGTACATCAGTTCACTACTGTCGTTCTGAAAAGAACAGTTTTGCTGACGTTTCGCCAAAATCACATTTGGCATCAGTCTCTATTCGGACGCGAGAAAGAAAGCTTCGAAAATGCCAAATGTGATTTTGGCGAAACGTCAGCAAAACTGTTCTTTTCAGAACGACAGTAGTGAACGGATGTACACCCGGAATGAAAACACATTGTATTTTTCCATCCGTGAAGGAGTAAAAATCAACATATATATATATATATATATATATATATATATATATATATATATATATATATATATATATTTATATATATACATATATAGATATATCAAAAATGCATTCTGTCACTATAGCATTTTGTTTATTTGATTGACTAGTATGCATATTAAACTTTAATATATTATAGGTATTTTACAAAACATAACTAAGACATTTAATTTTTTTTATTGTTAAGAGATTGTTGCCACATGTGTCCAATTAGAGTTTTTGTATATTATTTTATTATAAGTAAATATCTTATTTGAAAGCTTATCTTATGTAGATTGTACAACAAATGAAAATTTTTGATTCTATAGAAAAATATCTGCATGAATTTTTAAAGAAAAAAGTAAGGAGAAAAAACCTAAACATTAAGTTTGACGAAACTTTTAGCAGTTACCCACGTTTCACTACCCCTCGAATATTATATTAATTTGTAGCTCAGTGATACATTAATCACATTCAAAAAAATCAGCTGCAGCTTTTTGCAGGTTACAAAGTTATTCGGGAAAATATGAGAAGGCGTAACTCTAAAAAGACCTGAATTTCCATGTTCACATCCTATCCCCACCCTCTAGCTCCTGAACGGCTTACTGTTTGAACACGATGTTCAAAAAAAGTGTTTACAACTTTTTAAAGTATATATAAGAAAATCATTTTATTAAGGTTTCTCTTAAAGTGTAAGAGCTTGCTAAGAAAAGAAACAAATAAACGTCGCAAAGCTGTCAAAAATTGACAACTTGTTTTTTTTTAATGGAACACCCAGTATATTATGCCATATTTGAATTCTACGAAGAATTCTAGTCATATTTGATATACGTACCCCAGGTCTATCTATCTCTCTTTCTGAAATATTGACATTTTAAAAATGACAGTTTTCCGTCTTTGACATGCTACAGATCCCAAACGATACAATATAGAGCGAAACAGTTTGCATGTTCCTGTATTAGCTTTTAATCAGCAATCGATTGACACTGGGGACTTACAAACTTTTGGCTAAAGGTAGTTTGGATTCTGTAGCATATGAAATAGGAAAAACTGTGATTTTTCAAATTTCTCAAACGGAGATAGACCTGGAGTATGTTATATCAAATAAGTCTAGAATTTCCCGTGGAATACAAATATGGCATAATACGCATGATGTTAAAAAAACCAAAATTGTCAATTTTTGACAGCTTTGCGAAGTTTATTTCTTTCTGTTCTTAGCAAATTCCTAGGATTTAGAAAAACCTTACACCTTTTGTATTTAAACTTATTTCCTATATATTATAGTAAAACCGTCAAAGCTTGTGAAAATATGAGAAAGTACCTTGTACGCACCGTACATATGTAACACGAATTGGCTATACATTATAAAAGTTTGTTCTTTCTTATTTTTCTCAAGTAGGAATACTGTGTTTTTTTGGTAAATCTGAATTAATGTGAATCCTATGTAGTCTATTAGTTTCATCTTATTTTTTTGTAAAATTATTTTAAAAAAAGGGGTTAATGTAGGCGAGGATGCTTAAATAAATACACATTATATGCAGGCAATTCGTTTTAATATAATGTTCAGAGTTTTATAGTTTGAATAACAGGTTAAAAAAATCATTAAGAGCTACAAGCAAACCAAAACGCAAAATTTTCCAGTAACCATGTATTATATTAAAAATAAATCCGAGTGAGAAATATTGGTTGAATCTATATAATAGCTTTTACCCCTATATCAACTACTATGTTCATGCGAAGTTTGAAACCAATTTCTCCAAGATTAGACAAGTTATAGATTGTTGATATGAATCCGACTTACATTTTCCATAGTTCTGCATATCGGTACCTCCTAGGACAAAAAAGATAAGGCAGGTCAAACGCTCCATATTTTTGCAACAATAGAGAAATTTACATTTTTTGTCCTGGGTGAAGAAATCGGGTAAAAAAATTTACACATATTTCTGGGTACTTTTTCTGATGCGACGTCATGATAAACATTTTAGCAAGCCGGATTTTCTAACTTAACGTGAGTCTCGAAGTTTGCAAATATCTCCTCTAATGCTTTTAGGGGCGGCAAACATGGACAGAGATCGAAAAATAGAATTCATTTCATAGATTCTGCCCAAATTTTGTAAGTTCTAACATATATTGACATATAATTATGTTAACCAAATGAATGTTATTATAATAAAAATAAATTAATGGTGTAACAGTGACATATAATATTCTAATTGTCGTATTAGTGATTTGCCATTAAAATTAAAATTATAGGTTTATCCACTACTATTGCTTTTTATTACAAAACCGCAATTAGATACATAACTGATTTATTTCCGTTTTCAGAGAGAAACAATTATGACATCTGACAATGAGTCACCTAAATCAGGCAGCCGACAGCAATTAGATGAGGAACAATTAAGGAAAATTGGCCAAGTAGAACACCTTGACTTCCCATAGAATATAGAAACACTCGCCTTGTCGACATCTTCACATGGATAACAAATTGCATCAATAACCCGCCTTATTGACTGTTAACACCATAAACTGCGAATCGGTTTGCTTGTGTAGCATTTCGCACGCATTCAAGTGTTTTTTTTTGCATCTCGTTATGCGTAAATTTGCTGTTTAGAGCTTAATACCTCCGTAGAATCCATCGGTAGTGTTCAATGTGACCTTTTAGGATTTTAGGACGTAACAGTTTCTAAGTGATGTCATATATCGATAACGCTTAAACATGTTGACGGCCAACGTGTTGTGTTTAAAGAAAAAGAAAAAACGAACTTACTGCTTGTCGAGTACCTCCGGTTGTAAGGGATATGGAGCTAGTACGTCAAAAAATGAAAGGTAAGATTTTAAGTAAGCCAGGACAGAATTCTTTCTTAAAAAATGCAATAGGCTCTAATATCCTAATAACACTGAACTTTTTAAAATTTTTACTTCTTTGATGATAGGTAATAAAATAAAAATTACTGGAAACATCTCTGTTATCAAGACTTCAGTGGATATGCTTTTGTTAGTTTTTAATGAGCACTGGACGTTGACTAATTTGGTCGATCGTCTGTCTTATATTATATCTCCTCCTTGCGCTTAGCTTCCCCTCGAAGGGGGTCTGGTTATGTGGCCCTTTAAATGCAATAATTGTTAAGTATGAAATGATTTTATTATTGTTATAGGAAATTTACATTTATTACATAGACAGAAGCTTTAGACACTGTCGGTCTCTCTGTTCACAACAAAGCTATAAAACTACTTACCTAATCGACTTCAAATTTTGGTCAAAAATTAGGAGTCATATGGGGATGACTTGGTAACATTTTGGTAAAATCCAATATGGCAAAACAAAATTCCGGCTTAGTGAAATGTTAAAAAAATTATTACTGAAAAACTACTTATCCAATTTATCTCAAATTTAGGACGAACATCAAGTATTATGTAACAATCATCCGGTAAAATTTAGGTACGAATCCAAGAGGGCCAAAAAAAATGGCGATTTAACAAAATATTTAAAAATTCAGCCCGAAAAAATTACTTAATGGACTGATTTCAAATTGTATTGGTGAAAAAAATCATCCTCTCAGGTTTTACATATTTTCCGGTTTTAGCGTCCCTAGATGCCAAAAAATCTGTTTTATCAACTCCGTCGGTCCGTCTGTCGGCTTGCCTGTCTGTCTGTCGGTTCGAGGCATATAGGTTAAAAACTTCTTATCAAATTGACTTCAAGTTTTAGTCAAAATTTAAAGGTCATATGGGGATGATCTGTAATAGTTTCGTAAAAATCTAATCTGGCGGAACAAGATGAAATGAATAATGAATTGAATTCATCATTGGGGTTTGTTTATGTTTACGTTGTTGCTGTAAAGTTTTGATTTTTCGTGTCTAAATAGTTGGAAAAATTTGAATTAAACATCGTAAATCGTGACAGTATACATTGTTTTTCTCCAGTGAATGTTAACAGTGGTTTTTGTGAGGTTTTTAAGTGTTTTTTAACTTGTTGGATTCTCGCCGAGGAAGTCGATGGTTCGCTGATGCTAAAATTGTACAGAAACAGTACAATTTAAAATTGACATCAGTGACGTCATACTGAGCGGTATTATTTGACTTTGTTCTTCCAGTCCTAGCATCACATACCATGCAGCGGCAATTCAAGTGTTGTAGGAACAAGGAATTCACGAACTTCATTTGCGTCGTGTGTCATGCCTTGTTCCATCCTAGCTGCTTAGAAAGAGTTCAAGGAACGATAAAGTTGGGGGGCTACCGAATTCTCTGTTCAGGTGAATGCCAAACGACACACAACGATGAAGACAAACAAAGGGAGGCTTACAGGAAAGTCATCACATCACTGGAAAAGGAGTTGTTTGAGAGAAATAGATACATTGAAAGACTGAAAAGGACCAGCCAGGTATTTGAGGACGATGCTACAGAAGCGGAAAAAGCTTTATCATCGCAGATTGAACGGTTGAATCAACGCAACGTTTCATTAGAAATCGAATGTCAAAAAACAAAAACTCGAGAAACTGAGTTGATTGCTGAATTGGAATCTTATAAAGAAACCAAGTTGAAGCTCGAAAACAGAATAAAAGAAATAAACGACCTAAGCACAAATTTGATTACCTCAATCAGAACTTTAGAAAGTGAAAACGAATACTACTCTAAGGAAGTGAAGGAACTGAAACATACATTATCGAACTTGCAACACAGGAATAACAACTATAATCAACCCAGTAGTTTGGTCAGCAACCATACAAATGAGTCCACTAATTTATCAACTAAATCCCCAAACTGTCCGGCAATTATCAAGAATCGAAGAAATCAAATTCTTATTATGGGAAGCGAAGACATCAGAAACATTCCATGGATGTTCAAAATAAAAACAAATTATCTTTATGACATTAACTGTCAGACTGCAAAAAATCTACTTTTTCACGATTCGATCCGTCGGTGTCAGCAGTTGTGTGGAAACTTTAATAAGAGAGACTATGTAATTTTTTTCACTTCTGATTATAATGCAGTAAAGGGTCGACCAATAACATGCAGTGAAATAGAGCTTCTGGTATCAGTCACAGCCAACACAAATTTGATTGTGTGTGGCTCTGGTTATCATATTCATAGACCGATTCTCAACGACCTGATACACACTCAGAACGCGGCAGTTGGGCGCTATTTGTTTGAAAAACAACGCACTTTTGTGCCTATTGCATGTTCAACATGGAACGGTAAAATGGACTACGCTACAAAAAAGGAGTTTGTCACACTTCTAATTAGTAATTATTTTTCAAGACAGATAACTGAGAATAACTTATTGATTGATAGTGATACCGTTATTCCACGTCAGAGTCAGAGACCAGAAATCGATGGGCAGCAAAATTTTCCAAATCATCCAACCGCCCAAACGTCGCCTTGAACGTATACTATCAGAACGCCCGTGGACTGCGCACCAAAACTGTTCAATTTTACAACGAATTATTGAATTCAAATCACGACATTGTGGTTATCACTGAAACTTGGTTGAACGAGGGAATCACAAACGAAGAAATTTTTCCTGTCAATTTTGTGGTATACAGAAAGGACCGAAGTGCTCATATTACTGGTAAATCAAGAGGAGGTGGTGTACTAATTGCAGTCAGCACGGGTTACCATTCGTATGTCCTCGATACACCTGATAGTCCCTTGGAAGAGTTGTGGGTCGGGGTCACTATTGGAAAGACTCAGTACGGTTTTTGTGTAGTATATATTCCTCCAGCGTCCGGTGTTTCTGTCTATGAGGATCATATTAATACAGCCAGCTATGTTATGGACAGAATACCTAATACTAGGGTGATGATTTTGGGCGATTACAATTTACCAAACTTCTCACACTCTCTTAAAAGTGTTGACATCGTGGATGATCATATTATTAATGATGAATCAATTTCATACCTGAACCAACTCAATAATGCTCCTAACACTGTATTTGTCCCAGGGAATGATTGCGAGAGAACTCTATATGATTTTGTTTGTTTTTATGATCTTTTACAAACAAATCAAATTTGTAACCATAATCAATCTACCTTGGACTTGGTGTTTTCAAATCATGCTAATATCGTAATTGCTGAGAGTCTCTCGCCATTATCCACTGTTGATTGCCATCATCCACCTTTGGATATTTCTTCACATATCGGTCCTCCACTTGATGAGCTAGTTGACAATCAAACCATCGATTTAAATTATTTCAGGGCGGATTACGATGGACTTAATGATTATTTTGCTGACATCGACTGGACCCTCTTAAACTCATGTCCTGACATAGACGCAACTGTGGATATGTTTTATTTAATCATTTATGTAGCTATTGACTTTTTTGTACCAAAGAAAAAATCTAATACACTTAGATTTCCTTCTTACTTCTCACCTAATACTATTGACCTTATAAAGCAAAAAAATAGAACATTCAATGGATTAAAGAATAGTGGAAACTGTCCTTTTCTAAATCGTGACTATAGACTGTTAAGATCACAGTCGAAATTATCAATTGATGTTGATTACAGAGCCTTCATTAGCTCCTCCGAATATAACATTCTACAGAATGTAAAGGCTTTTTGGTCCTATCTAAAATCAAAAAAATCCATCACAGGTTTTCCCAATCAAATGACTTACAACAATAACACTTCTACTAACCCTAAAGAAATAGTGAACTTTTTTGCTGCATTCTTTCAATCTGCATATAATTTGAACAGAAAGTCAAGGTATAACACAAATTTATTACCTAGCACTAGTATTAATCTGCGTAACATAGCAATTAATGCAGACATAGTTTTTAATAAGCTGGTCGAATTGAAAATCAATAAGGGGGCCGGCCCAGATAAAATCCCTCCAATCTTCTTCAAAAATTGTAGTCCAACCCTTTCCATGCCATTAGCGCTAATATTCAACGCATCACTTTGTTCGGGTAGTTTTCCAAGGAGATGGAAGTCGGCCATCATCACAGCTCTTTTCAAGGGCGGTGACAGGTCTGAAATCTCAAATTATCGACCAATCTCTGGACTGTGCTGTATGGCAAAAGTCCTGGAATCAATAGTGACAGACGAAATCTTCTGTGCTTTTCAGCAAATTATATCACCGCATCAACATGGATTTTTCCGTTCTAGGTCGTGTCAGACAAATCTGTCAGTTTACTCCAATTTTCTGAGTTCTTCTCTTGACGAATCAGTTCAGGTCGACTCAATCTATTTTGATTTTCGTAAGGCATTTGATAGTGTAGATCATTCTATTTTGCTGAAGAAGCTAGAGCACTATGGTGTGGGTGATCCTCTACTCTCTTGGATTGGTAGCTATCTCAGTCAACGGACTCAATTTGTGAAATTCAACAACTGTCTATCGAGCGAAATCCACGCATACTCGGGTGTTCCTCAGGGGTCTCATCTTGGGCCGGTACTGTTTTTGGTGTTTATCAACGACCTTTCCTCAATCTTCAAGCATTGCAGGTACCTTCTATATGCCGATGATCTTAAAATTTTCCAGAGAGTTGTGTGCATGGACGATTGCAGCCTTGTTCAGGAAGAGATTAATGGCTTATTTGCCTGGTGTTCAGAAAACGGAATGTCCTTGAATAGTTCTAAATGTAAAGTGATCTCATTTTCCCGTAAGAAACAACTCCTTCACTATGGATATTCCATTGACAGCACCATCCTTCCTCGGGTAGGCCTGATTAATGACCTTGGCGTTCTTTTTGACGGTGAGTTACGCTTCATCAACCATATCGACAATGTCATAGCTAAAGCATATAAAATGACAGGTTTCATCATGAGGCAGTGTTGGGAGTTCCGGAATATTGAGACACTGAAATCAATCTATCTCTCACTTGCGAGGAGCCATTTGGATTACTGCAGTGTGGTATGGTCACCCTTCTATAAAGTCCACATTAAGAGAATTGAGCGGGTCCAGTCTAAGTTTGCAAATTTTCTTTTGTACAAGTTGAATATCGACAAAACAGTGCTAACTTATAATCAACGCATAAACATGCTGGGGCTCGATAGTTTGGAGGTTCGTAGGATAATGCACTCATTGTCTTTTGGACATAAGATCATCAATAGTCACACAGATTGTGCAGACTTGTTGACGCTAATCAACTTTAGGGTTCCAATGCGAGCAACCAGGCAATTGGAAATGTTCCAGCTGCGGCAAGGTCGTACAGACCTGGGCAAATACAGTTGTATCAACCGAATGATGGAGTTTTTTAATCGGTTCATTCCTTCAAACTTTGACATTGATTGTTCTCCATTATGTTTCAAGAACAAGATTAGGCTAATATTCAAAGATTATGATGTGTAACCAAATTTTATTTTTAGACTCGCTTTTCATGTATTTGTACCATGTTTTGTTATGTCAATTTAGTCTATTAGCATTGTTTCATATTGTTATTGTTATTTGACTGTATTTGTATCTTTCATTAGTGATGTAATTTTTTTTTTTTTTAATTTATATTGTTTCTCCTTGAATGTGCTATTTGGGCAAAGTCCTGTTATGTACTTATTGAATAAATAAATAAATAAATAAATAATTAAAAAAGCTAATTATACAATTTCCTCAAATTTTGCACAAAAATTAAGTATTATGTATAAATCAACCGATAAAATTTTGGTATGAATCCAAGATGGCGGAACAAAATGGCAGTACATAAAATATTTAAAAATCTGTGGTACTAATTAGATAGGAAAATATCGTTATTCTTATGTTTTTTTTTCTGCTTCAAAATGTGCTAGTATTATTTTCCCACCCAGCACCCCATTTCGCTATACAATCCAGCAAGAAACCAAACTAACCCAAATATTGTGGTTATTTTGGGTTATGGGTTATGGACATTTCTTAAATGTCTTTTTAAGTGCCTTTTTGCCTATCATGAATTTTGAATTTATAATAAAAAATGTGTTCGTTTTTGTGGTGCTATGGTGTTATATATCCAAACAAAGATAAACCCAAGGTTATGCTACCAACTGTTCGATCCGTTGTTGTTGGCAACCATGTAGAAAAATTGTGTTATCAAGGTCATTGTGATGTATTAAAAGAGATATTTCGTAGTCTATTTGTTGAATATTTATGATTTTCAAAATGAAAATTTTCAAAAACTAATTTATCTTTCACACTTTAAATTTCGATATTACTAGTAATATGAAGATAAAAGTAAATAAAATTAGTCAGAGTCTTTGAAAATTTTTTCAAAATTTGTGGATTCATATCGCGTTGTTGATCCGAACATTATAATTTGACACACATGTTTGTTTGATCTCCAAGGGCAATACTCCTGGGGTATTTATTGTTTATTGATATAGAAGTCTCAGGCTAATTAAAAGTACAATACTATAATAGAAAATATGTTTTTTTTTGTTATTAATTAAACCTATTAAAGTAAAATTATAAGTGATATTTATTTAAAAGATAATTTTTTTTTGGGATACCCAGTCGATATGTAAAGGTGCTTTGTTTAGGATCCTTTCGTCCTGACTGAGATGACAACAAAAAAGTATACATTTAAAATGGGGAACTGCATGCAGTATTATGGATCATTTGCAAGCCTTCCGCCGCTGCAATATAATGTTAAAGTTGTAAGAGATATTTATTAGCTTCAATGTAATTTAATTAGGGAAATATGTATAGTTGGGCGCTAAATTCGAATTTTTACGAAAAAATCAAATCTAGAATTATAAAAAAGAAGACCATTTTTTGTCCACTTTTTGACGCAAATGCGCAATCGTTTTTCAGGCACCATTCATTTGGTGAGGGAAAATATATTTTTTAAAATTTTATCGTGAATTTTTTTATTTTTTGCCTAAATTACAACAAAAACTGATATAATGTTGATTTTTAAAATAAGTTAAAAAATGATTAAAACCAGAAGATAGAGCACACTTGAGGGTATAAAATAAAATGAAAAATACATTTCAAAACTTACGTTGCAAATTCCACATTTAAACAAAACAGGTTTAATTAACAGTAGACGCGTCTAGTTTCCGCACAGAAGTTAAATTTTGAATGATTTTTAATAATTGACTTTTCTGACTAAATTCAAAACTAAACTCGTAAATCAGTATCTATTTTCGGAAGTTTAGATCAAAAAAACAGTCTGATGTTTACCTCTTTAGTTAAGTTATTCACCAATCCCTCACCTAACGCCAAATATCTAACAAAGTTCAAGAGTAGTACAAGCAAACTAGTGGAATACTAAATTGAAGTACAATCAAAGCCTACATTTATAAAGGCTGTGGTACAATTGGTAGGTATCCAAATATACAATGGTAGAGTATTAACTAACGTTCGCCATTTCGTCAATAATAAGGATTTCGGTAAAAATTCGCATTTTTTTAGGTAATATCAAAAGATTCTAAGATAAATGATGTTTTCATACATTTAAAGATACCTTTAGACATCTTATTTTCGAATTTATAACATGAGTATAATAAATGAGATTTATAAAGTTTTGTAGAAAGTGTTATTTAGGAGTGGAAACTACATAGTTAAAGGCTATACTAAAAATATATATTGAATTAAGTTTCTTCTAATATTAAAATTAAAATGTATTTTATCAAGCTAATTACAAAGTATATATAAGAAAACCGTTACTGATCTTAAGATTCATAGTCACTGCAGCTAGGAGATTGGGAATCTCCTACACTCACCTGGAAATTTTCGCTCCCTCATGGGAACTGTAAACATAATTAATTAGGAAATCATTATAGCGAATTACCTTAGTTTCTGGTTGCTTCAAATTTCTCTTGAACCTGATCCTCGTTTATTATTCTGCTAGTATGATATACAGTGTGTGCAACAAAAGGTGTATGGATGTTAAACATTGCGGCATTTAAGGTTACAAGTTTCCAGATATAAAATGCTTTTGAAATTTCCTCAATATCGTTATTCGTGTAGAATATATGATTTTTCTAAATTTTGAAGATAGATATCTTTTTAACGCTAAAATACACCAAGACAATTAAAATAATTTAAAATTCTCTATATGAAACAGCTGCAGTTTTTTATTGATCATCTCTTTTTTCTAGTTACTTCTTTACATCTCTTCTATATAGGGGAGAGTGGGGGAATATCGAACGTCGGGAAAAATCGACCACTTTCAAATCTTCTAAACTTGGCGCCATATGGGCTTAATACATCAACTGACCAATAGATGGCTTCGTATGTGCCTGATTTATGCGATTAATTTGAAGCCATAACGTTTCCGTGTATCCATGTTGATAGTTGTACTCGTGTTTAATCTGTTTTTATTAAAACTGTGCTGCTATTATTAAGGTAGGGAAATCCTTATACATTCTAAATGTTCTGCATTTTATCTTAATAAAATACTGCGGATATTCTTCCGTAATTTAGGTCCAATTTGGTGCACTTTTAATACATATTTTTAGTAAAAACATATTTAGGGTTAAGTTTACCGGTTCGGGTAAAATCGATCATGCTGGTCGATATTACCCTGCAGTGATCGATATTACCCTACTTAATATTTGTGGTCTAATCATTATCTATTCTAAAGAAAGTGCGCAATAAATGCAAGCATAAGGTACATGTCAGCATTTCATTTCAGATGCCGCGAACATATGTTCGAAAAACTGGACGTTCTTCGTGGACGGAGGAGTCTATGAAAAGAGCAATAAAGGCCGTGGGAGAAAAGACATTATCCATTAGGGGCGCCGCACAAATGTTTAATATCCCATATGGTACTCTTCAAGATAGACTAAAAGGTAGATTTCAACCAAAAAAACTTACGTTGGGAAGAAAACCTGTCTTTTCCGAAAATCAGGAAAAAGAAATTGTTGAAACCATTTTAAAATTGTCCAAATTATTTTATGGATTGACAGCTCAAAGCATAAGAACATTGGTTTTTAAATATGCAGAGACAAATAAAATTACACATCCTTTTAATAAGGAGAGCGGGATGTGTGGCAAGGATTGGATCTACTCATTTATGCGACGTTATCCGCAGCTTAGTTTTCGTAAACCGGAAGCTACTAGCCTAAGCAGAGTTACCGCATTTAACAAAGGCGAAATGGAATTTTTTTTTAATAATCTTGAAATGCTTTTTGAAAAATACCATTTTGAAGTTCATCGCATTTATAACGTTGACGAAACGGGTATTTCCAATGTCCACAATCCGAGTCGTATATTGGTAAGAAAGGGAGAGAAACAAGTCGGCGTGATAACAAGCGGATAAAGGGGTCAAAACACTACAATTGTATGCTGTTTTAGTGCGTCTGGGCAATATATCCCGCCCATGTTTATTTTTAAGAGAATGAGAATGAAAGATGGTTTGGAAAAAAATGGACCGGCAGGCGCGATATGCAAATGTTCAAAATCTGGATGGATTACCAAAGAATTGTTTACCGAATGGTTGCAACATTTTGCGAAATTTGCTAATGCTTCTCCAGAGCAACCTATTCTTCTAGTACTGGATAACCATTCAACTCATTCTTCTTTGGCTTCCTACACTTTTTGTAGAAATTCTGGCATTCATTTACTATCACTTCCCCCCCACACATCTCACAGGACACAGCCTCTGGACGTTACTTTCTTTAAGTCCTTGAAAACTGCTTACCACCAAGAATGTGATAAGTACATAAAAAGTAGAAATTATGAAAAAATCAAAGAGACTGATATTGCCGAACTTTTTGGGAATGCTTACAATAGGACGACCACAATAGAGAAGGCAATTAACGGATTTAAGACCACAGGAATATTTCCCATCAATCGTGATGTGTTCTGTGAAGAAGACTTTGTACCTATTCATAAAGATAATACAGATCTGCCAAATACAACGGCTCCAGCAGATTTACCATTGCAGGGAAATACATCTCAGAATATCTTAGAACTTGTTGAACCCAGACAAAAGACTCCTTCTCCAGAACCAGGGCCAAGTGGATTGAGTGGAACTGTTCCAGGAAGACTCAAGAGCTTACGTAATACCAGATTGTCATCAAATTCGTCTGATTCTGAATTCAGTTTGGAAGAAGTTGTGGAAGATAGCCTAAGTGATGATGGTGATAAAACCTTAAAAATTAAAGAAAAAACAGAAAATACTTCTTTCCAAGACCTATGTCCACTTCTAATGTTTCAACCAAGAACTTCACAGCGAAAAAGGCAACATTCTCAAATATTAACATCTACCCCATTAAAAGAAGAAAATGAAAAATTATTAAAGATTTACAGAGAAAAGGGAAATGAAAAGATTAAGAAGGTCACAAAAAAAATTATGGGTAAAGTGGAAACTCAGGTTGAACAGGAAAGAGAAATTGATGAAATCTGTCCTATTTGTGAACAATTTGGATACAATGAGGTTTGGTGGCGATGCCGTTCTTGTGCAACCTGGGCTCATGCTGACTGTACTAGTGCAGAAAAAGCTTCAGTATATATTTGTGACTTTTGCTCAATGTAATATTAGTGTTAAAATGTTGAAATAAAATAAATTCCAAAATATTACTACTCGGTCGATTTTACCCTACCTTGTGGTCGATATGATCCCATCGGTCGAAATTACCCGATTTGTTTACAAAAATGCATTTTAAGGAAAAAAAACATTTTTTTATTTGCAAAACCAATAGAAAAATTTTAGCAAATGAAGTAACGAAGCCATTTTACGGTTTTAGATACATTTGTACTAATACTTTTATTTAAAAAACTTAGTTGCGCTTAAGTAGTCGATATTCCTCCACTCTCCCCTACTGTTTAGCATAAAAAATATTGTGAATAATTTCGTGTGGTATTGAATATCCTTCTTCCCTTGGGTCTTAACTTAATGTTTCCATCGTTCCTGCTTCATGTTCCCTCATTTCATCTTCTTCCCAAAATGCGTTCTACGAGAATAAGGTCAGGTAAATAAGCTGGTCAAATAATTCTCCCTTATTCAGAAAGCCATAGATTCTCTAAGAACTAAGCATAGTAAATAGCGGCGTAAATAAAGTTACTGTCCGTGTGATTCGCCGTGTGCAAGTGCAAATTGCAATATGGGTGTTTTGGTGCCGCCCTAAATAGTAAATCATACGCCGCTAAAAGTACATTCAAAATTTTTCATATTTTTTACCAGGTCTTCGCCAGACTAATGTTTGATCAACATTCCCGTATACACCAACACAAGATTCGTCCGCAAGAAATAGTTGGCTCCTGTTTAAAGTGTCCCGATTACTGTGTCAATAACCGGCAACATTGTGAGAATTAGATCTTTAGCACATGTATCGTCATACTGTCATTTCCTTTGTAAGTAGCGTATCGATTCAAAATTATCTCAATGTTTTATAGACTCAGATGCAGATTTTGGCAATTTAAACATGACTGTCGCATCTGGTTCAACCGCAATGTCAACTTTTTTATTTAAATAGAATACCCTGTATATTTTTGGAAAAATGGATACTACAAAACATTTTATGATTAAAACTCTTGCTATAGATAATGATATATGTTTTAGTAATAAAATTTTTCGTAGAATGCAAATTTTGAAAGACATATTTAAGTATAACAATTTTAATATGGCATTTATGGGAGGTATACTATCCAGTATCCTCTAATATCAAAAAGGTATATATTCCTTGTTTAAGCGGTGTGCTCTAAAAATTGACCTTCCAACATCAATTTTTTCGTTAATTTTAATTTTTGGATATTTTTGGTTTATGCTTTCCTATGTTTAAACTTAATAGTGGTTCTTGTATCGTTATCTAACCCGTGTATTTGTAGTTTTTTTATTAATAGCTTATGGTTTCTAGAGTAGATTAAAAGTGAAAACTCGTCACATTCTCACTTTTTTTTTATTAATAATCTCAAAAAGAATTATTTTATTCTGTTTCAGATCCTTTTCAGAGAGTTTGGCAAAACTACATATAACTTTTTTCTTCATTTTGTCAAAATCATCATAATGGAGAGTTTTGCATTGACAAGAAGTGAAATTTGCGAACCGTTTCGATTTTTTTTTCACAAAAAAAAGTGAAAAATGTCAAGAGCTACAATTTTTAATCTATTCTATACACCATAGGCTATCATTAAAAGTTAAAAAAAAACTACAAATGCGTGGGTTTTTTAACGAGACAAGACTCCTTAATAGTTTCCGAGGTATCGGCAATTAAAAAGCCAGCTGTATTTCAAAATTACAATTATAAAGAATATCCGACCCTAATTTAATAATGATTCTAACTGAGGCGGTTTTACATTTCTGTTTATAATTTAATTTATTTTATGACCCAGTTTAAATTTTCGGTGTCGCAAGTGGTTATGATCCGGAGGCTGATTTAATTTTTTAACAATTTTTTTGCGATAATTGGAACAGGCTGGAAACAATATTAAGAAAAAATGGCAGCTTATAAATATCTTCTATATAAATATTTCCTAAACAAAAACTATATACTTGATTAAAAAAAAAGCCCAGATGTTTTAAACGAGCACTTTGCACAGATGGGTGAATGTATTATTAAAGAACTAGATAGAGAAACTCAAATAATAAAACCAAATAATAAGGAATTGGTGGTAGACATATTAGTCGATTTAAGGAAGACATTTAATGTGGTCAATATAGACATACTTTAAATTAAATACTATTGGATTTAGATGAACAATATAAAGTTAGTTGTACTAACAAATTAAAGATAAATGTTGATAAAAAAGAATGTTACTTAAACAATAAAATAAAAAAGTACATGCTTTAGATATTGACGTAAACAACCTAAAACTTCAAAAAGGACAAAAATTAAACATCTAATATTAATTGTAGGTGATAAGTTGAGCTGACCTAAACATGTGAACAATATATTTAGGAAATAGTTCCTAGAACCTTGCAATATTTAAATGTAGAAAATACCTTACAAATCAAAGTAAAAAAATCTCGCATAGACAATTCTTCAGATACACAATAAATTAACCACTTTTCCAAATAACACAAATTAAAGTTCTTACTCTTTAATTATGCAAAACTCCCAGAACCTTCTTATACATGGATGTATTTAAATTAAATAAGGTAAGGAATTAGAGCAGTGTAAATTAATGTTTAAAATTACAAGTAAAAGGCAAAAAAGTAATTCAAATGTTAAATTTTCTACTGAGATCATCAAACAGGGTCACAAAATCGAATGTATTAAATACCAATATCAATTAAAATAGGATTTAATAACCCTATTGTGGATGCTTCTAAATGCCTGAACGTTTAAAATATAACAGGTTTATAAGGGAGTTGAAGGTAAACATGGAACCATTGTGTAATAAGATAATCTTATTATACAATAATGGAACGAGATAATGGTGAGATTTAAAATAGCCTTTGGAATTTGAGTTAATTTGGTATGATGCACTATCATTTTTAATATTATTTCATTTTTAATCTCGAGGTTACAGCACTGTCTAGAGAGCCAACAAGAAAAAATGTAAATCTATATATTTAAAGATAAAGATTTTAGCATAGTTAGCTTGAATGAAACGAATAGAATATTAAATTAATATTGATAATCACTTTATCATTTCAAGTCTAGAATGACTAATTAATTGGTCTCTCAAAGACTATTTAGTTTAGACAGAGAAATATAAAAACAAATGTGTTTTTGCAGCCATACTTCCCCATATGAATTTATTAAGTTGCAAAAATATAATAAATTTATCGTGCTTTGCCGTTTTTACGTCAAAAATTAACGTTCATATGGGGATGACCTGGTTACATTTTGGTGAAAATGCAATATGTCAAAACAAAACGGCGGACTACTGAAATGTAAAAAAAAGTTATTACTAAGAAAGTGCTTATCCAATTTACCCCAAACTTTGCACAAAAATCAAGTATTATGCAGGAATCAACTGGCAAAATTTTGGTGCGAATCCAAGATGGCGGAACAAAATGGTGGCTTAATAAATTATTTAAAAATTTAGTCTAAAAAACTACTTAATGAACTGATTTCAAATTTTGTGCCATAACTACTTGTAGTATAGAGATGAACTAGTAAAAGTGCGGTACTAATTAAAAATGGCAGAACAAAATGGCGACAAAATAAAATTTTTGTAATCTGAAGAAATCACCCTCTCAGGATTTACATATCTTCGCGTTTTGGCTTCCCTAGATGCCAAAAATATGTTTTATCAAGTCCGTCGGTCCGTCTGTCGTTTTGTCTGTGAGTTCGCGGCATAGCTTAAGAACTACTCATCAGATTGACTTCTTCAAATTTTAGTCAAAAATTAAAGCTCACGTGGGTATATGGTAATATTTTCGTTAAAATCCATTATGCCGGAACCAGACGGCGCGGCGGTCTAGTGAAACGTTAAAGAAATTATTAATAAAAAAAACTAATTATCCAATTTATCTTAAATTTTGTACAAAAATCAATAATAAGTAGGAATCAAGTGGTAAAATTTTGGTACGAATCCAAGATGGTGGTTTAATAAAATATTTAAACATTGAGCCTGAAAAACTACTTAATGAATTTATTTCAAATTGTGTGCCGTAATTATTCATAGCATAGAGATAAGCTAGTAAAACTGTGGTATTAATTAAGGATGGCGGAACAAAATGGCGGCCAAATAAAATTTTTATACTCTAAAAAAACCACCCTCTCAGGTTTTACATATTTTCTGCCGGTCGGTTTGTATGTTGTCAGTTCGCGGCATAACTTAAAAACTGCTCATCAGATTGACTTAAAATTTTAGTCAAAAATTAAGGCTCATATGGGGATGACCTGGTAATAATTTGGTAAAAATCCAATAAGCGTTAACAAAATTATTACTTAAAAATCTAATTATCCAATTTGCACAAAAATCAAGTATTATATGAGAATCAACCGGTAAAATTTTGGTACGAATACAAGATGGCGGAACAAAATGGCGGTTTAATCAAATATTTAAAAATTTAGGCTAAAAAAACTACTTAATGAACTGGTTTCAAATTGTGTGCCATAACTAATTGTAGTATAGAGATGAACTAGTAAAACTGTGGCACTAATTCAAGATGGCGAATAAAATGGTGGCCAAGTAAAATTTTTGTAATTTGAAAAAATCACCCAAGGCAGGTTCTACATATCTTTGCGTTTTAGCATCCCTCCAATCCATGCCAAAAAATATGTTTTATCAATTCCGTCGGTTTACCTGTCGGTTTGTCTGTCTGTCTGTCAGTTCGCGACATAACTTAAAAACTTACTCATAAGAGTGACTTCAAATTATAGACAAAAATAGGCTCATATGGGAATGACCTATATACCTAATATTTGGGTAAAAATAAAAAAAAGTAAAACGTTAAAAAAGTATTACTAAAGAAACTATTTATCCAATTTATCATAAATTTTGCAAAAAAATTAAGTGTTACATAAGAATGAACTCGTAACATTTTGTTATGAATACAAGAGAGCAAAACAAAATGGTAGCCTAATAAAATTTTTAAAAAATCAGTTTGAAAAAACTACTTATTAGATTCATTTCAAATTTTGTGCAAGCATTAGGTGTGATATGTAGATATGGTGGTAAAGTTGTGTTACCAATTAAAGATAGCGGAAAATGGCGACCAAATAACATACTAAAAAAAATTAACGTAAAAAAATCTTCTTATTCAATTTATTGTAAATTTTGGAGAAAAATTAAATATGATATAAGGATAAACTGGTGCGAATTCAACATGACGTAACAAAATCGCGGTATGTGTCAATGTAAAAACTACTTATTGAATTCATTTTAAATTATGCCAGAATTAAGAGTTGTATAGGTAGAAACTGGTAAAATATTGGTAGGGATCCAATGTATATAAGGTACAAAATGTCGTTTAATAAAAATGTTATATATATATATATATATATATATATATATATATATATATATATATATATATATATATATATATGTAAATATATATTAATTATATTTATATATATATATATATATATATATATGTGTGTGTGTTCCTAAATAACTATGTATTCACACTCAATATTCATAATGAGGTAAGTTCCGGGTAAAGGAAATTTACCGATTTTTTAAAAATATAACTAGCTTATGAGATAACAAAAAATCGCTTTTAAAAAATTATTTTATACCCCTAGTATCAACCTATGTAATCGAAAAAAAAATCGGTTTTTGCGTCTTATGATATAAACCCTTTACATCTTGACAATTCTTAAAAATTGTCAAAGATTTACGCATTACACATTTTGGAGCAACTGAATGGGAGGAACAAATTCGTTTAACTGTTGACATTCGCGCGATTTCTTACATCCACGCATACACATACATCCATTTGTAGACAAAATTTTTCTTCTAAAAATATTTTCCGTATTATAGAGACACAAAAAGGTGAAAATACATTTTGTATTTTTCGAATATTTTTGTGATTAACAATACTACTACCCGTTATGGACTGTTATATGAGAAAGTAAAAATATGGAGAAATATGAGTAGAAATTATCGTCTACTATATGGCGTTACATTAAAATTTTAGAAGAAATTGACGTTTGAAGGTCAATTTTTGTGGCATTTCCGGTTAAATCGGAAGCATGCCGTTATGGTTTTAGAAGAAACCATACGTCATATAAGCCCAAAATACCATCTAAAAATTTTTCAATCGTTTTAGACTGAAACGGAACTCAAATTTAGCTCTGAATTCAAATTTAGGAAAATATTAACTTCACTGAATTCAAATTTAGGAAAATATTAAATATAAGAGTGATCTATTTAAAGAGGGTTAAGTAAAAGGTCCGATAACATAGAAAGGATCCTTTCAGAGCTCCGTCCTTTTAATATCCGAGATATTTGGAATAGGCGAATATTTTTTCTAGTAACTGACTGAAAATAACAATAATCCTAATAATAATAATAAGGATTTTTGTATATACCAATGTTAAATTTATCTTCTCCAGACCACTCGAAGTGAATTAAGAAATTTGCGGGTAAATTTCAACTATGTACTTGTAACTATATTTGTAATTTTTAGCCTAAAATTGAAAATAATTGTCCTGTTTTCATTTATAAGTTCATTAAAAAAATATATAACAATTATTGCTTATCAAAGGTGCTCAGGAAAAACTAAGCCTAGATTTATTCTTTTATGCCTAAACTCTAAATGTTGTCAAATAGATACCTAATAATTCTTTAAATGATAGGTATATCAACGCGACGTGTTTAAAAAAATTAATTCTACCTGAGCAAAATCAAAATCATGTATGTAGAAAAATTAAAAATTTCAATAAAAACATACTCAGATACAATATTATTTTATACAACGACATTATAAAAAAGTTCTCAGTTGTAGGCATGGAAAGTTTGATACTTGCACAAAAAGCGTTTACATTCGGGTTTTATACTTTATTTTTTCAAACACCATTTTTTCAATACTTCCTTAGAAAGAGGGAAGTATTGTAATTGCGAACAAATCAGCCTCCAAGATTTTCTCAGAACTTCACGTTCATGTTTTCTCAATTCTCCCTGTTGTATGTTTGTCTGTCGGTCTGTTCGCTGCATAACTGAACAGCTACTTATCCGATTGAATTCAAATGGATAGACTTCATGGTGATAAAATGGTAACATTTTGGCAAAAATCCAAAATGGCGGCCTTGTAGGATGTTAGAGAAATTATTAAAAAACTTCTTATCCAATTTATCTCAGATTTTGCACAAACATCAAGTATATAACAGCAACAAAATTCTGGCACCCATCCTAGAGGGCAAACAAAATCGGGGCCTAATAAAATGTTTCAAAATGAGTCTAAAATAACTAAATATTCGATTGATTTTAAATTTTGGGCAAGAACTAGGTGTGATATAGAGATGATCTGGTTAAAATTTGATACAAATTCAACTTGGTGGCAGCCTAACAAATTTGTTCAAAAATTAGTATAAAAAATCGGAAAATTTTCTTTACCTTCCGTCATTATGAATCTTTCTTTTTATTAGAAAGAGTGAAGTGTGATCCAGTTTAGTTCAGTACATACACATAACACACGCCGCCATTTTGTGATGTCATTCTGAATTCGTACCAGTTTATCCCTATATCACATTTAATTTTTCTGCAAAATTTAAAGTCAATTGAATAAGATTTTTTTTATATTATTTTTTTTTATTTTATTTGTACAAAATTTGAAATTAACCTAATAAGTAGTGTTTTCGGGCTGATTTTATAAATAATTTAAAAGGCCACCATTTTGTTTTGCCATTTTATATTCATACCAAAATAATACCAGTTTATTCCCATATAACACTTGATTTGTTTGCAAAAATTGAGGTAAATTGGATAATTTTTTTTCAGTAATAATTTTTTTAACATTTCACTAGGTGGATTCCTACATAATATTTAATTTTTGTGCAAAATTTAAGATAAACTGGATAAATAGTTTTCAAGTAATAATTTTTTTTAACATTTCACTAGGTCGCCATTTTGTTTTTGCCAGTCAATTGGGTAAGTAGTTTTTTAGCTATGTCGCGAACAGACAGACCGTCATAATTGAGAAAACATGTTTTTTTGGCATCTAGGAACTCTAGAACGTAAAGATCTGAAAAAATCTCGGAGGGTGATTTTTTTACAATTACAATACATTTTTACGAGGTAAGTAAAAACTAGTTATTTAGTGATTTTTATTTTTTTCCCATAAATCAGGTTTGACATAGGTAGATACTAGTAAAATATTAGTACGAATCCAATATGGTAGAACAAAATGACAGCCTATTAAAAATGTTCGAAAAACAGTAAAAAAATCGATAAATTTGCTTTAAGGATGAGCCTATTTAGTTCCGTATAAAGTAATTTAGTAACACATACAAATCGTGCTTTTTTTAAAAAACATACCATATATTAAACTGTGTTCTAAATATTCAGCTATGAAAACTGACAATTTCGGATATTGAGAGGCTGTAAAACCTTTCTACTCAAAAAAAAACTTTTATATTTTACAGTTTCTCAAAGTTCGAATATTTAGAAAACAAATGAAGATAGGCATAATGTATGTTATATCAAGTTGGCCAAGAATATTACATATAATTTAAAAATGTAATAAAATACGTGATGTGTCGTTTAAATAAATGATTTATTGGTTAATTTTGTCTTTTTTTTAATTTCATGGTCAGTTGTTTTTAAATAAAATTGCAAACATTACAAGAAAACCCCACAAAATTCGAATTTAAAGTAGTTCGTATCCCTACGAATCTACGATTAATGAAGATGCAAGGTCTGTTAAAAGATCTATAATAAGTATCGGTATTTTATTGCATGATTCACTTAAAATTTCAGCAGACATGCACATTAACTTACTTTGTGCTGGAAAATCATATTGTTCTAGTAGTAAAACTTGGAATTCTACCTAAACCAAATAGTCGTAAAAACTAC
Source organism: Kuschelorhynchus macadamiae (assembly GCA_030620095.1). NCBI lineage: Eukaryota > Metazoa > Arthropoda > Insecta > Coleoptera > Curculionidae > Kuschelorhynchus > Kuschelorhynchus macadamiae. Next base: position 298,548 of record JAUTXW010000938.1, read on the forward strand.
CCTTACCTAATTCAATAACTGTTAACTATAAATCCGTAAGTACAAAAAGTATTTGCAATAATACTAATTTGATTTGGTTGATTTCCTACTACGCATTTGATTAGGTGGATTAATCTTCGCCGCAAAAGCTGATGGTACAACATAATAATTAGTTAGATTAGAGTTAGATAATTTATTTGATAATATTAGATTTCGTTTTATTCACATAAATGGTTTGAGAAAATATGTCTAGTGTTAATATTGTAAGGAATGGGCGATACTAGATTTTACCTATCGATAGGTGAGAACAACTAGGGATGAGCGTTTTATCGATATATCGAAAGTTATCGATAGATCAGTGAGATATCGAATAACAATAGGTAAATAAAAAAACCAATCAGTGCCGACAAGAGGGCAATAATACCGATATGTATCCAATGATATCGATAGACAGCTGATAATAACGATATGTAGTCTAGAAGATCGGATTACATATTAGAGATGAGGAGGAGAGATGAGACGCTGTCGATAAGTAGCAAAGAACGATCGATAGGTAGGAATGCCTATTGATCAATCGATAACTATATCGACAAATAAAATATATCGAGAAATGATAATATATCGCCTATCGATAGGTAAAATTAAATATCGCCCATTCCTAATAACTAAACAATCAATAAATTTTAGTTACTAAGAGATATTCCTACCTATCGATAGTCTTTGATTTTAGAAGACATTTCGAGGGGTAGTGACTTACAAGTAAGTCAGCGACCAAGAAAAGTCCTCGCTTTGCCTTCCGTCAACATTATTGCTTTAAATCGGCTAACAAAAAAACAAAAACAAGTCCTCACCTTCATAAGCACGAATTCACGTAACCCATTTATCGATAGTTACCGGATATATATCTGTGTCATTGGATGTCTATAGGTAGTTATAGGGTACCTTTCGATATACCAACGTTTTTTTATTCAGCTATTGTTGTTAGCAGTGTTAATGTTGTCCAGCTTATGGGAGGGAAAATTAGAAAGCAATCCTACTTTTTTATTGTTGTTATACCCTCTGCAAGTGCTTCAAAATATTGCAAGATGGTTGCACAAAATTAGTTTGATGCCAATATCTGCTAAAATATTCCAAAACATGTTCATGGGTCCCCCATAGAACTGACATGTTCTTTTTAAGATCAGATAACTGGCTAGGAAAACATATATTTAGTTGAAAACTATCACATTTTTGTAAAGTTACGTGAGTTGTATTTTAGGAAATAATTTCGAAGTTCTAAGAAGAATTTTTTGTATAAGAAAGCATAGCAGGAAACTTAATTTAATTGATTGGAAATAATATCAATAATATTGTGGATTCAGGAGGAAATTATACATGTAAGTACTAAATGACTATATGGGAAACTAAACAGAATCATACTTTACTATTCCTAATAATAGGAAGAGTTAATGACGAGAGAAGTTCCGGCTAAAGAAAATTTGCCGATTTTTTTTGGAAGTAATAAATAGTGTCAACAATTCAATATTTTTGCAGATACTTTTTTATTATAACAAAGTCCTGTGAAAAATTTTTGTGAAATGATAGATAATGGGTGATCGAAAAATTTGCCATATCTTGGAAAACATTAACTGAAAGCCATTTCCTATAAAAATTGTGTGGGGTTCTTCTTTCATTCACTTAAAGTGGTTCCAAATATAACATGAATAAGAAGTCTAATGCTTAGAGGAAGAATAAAAATAGAGTTCATTATTTACATATTTAGCCACTGCCAAGATTACCTCACAGTAGCCAGGAATACCAATTTATATTACGGTGAATATGTTTAAACATGTTTTTATTGCAAAATAGTAAAATACAAACTAAAATACCCAAAGTCTCAGAGCAGATTTCACCAGTAACAGTTTTAGTTAGCTATGGCAAGCCCGATCGACAACTCCACGTATTAGACCATCCCACTGTGGTATTAGACCATCCCACTTTCATTGACAAGGGATCCTTATAGTAAAAAAGTATAATAGTCTACAGTAAACATTGTCACGTGACCGGCGTGGTTTAAAAACCAATAGCGGGTCGTGGAACTACAATACATTTTAACATTAGAGAAATTAATTTGCTAAGAAATATTTTTTTTTAGCGTCACTACTTGAATGACATTGTTTTAATGTATTATTGTGTATTTGTTGAATGACTTTGTAAAAAAATCGTTTAAAATTTTCTTTTAATTAATGTTGCCTTATTCACTTATTTTGGGTCAAATGAAGCAGCGTATAATAGAACGTTTAAAGTTGTCAGGTAAAGGAATTTGGTATTAAAAGTAAAAATGTAGTCGTAAACATGTTCTAAACTGGTTAGAATTTAAGATTTAGTATATTGAAAATTAAAAAAAAATCTTTTATTTTTTAAATAGCTATTAACATGGAAAAACAATATGACAATTTGCTATTCTATTCCTCGCAAAAAAAAAGTATTCTAGTTACAAAAAAACATGTTTTCTCAGTTCCGTTGTATGTCTGTCCGCGACAAAGCTCAAGAACTGCTTGTCCTATTTAGGTCATATGATGATAACGTGGTAACATTTTGGTAAAAATCTAATCTGGCTGAACAAAATGGCGGTTTATTGATGTTAAAAAAAATTACTAAGAAACTGCTTTTACATTTCATCCAAATTTTACAGAAAAATTAGGTTTGACATGACCATCAACTGATAAGTTTTACTACAAAACCAAAATGGCGGCCTAATAAAATATTGTGTGTCGATGCAGAAAACTACTACATGGATTTCAAAACTCAAATATTATATAGAGATGAACTGGTAAAAACGTTGAGACAAATTCAAAACGGGGGAACAAAACGATGGCCTAATTAAATGTTTTGAAAAAAGTACTTACGGATTGATTGATTGATGGCATCCCCATTTTAAATATTTATTACTAAAAATGTATGAATTGCTCACTTAATATCGATTTTTTATCAAATCTGTATAAATATTTAAAATTCGCTCGCATTCTAGGCATTCCTACTCTCATTTTTTAAATATTTACTAAAAATGTATCATATATTCCCCCAGATTCCTACTTTCTTTCAGCCAAATCTACACAAATCTTAAACGTCATGTTGGCATTACAATCTTGAATTTTTAAAATGTTGACTAAAATTTGACGTATTAGATACCCCTAAATGACGAATTTTAATCAAATCTGCAAAAATTTTAAACTTAGTATGCTATGGTGGTGCCGCCATTTTTAATTCTCAAATATTGACTAAAATTTCATAACTTTTATTCTTAAATACTTCTAGATACTGATATTTCAGCCGAATCTGTACAAATGACAAAATTCGTTCGCTATATTGGCCCCATCATTTTGATTTTTGTTATGCATTCTTAAATAATGTTAAAATTATCCGTCCCACCTGTTGACATTGTCATTTTGACACCGCTATTTTGAATTTTTAAATGCTGACACTTTTAAATTTTCCTAGGCCCTGATTTTCAGTTTTGGCTACACAAGTAACAAAATTCGTCGGCCGTATTGGGGCCGCCATTGTGAATTTCTAAACGTTGACTAAAAAAATTGGAGTTTTTGTATCTGAAAGTGTATGCATGTCAAATTTGAAAATAATCGGTAGTGGAAGTGCTAAAAAATCCATTACAAGATTTGAACCAGAAATACAAACATACAATCAGACGAATAGGAAGTCAATAAAATCGCGTTAAAAGCATTGATGATTTAGTTTAAAACTCTAACACCCGTACCCAAATATAACATAAATAAGAAGTCTAATGCTTAGAGGAAGAATAAAAATAGAGTTCATTATTTACATATTTAGCCACTGCCAAGATTACCTCACAGTAGCCAGGAATACCAATTTATATTACGGTGAATATGTTTAAACATGCTTTTATTGCAAAATAGTAAAATACAAACTAAAATACCCAAAGTCTCAGAGCAGATTTCACCAGTAACAGTTTTAGTTAGCTATGGCAAGCCCGATCGACAACTCCACGTATTAGACCATCCCACTGTGGTATTAGACCATCCCACTTTCATTGACAAGGGATCCTTATAGTAAAAAAGTATAATAGTCTACAGTAAACATTGTCACGTGACCGGCGTGGTTTAAAAACCAAGAGCGGGTCGTGGAACTACAATACATTTTAACATTAGAGAAATTAATTTGCTAAGAAATATTTTTTTAGCGTCACTACTGCATGTGTTTTAATGTATTATTGTGTATTTGTTGATATGACTCAAATTTTCTAATTATATGTTGCCTTACTTCAAGAAGCAGCGTTCTAAAGATGCGGTGACATTAGAAGAACATTAATTTTTTAAATATTTAATAAATAAGTTTTATTTACTTTATCTTGGACGTTGCGAAACTAGGAGCTTTAGTTGACCTAACTATGGTACAGCAATGTGACTTTGTAAAAAAATGGCCGTTTAAGTTTGGAATTTTCTTTTAATCGCTAAGAAAACCGCAAGATTTCCTTTTCCAGGACACATGTCTAATGCAAGATACCTTATTCACTTATTTTGGGTCAAATGATGTATTGACCAATCCGGTTCAGTATAATAGAACGTTTAAAGTGTTGTCAGGTAAAGGAATTTAAATGGTAATTCTTTGGGTATTAAAAGTAAAAATGTAGTCGTAAACATGTTCTAAACTGGTTAGAATTTAAGATTTAGTATATTGAAAATTAAAAAAAAATCTTTTATTTTTTAAATTTTAGCTATTAACATGGAAAAACAATATGACAATTGGCTATTCTATTCCTCGCAAAAAAAAAGTATTCTAGTTACAAAAAAACATGTTTTCTCAGTTCCGTCGGTTAGTCTGTATGTCTGTCCGCGACAAAGCTCAAGAACTGCTTGTCCTATTTACTTCAAGTTTTGTTTAAAAATTAAAGGTCATATGATGATAACGTGGTAACATTTTGGTAAAAATCTAATCTGGCTGAACAAAATGGCGGTTTATTGAAATGTTAAAAAAAATTACTAAGAAACTGCTTTTACATTTCATCCAAATTTTACAGAAAAATTAGGTTTGACATGACCATCAACTGATAAGTTTTACTACAAAACCAAAATGGCGGCCTAATAAAATATTGTGTGTCGATGCAGAAAACTACTACATGGATTATGTTCAAATTTTGCTCAAAACTCAAATATTATATAGAGATGAACTGGTAAAAACGTTGAGACAAATTCAAAACGGGGGAACAAAACGATGGCCTAATTAAATGTTTAGAAATATCTGAAAAAAGTACTTATCGGATTGATTGATTGATGGCATCCCCATTTTAAATATTTATTACTAAAAATGTATGAATTGCTCACTTAATATCGATTTTTTATCAAATCTGTATAAATATTAAAATTCTCTCGCATTCTAGGCATTCCTACTCTCATTTTTTAAATATTTACTAAAAATGTATCATATATTCCCCCAGATTCCTACTTTCTTTCAGCCAAATCTACACAAATCTTAAATCCCGCCGTCATGTTGGCATTACAATCTTGAATTTTTAAAATGTTGACTAAAATTCATGACGTGCAGTCTTAGATACCCCTAAATGACGAATTTTAATCAAATCTGCAAAAATTTTAAACTTAGTATGCTATGGTGGTGCCGCCATTTTTAATTCTCAAATATTGACTAAAATTTCATAACTTTTATTCTTAAATACTGCTAGATACTGATATTTCAGCCGAATCTGTACAAACGACAAAATTCGTTGGCTATATTGGCCCCATCATTTTGATTTTTGTTATGCATTCTTAAATAATCTTAAAATTATCCGTCCCACCTGTTGACATTGTCATTTTGACACCGCTATTTTGAATTTTTAAATGCTGACACTTTTAAATTTTCCTAGGCCCTGATTTTCAGTTTTGGCTACACAAGTAACAAAATTCGTCGGCTGTATTGGGGCCGCCATTGTGAATTTCTAAACGTTGACTAAAAAAATTGGAGTTTTTGTATCCGAAAGTGTATGCATGTCAAATTTGAAAATAATCGGTAGTGGAAGTGCTAAAAAATCCATTACAAGATTTGAACCAGAAATACAAACATACAATCAGACGGATAGGAAGCCAATAAAATCGCGTTAAAAGCATTGATGATTTAGTTTAAAACTCTAACACCCGTATTCACTAAAGAGGTTTAACTTTAGACAAGGTCTAACTTGACAGTTACAGGTTTAAGATGACATTTTCAACAACTGAACAAATAATTTTTCTAAATGTCACAATTACAAAATGATAGTGACATAAGGCAAACATAACTAAAAACTAAAGTTTAATAATATAGAAATAATCAATTTTCTTTTAAACTTACCTAACTTAATGGTTTGATTTTAGATAGTGAAGCAGAGAACGATTATTTCTTTGAAGTTTGTAAAAATACCTATTTGCCTCATTAAGGAATAAGTGAGAATCCTTTTGTCAACGGTAATGAAGCATGGCTCATTTCTTCAATTTCGTACAACAAATATTTTAACAGGTCGTCATTTTGTTTGGCCATATTGAATTCATACCAATATTTTACCAGTTTTTTTTTATATCAGATGTAATTTTTGTGGGAAATTAAATAAAATTAAAGTTAATCGAGTAAGTGGATTTTTTAGCTATACCGGAGCAGACCGACCGACCGATAGTAATGGAAAAACATGACGATCTGTAAAAACCCGGAACGATAATTTTTTCACGATTAATGATACTTCCTTATGGGGGATGTGAAAACTCACGCCGTCACTGGCATTCGTCAACAAATGGCCACGGCTTGGGCATGCGCCATCCTAACTTCTTGTTTTATCGTAAACATTGGTCGATAGAATGTGAAAAATAGGGGAATCATGTTGGCGCATACTCCTAACGTGATTTATGAATGAGTTGTGATCTCTACTTTAATTCTTACTCTAAGGTCTAATGTCTTAAAAAATATATATTACAATATAATCGAAACATGGGTATTGGGTACTATTTCGCTGTTATTTCTGCTCTTGCAAAAACTCTACTAGTTTTTACCAAAAAAGAAAAACAAATACATGTATAGAAAATGGCAGCAGTGGGTATTCAGTTGGGAATGTGGTCAAAAAAAAAAAGAAAAATTTGAGATCTATTTACTGCGTAACTCTGAAACCAGTTTAAAAGAGATAATGAAAGGAATGTTGGGACAATGCTGCAATGACTATATTTTATGCATTTTTATTGACTACGATTGTCTGATAGCTAGGCGACATATTTTAGATTTCACCGACAGAAAAACGCTCAATGAACAGTGGAGATATACAACCAGTAGTATTCAGATTTATAAATTAATATTTTTTATAAATCTGTTACAAATATATACACATTTAACACATGTAACATAGGAAATATAATTTTTTTCACACCAAAGATAATTTCTAATATTTAAATAGGAAATAGCTTTCACAATGTAATTTCTCTTAATATTTAGAATTTATTGGAAGATTACACGTGAAGGTTAACAACTGGTGATAACTATAAGATCTAAGGCTTTTTTTAATAATAATAATTTTTATTAGAATTTCTAAAATGCTGAAAAATCAGTAATTATTATTTTAATTTAAATGATTTTTACAATTTTTTTTACTTTTTTTTTCAGCAGATAATTTTTCCCTAGAATTTAATTTTGTGTAAACGACTGTACAAAGAGGCCTGTATTATTTATATTCAATTGTTTTATGTAGGGTACTTTATTATCCTGTTATTATCTCCACATAAAACATATATTAATATAACATACCAGGTGAAACTATAGTTGGTTATTACAAATAATTTCTTTTTCAGGTATAAGTACTGATAAAATGGAATAAAAAAGTTTTATATAATTTGTGAAGATTGTTTTTGTTAATAATTTTACCAACACGGTACACTAAGGTATACTAGTGACCCAAAAATAAAAAGTTAACGTATGTAAACCGGTCCACAAATAATAAGCGGCATTTTTGATGAAATTTGAAAATGTCCTAAATTATTTTGCTTTCGATCCTCTTGAGGTTTTTGTTAAATAGAAATTGTTCTTGAATTTAACAACATATAAACTCAAAGGTGTACATTTTTTGACAAGTTATATAGAGGTCGCTTAATATAATGGATACTTTATATTCTTATATCCCTCAAACTTAGAAAAATAAATTTGGAAAAATGGTCTAGAATATTTTAAAGTGGTATGTCTGCATTGTCTGAACTTTTGGCTCTGTTTCGAATTTTTTTTAACTAGATTTAAATAATGGTTATGACGTTTTTTTAGATCAGTACGGTTTTATGTGTATTTTTTATATTACCATACAAAACACAAATAATTAATATTACACATTTCAAAATGTAAATTTTAGCATACCTGTGTTCATAAAAATCACTAAGGACATTTTTAAGTACTAATTTAACGCGTCTAAATAACCATTTTGTTTCATTATACCATTCCTCTAAATATGCAAGGCCTAATCAAAAAATAAGTTTAATATGGTTTTTCATACACATGTTGATTTGATAGCTTATATAGAGGATATAGTAAAAAAGAATGGCAAATGATGAGATACACGGGTATCAAAACAATTTAATACTTAGTGATATATAATATTCAATACGTAAGCGGTGAGCTTGGAGATATGTCGGCTACTAAATTAATAACAAAGCTATAAGGAACCGATTTTCTCCTTCAAAGCATCGAATTCATCTAAATTAGCTGACGTAGAGACAGGTCATTCGAGTGATCCCGGATGCTAAGTCATTCTTGAAATATTGTCATTTTCACAAACCATACCAACCATGAGAGCCTTATGTGATTGAGCATTATCATCGAAATACACACACTGTGGTCAAAAATTCACTGCAAACATTAAATCTAGACTCTGAAAACATGCAATTTTGCCACTGTTCTTGAGTCCAGTTAGTATGATCTAGGGCCTACAACTAAAAGTATTCTATGTTCGCTACCTAGAAGAGGATAAGCAGCACGTCATCTTGTAGTTAAACCTCGTGCTCCTCTTAACATTTTCATTTGTGTGTGAATTCCTCTAGCCCTGATGGAGTTTTTAATTTGAATCACACTTGCATTATACGAATAAAACGGTCGTCATTTCTGTTCGCATTTCTTATGCGATCATCCCCTTCGATAATGAATTTCGCCAATTTCTCGATATCTACACATCTCACGGTGCGCGCAGTGAAAAATTATATTGATCTAATTTTTTTTGGCTGGATCTTGTATATTAGCAAGACCAGTATAATGAAAAAAATGGTTATTTCGACGCGTTAAATATGCTGCAAAACTTTTAAACGTTTCTATTAAAAATTAAAAATTCAAAGGCGTTTATTACTATGATCTTTATTTGAGCTTAGTTTTCTTGCGTTATAACGTCATAACTCTTATTTTACTCGAGTTAAAAAAAATGAAAACCGTCATGCATGCAAACTTTGTAACCATTATATTAAGCGCCCGGCATCTAGTTGGTAAAACATCTACGCTCAAGAGTTTATATGTTATTAAAGACAATAAAACTTTCGATTTATCAAAAAAAAAACCTCAACTAAATTGAAAGCAAAATAACGGATTTTCGCTATTTTCAAATTTCGCCAAAAATTGGAATGCCGCTTATCAATTATAGACCAATTTAGTTTGCTGAAATTATTTTACCTCATACGCGCTGATACTTCCGTGTGAAAATCTTTCCCAATAAATGTTTGCAGCTAAATGTGCCTTTTGCTACGCTTCAACGTAAATAAGCATATTTAACTGTTTTATACATTTTCACACATACACGAAGGTCACTCTATTATAGATACAAATAAAGAGTGTTTTGCTCAATAATACGAAGCTTGTTTCTCTTCACAGTAGCAATTTAAAGAAAAAACAACTGCAGCGGCAGGTGGAATTCTACCTGTGTTGACTGAAATAATAGCTATTTAATACTTGATTTATTTTTAATTCGCGACTTTTGATACAAACCTTTAATAATTGTATTAATAACGATATAACTAATAGCCCTGAGTAAATAATTTGAATAAATTAAACCAAATTTAGTTCAATTATTAACATTTTTTTTCTAAATGGTTAAGATTGCGCCTTGGTAATATCAGACTTTTTCGCTTAAAATGAACTATACTTCACGTGTCAATTAAAATAGTATTTTTTATTTTCAGGGAAGATTAAAACAGAACTTGTTTTTTTATAGAATTTCTTGGCGTAGTTTAATACTTTTTTAAAAATTAATTAATACGCATGCTTTAAACCAGCCATGTCAAACTCAAAGTCACTGGTTGGCCAAAAGCATGAAGACCATCGACTAGGTGGGCCGCAAAACCTTATCTTAAAGAAGACAAACTACTGAAAATCTTGAGAAAAAGTACTATTATAGGACAAGTCTTTTTATTAAATTTCCAATAAAAAGTACATTACAAAAAACTACAAACATTAAATTATTTTGCCAGATATTTGACATCTTTTGTCTTTAATTAAGTTGTCTATTTGTGGCGCGAAATTATCGGCGGAAACAACTTTTAAAACTGTGTCCAAGTGTGCGTCCGTCAATCGCGATCTTGCGGAAGATTTGTTTCCTTTTATCAAAGAAAATAGTTGTTCACACTTATAGGTACTTCCAAACATTGACAGGATTTTACAGGCAAATTTTCTCATTTCTTGGTATTGAACAGGCAAGTACTTTTAAAATTCGAATCTACCAACACTATTAAATTTTTGTTTTAAATGGGTCTGAGACTGAATCTCAATTACCTCCATTTGCAAGTGAGGGGGAACTTTATCCATATCGATAGTGTAAAGACCAGTAAATAGAGAAAAATTGTTTTCTTGGGTCTTAAAATCCTGAAAACGCTTCTCAAATTCTGCCAGAAGGCTTCTCATTTTCTCTGAATATATTTTGTATGATATTGAGATATTTGTGCTTTCCTGATATATTACAAGTCAGAAAATGTGCCAGATTATCCTCTGCTAACTATTTTTCCCACATCATCTTACACTTGAAAGCTTTCACATGATCATGCATATCTGTAATAACATGACGTGGTCCTTGCAATTTCGTATTTAAGTCCGACAAGAGTTTTGTGATATCTACCATAAATGAAAGATCTTGTGAAAAAGGTACATCGCATAATAAGCTGACATCTTCTCCTTTTGTTTCCATGAAAATGCGTATTTCTTCTTTGAGTTTCCAAAACCGGTCGAGTACCATAGTACACGAAAGCCATCGCACCTCTGCATAATATAGTAAACCAGTGTACTCACTTTCAAAATCACGTAAAAATGCAGAAAACTGTCGCTGATTAAGGACTTGTGACCTTATGAAGTTTATAATTTTTTTCACTGACTTTAAAACACTTTCCAACTTGATCACTTTTGAGCATAAAACTTCTTCGTGGATTATACAATGAATATGACGAAAATCTGGTTTGTCACTGCCCGTTTCTCTGATCTTTGTCTGTAATATTTTAACGAAGCCATTATTTACTCCAGTCATTGAAGGAGCTCCGTCTGTTGCAAGGGAACACAGTTTTGACAAATCTAAATTGTACTTTTGCAGAAATCCATAAACAGCATTCAAAATATCCTTCCCAGTTGTTGTATCATGCAATGGTACTAATTCCAGTAACTTTTCATACACATTGATATCTGTATCAACCGCACGAAGAAAAACAGCGACTTGCGCCCCACCACACACATCCGTATTTTCGTCACAGGCAATAGAAAATGCAATGAAAGAGTCTGATTCTGTTTTTATCTCTTGGCAGCCAATTCACTAACTCTTTCAGCGACAGTATTCCGGGACAAGGATATATTTTGAAATGCGTTCACGCTCCCGGGACTTACAATTTCAACAAATAGTTTTGAGTGTTTCGCGATCAACTCCAACAATACGTAGCTCGCTTGAGGGACAGATTGATTTTCTTGCTTTGGACGTGTAAACATAAGCTGCGGATGTTTCAACCGTGATTTTAATTTATTTAACTTTTCGGTTCTGACAATGCCTGTATACTTGTCAAACATAGTTTTATGAATATCATAGTTACGTTTTATATTATATAATTTTGGGACACCGACTGTACTATTACAAATCAAATATTTTTTTCTTTCACTTCACAGGGAAAAAACTCTAAATCCCAGTTTTCTTGAAAGATACAATGCTCATCTACAAGTTTACTCTTACTACCACTTGGTTTTGAAAGAGATATGTTAAAAACTGTATCCGAAATAAATTATAATAAGTACTGTTAAGTGTTGTAACAATAAGCGCCCAACTCAACTCGAAACTCTATCGCAACTGACTCATAACTGACTAAACACTGAACATCTGAACTTTCATCTGTGTTTTTGCGCGATAGAATTTCATGGAACAAGACAGATAACGTTTGGCTTTAGGTTGAGTATGTGTAGTTCATCCTCCTTAACATAGATGGCACTACGTACAATTGTACATTACAGTGACTTTATACGAGAACAGTGGCGACAATACTGGTTAACGTCTAGTTTACTTCAGTTTATTTGCAAATTTATAATATATCGTTACTTGATTTTTGCTTTAATCGAAAGCTAGTTATTTGGACTTTGTATTTTAACAATATTTATGTGGCTTGGAATCAGCTGTTTACAGAAATGTGATGATTTAGTAAGGACTGTTTTTTAACAAATACTGTAAGGTATGTTTTATTATTGATTTCATAACCATAAAATAAGGTTTAAGCTTGATAAAAATATAAATATTAAACATTATAATTAATCCAAAAACTTAAAAAATCAGTTATATATGTCTATAGCCTATTTCCTCCAACAGGGGACCAATACAACAAATTTAATATTGATTATATCCATTAGGATTCTTTGGTTTTTAAAGTTAATTTTTATTTGTTTTTAGGGCTTTTATATATTTGTAAGTTAAAGTAAAAAACTTAAAATTCCATCTCTCACCACCGTGTTTAGTGTCTGTGCTTTGCATTTTAATTTTTGTTTTAGATTTATTCATTACATTTTATGGTAAATTTGGCTCTTTAGCTCATGCCTAGATGAATGAATATGTTTATGTTCGACTAGACCTCACAAACAATGGTTCTTCTCCCCTACCGTACCTACTTAGAGAGTTTATTCGGATCATTTTATACCAAATTATTTTGAAATAGAACATGAACTATTAAGTAAGTAGTTAATTAAACTACATATACCTGTATGCTTTAATATTTAGAATTACACGTGTACTTTTTGGTTCTAGCTCATGCAATTTACATAAAATTATATAAACATAAATCAATTATATGATTTATAAAATGAAAATTGTTATTCATTGTTGTTAAATAAATTGAAAAAGTTACAAGCAATATCAAAGTAAGTTTTCTTCAATTTTTGCTTGGGTTTATTTAAAATCTGGAAAATTTTGCTGTTATGAACTCGCTACTAAATTATGACTCTTCATGGTAAAGTTGCGTAACAGAACATACTGATTATGTGATGTTGCAATAAATTGTCAGTTTAATTTTTAATTAAATATGTTGTACCGTGGGCTAACAAACAAAAAGTACTAGGTCAACTGTGTTCACATTTGACTTAGTGCTCTTTGCTTGTAAGCCAATATATGAAAATCTGTCTTGCAATACCTAATGTTTTTTATTAAGTTCATATATTTGACTGATAAATGTGAGTTATTGCATGCACAATAAACAAAGCATTTTTATGTTACTCGAGTTTCATTTCTTTTCCAGGCATTGAATTTTTCGTGAAGCATATTATAATTTGAATATATTTTTTAGGTTGATGGATCATTTGATACTGCCAATTTAGCAACGGAAATATCTGAATAGTACGAGCAGAACACAGGAAACCTAGTTATAATAGCTTTTTAATTATATCACAAAGGCCTCACTTTTGGAAGGTTTCTTCCTTATGCGAACCAGATTTGGAAACAAATGAATAATTTATAGCAATTATAAATTTGTGTCAATTTTATGATTATTAATAAAATGAAAATTTGTTAAAGTATATAAGTAAATTGTTTTTAAATATTACTTTGTTAATTTTATTTCCTCAGTTCCCAAATAAATAATATCACATAAATGGTTTTTTCATAGGTACTCGTGTTTGTTTTGAAGGTATGTGGATTACACTTTCATGAAGGCTTTAACAATAAAATGCTATTTGTCATATCTTTTATTTAGATATACATAATGCCTTACACATTTTTTTAAGAATGCTTTGTAATTTATTTATTTAAAAATTTATCGTTATACTATCTAGTTAACCCCTAACTCGAATGGTCACATTTAAACAGTATGGCAGGGACAATTCTGAATGTTTTTTCCAAAAAAGCAATGAAAGGTAGACATACTGGCTCATATGTTTTTTTTTCTAAATAATTACTTTGAGTAATATTACAATTATACAGGGTGAAAGGATATATGTATGTGGAAAATTTTCAATCTTAAAAGTGTATTTGAAAAAAAAAACAAATTGGAGAAAGATATTTTTTTTACTTGAGAATACAAAATATAAAAATAAACCTGAATTGTTGGCAAACAATCCACTAAAATAAAAACTCTTGAGTTCATAAATAAGTGCACTGCTACCAAATTAAACCGTTCTGTTTACGAAAAATAGCAGGCCGATGGGTTACAGATTCTGCAGTTTAAATGTGATTTACAGTTAAATTTTCTACAGAGTAAAAATTGACCCTGCCAGATCAGTTAACATTTAAAAAACACAATTAAAACACTAATAAAGTCCTCGGGTACCTATATTATGTGGCAAAACAATTAACAAAAAAAAAATATTATTTAAACTTATTTTAATGACTTACTAGCATATTTATCAATTAATTTTTTTTCTTATTAGCTATTTTTAATCTGAAAACTACATATCGACTTGTTAACTTTTGTTTTATGTTATGACAATTCAAAATGTCGGCATCAATACCTTACATCTTGCTAATAAAAAATGCCTTTAAATCTACATTTTGTGAAGAAACTACTTGATAGTGTTTTCGAAATACACTTTCCATTTCTATAAATCTCTGATGACTGGAACCGTCTTTTCGAAGCAGGCTTTTTAATTGGCTTTGGCTTAGAAAAAAAAAATTGTAGGTACTGCATTTGCCTTTAGTTTTCTTGTAACATCTTCACTTGTCTTCTTCCACATATCTGGTGCAAAATATACCTAAAAAAAATTTGCAAAAAGCTATGGTTTTGATAAAATTAATTAAACTAAATCGCCACATTTCATTTCATACCTTACATAATCGTGATGTGTCCTTAGGAATCCATTTATCCCTTTTCATTCTAATAACCCATTCCTTTCTACGACTAGGATCCTTAGGAAACACCCTCATAAGGAATCGTTTTTTGGCAGAATTCGAACATCCTACTGCAGCACAGCCCGGCATAATTATCTAAAAAAAAATATGTAAAAACAGTAGGTAATATTGTGAAACTTAACCATACATTTGAAATCCTCGAAAGCTCTAATAATTTAAAAAGCTCAGAGTGGACCGGAACGGAAAGGACATTCCAGTTCACGAAAAAATTAAAAATTAATTCCTTCCTAAGTCAATTTTTATGTTCTTGACTCTATTGCTACTATAGTAGAATGGTATAGTCCAAATATAAGCTTTTTTCATTTGAGAATTTGTATATAATAAAGTATGTTATTAAAAAACTGTTAATGAAGCCATGTAGGATTGTTTAAGATAATAATAAAAAATGCCTTATTTGCAAAGAATAAACATTAATTTATCTACATAATTTTCCCAATATTTCAAGGCACATAACATAACCCGAGAAGAGATCGCTCTTCCTAAGTATTGCAAAGAATATTTATATAGTATTTGCAGTTTAGATCAATATATTTTATAAATCAATTTAAGTCTATTGTATATTTTAGATTCCTCTTTTTTGCCGAGAGAAATCTGGCAACTCTAATTTTTATCTGGTAACTCTAATTACTTCTAAATAAATATTTTCACAAGGAAGGCTTCCACAAACAGAGCTTATAAAAACAGTATTTTTTTTAAAAATTGGCTTACCTAAATGTACAATAATTAATTGAGACCGAAACCTCATACATAAATGCACAAAACTGGTATTTTAAAACTGAAGATATTCAGGCACAAACTATTTAAAAACGCAAAACAAATATGCAAAATCGCCGTTTACACACATATAAACAACAAAGATTTAGCCCATTAATGGCGGAAGGGCGGAGGTTAGGCTCTATTGTCGCCACCGTCCTGTATAAAGTCACTGTATTGTACATTTTATTATACTAATCGCTGTTGCAGCGGCGCGCGCTTTCAAAAACGGTTTTCAACTTGTTCACGGGCCGCATTATCTGGCTGTTTTCAAAACTGATTTGGGCCTCAGAAAAACGCTCACTGGGCCGAATGCGGCCCGCAGGCCGCTTGTTTGACATGGCTGCTTTAAACTGAAGGACTCCTTTGAAACAATCACCCCTAATTAATTATTTCATATAGGCCCTTCAATAGTAATTGTAATTTTTTCATGAGAAAGGTTAAATTAAATTACTGATTTACAATATAATATTTGCGCGGATAAATATTTTTACAAAAAATAAAAAACAATGGGTTTTTACACGCATTTTTCAGAAAGATGTATTGTATTGCTTGTGCAGTAACCCGTAAATCTAATATGCTGTAGGGCTGTTAAACAATGTTACTTAATTATGCATATGTTATGTAGTGGGTAAGGAATGTCAAGATTTTCTGCTATTTTTTTAAAACTACTTCGGAGTGTGAGGAAAGTTAATTTAATATTTTAAAAATCGGTGTTGCAAGAATATGACATTTTCCGTTATATATGATACAGTTAGCAGAAACAGACATTAGTTCTATTTTTCCTAATTTAAAAAAAAAACACGTCGAGGCGCCTGTTTAACTTAACCTAAGCTAATCCAATACAGATTAACTAAACCAAACTAAACCTAACCTCGTCATTTAATAATCCAGAAGTTAATTCTCCAAAACAAGCGCTAAGCCGATTGTTTTCTTTAACAAAATTTAATGTTTATAAAAATAACAGGGTAAACGTTAAAAAAAAAATACATAACCTAACCTTATCAAGCTTAACTGAAACCGACGAACCCATATAAAACAATTACACAGGCGGTAAAGGATTTTTATATAAAGAATTTTAAATTACATAATGTAGTTGACGGACCTATATGAAACAGTTACTTAGGGGTAATTGTTTCATATGAATCATTCAGCTCTAAGTAAATTTCATTTTCGTGTCCTTAAAAATCCCCAAAACCCATATGAAACATGATATTTTTATAATACCCTCCTTTTTCCCCGTAGTCCCCTACCCCCGCCTCCCCGGTCCCGTTTTACGCTTCATTCAGAAATATTTTAAGCCGGATAAAGATATTTAATATAATATTTCCAACATTCATTAAAATTTATAGTAACGGAAATAACCAGATTCTCCCTCTGGGAGGGTATGTACCTCAGGATGTGGCGAAATGACTTTCTTGGTTAATTACGCTTCATATACCAAATTCCAAGGCAATATTATTATGATAATGCGTTTCAAATTTATTGCAGAAACCCTTAGACTAAAAGAGATTCAAGATGCCGTCCGTCATCTTAACTTTTTTTAGTATCCTTACTATGAAACAATTCAGGTACTAACCTAAATACTTCCTGAAAGTTTCTTCCAAATTGTGCGCTACATAAAAAAAATTGATAATCTCCTCCTTATTCCCAAATACTAGTTAATGGCCTTTTCTAACATTTCTTATATAAAAAATAATAATGTCTTAGAGCTAGTTGTTTCCTATGAATCCTTCAGTTCTGATACCTAAATGAATCCTAAATTGTTTCTGAAAATACTAAATGACGCTTGGATAAATCTATTGCAAATTATTAATGTATGATCATCTCTAACATTTCTAATCCGAAAACCGATTTGACGGACCTACATGAAACATTTTTATATTTTTATTCAAGATAGCGGAACAAAATGGCGGCCAAATAAGGTTTTAGCGTTTCTATATGCCCAAAAACACGTTTTCTCAATTCCGTCAATTTGGGGCGTAGATAAAAAAAATTACCGTGTTAAATAATTTAAAATATTTAAAATAAGACTGATTTCAAATTTTGTGCAACAATTAAGTGTGGTGTAGAGATAAACTGGTAAAATTGTGGTACGATTTCAAGATAGCGGAACAAAATGGCGGCCAAATAAGGTTTTAGCGTTTCTATATGCCCAAGAACACTTTTTCTCAATTCCGTCAATTTGTGGCGTAGATAAAGTATTTACCCGATTGACTTCAGATTATGGTCAAAAATATCCCGGTAAGATTTTGGTAAATATCCAATATGGTAGAACAAAATGGCGGCCCGGTCAAATCTAAAAAAAATATCACTAGACAGCTATTGATCTAAATTAACTCAAATTTGGCACTAAAATCAAGTGTTACCTAAAAATAAATTGGTAATATCTTTTTATGAATCCAAGATGGTGACCTAATAAAATAGTTAAAAAATCAGCCTGAAAAACTATTTATTAAATTAATTTCAAATTTTGCTTAAGCCTTATGTTATATAGAGATAAACTATTAAATTAGTTACTACTAAAATAATGGTACGAATTCAAAATGGTGGAACAAAATGTCGACCAAATAAAATGTTAAACTTAAAATAGCTTATTCAATGGACCTCTTTTTTATAGAAATTAAATGTGATATGGAAATAAACTGGTATGAATTCAATATGACGGAACAAAATGGCAGTCTTAAAAAATAGTATAAAACTACTTATTCAGTTTAAATATTGATACGAATCCAATATGGTGGAACAAGATGACGCAAAATAAATATATTTGGAAACACAGTAGATATATATATATATATATATATATATATATATATATATATATATATATATATATATATATATATAAATAAATAAATAAATTTATTCATAATAATAATAATAACAATCACAACCAATTCATAATGCTAATTACAACTCTTAAATACATTACACTATAATATACCATAAGCCTTTCAGTTTTCCCATGCATATACATGCACATTAGATATACATGACATTATGACAGATATAGACATATATTAGATACACATGACAGTCTCATGGCATATATAAGTGTACACATTCTTTTTTTTTAGGAGAGCCTAGATGTTGGTTAAACCACATCTGTATGCACTCAGTCCAGATTGTTTTGATTGCACTAATTTATAGAGTTCTGCGGACTATTAAATCACCTATGCTTAGTTACATATTGCCATTTAGATGGTCCCATATATAGACATATACACATACATTCAATATTTATAAATTGACTTATGTGAGCACATTAGCAACAATGCAGGGGGTAGCATTGTGAGAAAAATTCACAACAGAGCTGTGAAACTGCCAAGATGTGAGAAGATATATTGTTTACTTCTTTTGTTAAATATCTTTATATTGTTTATGGTTTTTATATCATTAGGGAGCAAATTGAAAAATTTAGGTGCTAAATAATCTAGAAAACATAAATTTATTGTTCGGTTATTCACAGGTATAACAAGGTTGTTGTTTGTAACTTGGTGGGTTAAGTAAGTATGTTTAATGTAATTCTGTAATTGTTTGTTTTTGTAAATATAACAACATGCTTGCTGTACATACAGAAAGCCTAGGTCACCAATTTTCTGACTGAATAACAAATTAGTGGGATAGAGTCTATTTTTGTTATAAATTATTCTCAAGATGTAATTATGTGCTATTTTTAGTGGATTTAAATTCGATTTATAGGCCCCACCCCATGCAATCAGTCCATACCGGAGCAAAGATTCAACCAGTGATTTATATATCTGAGTTAATAGTTTAGTGCCAAGAAATTCCCGTAGTATATAAAACTTATATATTAGATTACGTATTTTAGATGTTAAGTATTTCATGTGATCCGTCCATTTGAGGTGTTGATCGAGAACAATACCCAAATATTTTGTTTTGGTTACTGCAAGAATCTCCATAGGGCTGCTATTGTTACAACGTATTCTATTAAAAGTGGGTCTATTTACATTTGAAATGGAAAAGGGTATAAAATTTGTTTTCTTTATATTTAAAGACAGCCGATGCAGATCCAGCCAGTTTTTAACTTCATCAAGCCCATTTATAGCTCTCTCTTTTGTCTGGTCCCATGAAGCACCCGAAAATACAAGTACCGTATCATCAGCATATGATATGGCCTTACCATTTATGTGTAAGTTTAGTAATGAATTTATATATGTAATAAAAAGGATTGGGCCCAGAATTGTACCTTGTGGAACACCCATTTTTATCTTCAAAGAAGGACTCAGTTGATTGTTTATTCTTACAGACTGCTCTCTGTCCTTTAAGTAACTTTCAAAAACCCTCAACACCACACCCCTAACGCCGTAATGTCTCAAAATATTAATAAGTTGGTCATGCGGCACAGTGTCGAAGGCCTTTGACAGATCAAGAAAAATTGCTAGGCATTTCTCATTATTATTTAATTTAGTCATTATTTCAGAGGTCAGGCAATATAGCGCATCTGCTGTACTATGCTTTTCTCTGAAACAATATTGGTTTTCATGTAATATTTCAAATGTTTTATAGAATTTAATCAACCTGTCTTTCAGGCATTTTTCAAAACTTTTTGCAATATTGTTAATAAGACTGATGGGTCGGAAATTCTCAATGTGCCTCATGGAACCAGACTTATGTATAGGTATAATAACTGAGTGCTTAAAATGTTTTGGTACATTGCCTGATTTAAAAATTAAATTTATAATATGAACTAATGGTATTGAAATTTCTGACTTAACTAGTTTAATAAGTTTGGTAGGAATGTGATCAGGTCCTGGGGCACAATCATTTTTAGGGACAGTATCTATTAGTAATTTCATTTATGGAGACTGGAGTAAGGAACATTGAGGCATTGTTACTTTTTATCTGAAATTCTCTATTTGGAACGTTTATTTGTTTTGCCATTTCTATGGCAATATTTGTAAAATATCTATTGGCATAATTAGCCATGTCTACGTCATTTTTAATAGTTATATTGTTATTGTCAACAATAGAAAATGAATGGTTTAGTTTTTTATTGTTTGTATTTGTAGCATCTTTAAAAATATCATACAATTTTTTATGTTGTTTTTATTATATTCAATTTGATTTTTGTAAAATTTGTATTTTTGGACTTTTATCAATTTATTAAGAAAATTTCTATAGGTTTTGTATTCATTATGCAAAATTGGAGAGTAATTTTTTAGTAGCCTTTTTTTAGCTTATCACGGTATTTTATGGAATTTATAAGTCCTTCTGTTATCCATTCTTTAATTTTTTTACTTTTTACTTTTCATGTTCTGTATGTTGGTACATTCATTTTTTATTTTTACAAATTGATGCATAAACTTATTAGTAGCTTCATTTGAATCTGTGCAACTCACTACCTCATCCCAGTTTTGGGATGCTATTTTTTCTTTGAATTTATTAAAGTCTATAATGCTATAGTTTTGCTTTTGTGATTGTGGGTCTATGCTATTTTTTAATTTATCATTTTCAATGTTTATAGATATCATGATTGGTAAATGATCTGTTATATCACTATTTAATCTAAAAGATTGTATTTTAAGATTTTGACTTCTCAGTTTTTGCCTAATAAACAGATGATCTATACAAGAAGAAGTGTTATTTGCTATTCTTGTAGGCGAGTTTATGTATGAAAGAAAACCATTTCTTCCCATTACTGAGAGATATTCATTAGCTATATTATCTTCATCGTTATTTATATTTATATTTATATCCCCTGTAAGAATCTCAAAAGAATTTAGATTTTGTTGCTCAAAGAAAGCCTCCAAGTCCTCAATGAAAAGGAGTTCAGAAATAGGTGGTGGCTTATAAATCGAAGTTATGCCAAAAGTGATATCTTTAATGTTGAATACAATTCTGCTAATATTTGTACCAGATTTGTTTAGTTTCATGTGTTTTACATCTGCATTTATTTCTGATTTAATAAATGTAATGATCCCATCGTTTCTGCCATTGTTCCCATTGTTGTAAAATGTAGCGTATCCTCTAATGTGATAAAGTTCACCTGTAATTTGAAAGCATTCACTTAAGATTATAATATCACATGCTTGAAGATGGAATTGTTCATACAATAAAAGAAACTGGTCAAAATTTTTATTTATGCTTCGTATATTAAGGTGAAGCACATTTAATAGTTTACCGTTTAGTGGAAACTGTGTTCTCAAAAAATTAGGTTGTATTAGTAATCCCCCCCGTTCCGATCCAATAAGATAGAGGGGTGAAAATCTAAAATATGTTATTACAAATCTAATCATAAGTGATACACTCAAAACAGATCTATCTTGGATCAGGCCAGGGAAGGATTCACCTCCTGCCCGTCTAAACCATATAGCCACCACTTTTTGTATTCTATAAAAAAAATACTTTAAATTAAATTTGTCCATAGTCAATTTTATTTCTTAGTACTTCGAGATGGTATTGATATGTTGGGCAAATTCCTCGATTATCTGCTGCATGGTTAGTATATATATATATATATATATATATATATATATATATATATATATATATATATATATATATATATATATATATATATATATATATATATATATATATATATATATATATATATATATATATATATATATATATATATATATATATATATATATATATATATATATATATATATATATATATATATATATATATATATATATATATATATATATATATATATATATATATATATATATGAAAAGATTTATAACTATGGAGGTTCGAGTAAAGGACATTTACCGATTTTTGTTAAATGTGTCCAGAATATTTGTTGAGTTTATTATTAAATATAAGAAAACAAGCATTTCCCAAAATACTTACACTTTACTTTTTTTATCAATTAGGTCTTTTGTATGCACATTTTGAGATGTATGTAAATTCCTTTCGTACGATAAATACATACATCAGCCTTCTTATAAAAACTATGAATTGCGTGAGGATTTTATTAAAAAATAATTAAAATAAAATATCCAACCAAAATATAAGCCCTTTACTTTGAAAAATTAATTTAAAAGCACTGGGTATATATAACCAGATTTTTAGGAACGTTATATAATTTTAGCGAAACCTTGTCTTGAACAGATACTGATTAGGTAAGACTCACTTTAAAGTGAAAGTTTTCCGGAATTAAAAATTTAGGCGCGACGTTGTATTCGCCTAAATGTACATCATTAGTGGGTTATGAATCAACGAATAAATCGTTATTGGACTGTAATTATTCGCCGCATTACCACAAGACGTTCATTCAACAAAATATTTTTTCTGCTATTTGAAAATTCCATAATCATCGTGTCAGTTTCGTACTTCTCATTTTCAAGTATTTTTATTAAATTTTGAATAATATATTCAAACTTGACATTACATATTAATAAAAATTGTTTTGTAGTAATAGTAGTATATGTATGTACGTAAATGGTTTTCTTAGGTTCAGTTTTCACGGATAAAAATTAAAGAAATTTGACGTGTTTTGCCGTTCTCTAAAAATATTATTAGTTTTTGAAATAAAACAATATTTTTTCTTTTAAAAGACCGTTTTTACTTACCTATGATAAACCTGTCTACCAACAAAAAAACATTTAAAAAAAGTTGAAATTTCAACTTGGTTTTTAGGGGACTGTTCGACCTCTTTAGAAAACCACTATATAAAAAAAAGAACTGATTTTATTTCCTTTTATTAGTAATTTTTTACACTGAGATTTTGAATTTTGTACAACAATTTTACTAGTTTATTCCTATATCACATATATCTTTTGAGCAAAATTTGAAGTCAATTGAAATAAGGAGATTTTTTACGCTGATTTTTTAAATATTTTGTCCTGAATTCATATCAAAATTATACCAGTTTATCTCTATATTACAACTTACTCTTACGCAAAATATAAAATCAATCAAATAAACAGTTTTTTAGACTGATTTTTTTATTAATTTTGTTTACCCAACTTGGATTTCTATTAGTTTATTTCCATATTACACTTGATTTTTGCGACAAATTTAAAGTAAACTGAATAAGTTGTGTATTAGTAATATTTTTTTTGACATTTCACAAGGCCGCCATTTTGTTCAGCCATATTGGCCAAAATATTCAAAAATGTAACCATGTTTTCCCCATATCACGACTCTTAAGTTTTGACCAAAAATCAAAAGTCAATCGGATAGGTAAGCAGTTTTTAGCTATGCTGTCTACAAACAGAGTCTGTCCTACCGACCTACGGACAGACCGACGGAATTGAGAATAAATGTTTTTTTTTTTCATCTAGGGATCCTAAAATGTGAAGATTTGAAAAAAATTCAGTCTTCATGAGTTCTTCATAACTCGCAAATCCTTCATGTTAGCGTCTTGAAAAAAATATATTGTCACAAAAATGATCAGGAACAATTTTTAACGTTCGTAAATTGACCGTAAGGGGCCGCAGTTGCTAGGGTAAATAA
Organism: Kuschelorhynchus macadamiae; assembly: GCA_030620095.1. Classification (NCBI taxonomy): domain Eukaryota; kingdom Metazoa; phylum Arthropoda; class Insecta; order Coleoptera; family Curculionidae; genus Kuschelorhynchus; species Kuschelorhynchus macadamiae. The sequence continues at coordinate 323,053 of JAUTXW010000938.1, forward strand.
TAAATTCCAAAAAACTCCCAGAATTAGACTACCTCTAGACCTAGATAAAAAGACCGACATTTTGGCAAAAACCGCACATCGATATTTTTATTACTCTTTAAACTATTGTCAAATAAATGATTAATAACAAAGCCATCGGAGTGAAAATAACATCAAAAGTTATGTTTTTTGTATTACAGTAATTTCGGACTTTGTAGGTAACTAGATAACAAAGAAAACTAAAAATTCTAATATTCAAAATGCTAAGGATGCATCGATTTACACTCCAAAGAGTCAATGAAACAGCAATTTCAATTTCTGCTTTTGATATACCGTTTATGGAAATGTATTCATTATAACGATTTAGCAGAACCGTTAGAAGTCGTGATCATCGCTACTAGAATGAACATGATGTATCATGATGATGGTTGTCCTACTCGTTTTAATAATGTAGTTCAGAAATATCTCAACCGGCATCGTTGTATTGAATTTCCTTGGTAGGCTAGGTTTCCTGATTTAACTTGGTTGGACTTTTATTATTTATGAGGAGTGATCAAAAGTTTGGTTTAGAAAAATCGACCAACCTAAGAAAACATCATTGAGAGAATCAAAATTCACATAGATTATATCAAAGGCACAAATTGAAACTGCTGTTTCATTGACTCTAAAGGGTAAATCAATGCATCCTAAATAATAGAAACCATTTTGAAGAATTACAATTTTTGGTTTTTTTTGTACTCTAGTTACTTATAAACAACGGTTTTTGTTGTTTACTTGTGTATCCGCGTAACTTTTACTGTTATGTTGTTGTTGCTTTGACTCGTTGGTCTCTAAACACACTCCAAACGTCGGTGCTGACAGAATTTGGACCGGCTCCAAGTCCAGAAAAAGTGTAAAGGGATGAACGCTAATAGTAACAAATAATATGGCATTATTGGTAATTGTAAATAACTTAATTAAACTCTACATAATAATCTGCCAGTATTCAAAAATAATATTGGGTTTATAATATGTTCGACCAAACCTATATTCCTTATACCGTTTTTGCGAAAATATCAGAGTAACTCAAAAATGCATCGACTTACTTTTCAAGGTCTTATTTATCGACGAAGAAAAAATGTTCCGCTTAATTTTTTTTCGTGAAGATTGTTGAAAAATTAGAATTTTTTTTTATACAGTGACCGGCAAAGAGTTTGCAACAAATGGGAACTTTTATTATTATTGATTTCTCAGAAAATTTTATTCTTGATAAAAGTTGGTGCTTAAAGAAAAACTAATTTCGACTGCGTCAATTCTCAAGTCAGATATACAGGGTGTTCAACAAATTAGACTTGAAAATTCGTAAAATTAAAAATATTTCATGCAAGTTGCTCTTAGCCACTTTTGTTATAATATTTTTTTTCAAGAAGCTAACGCGAAAGACTTGCGAGGTATAGACAGTGAATGCCCTTATTATTCCTACATAATATTTATAATATAATTTAAAACGAAGATTAAATAATGTAATTAAAGCGCTGCAGTAGTACAGGCGGAAAGCCAGCGCACAGGGCGCCTTCTATGTAAAACAATATTCCATAAGTGAAGTGGAAATGTTTTGTATAAGATTAAAAGTTTAAAGTTCCCATGAAAAGTACATTTTTTAAAATAAAAATGAAATTTCTATTTGCCTTAAATTTTGCTACTACTACCCTTCAAAAGATCTGGATATCCCTTTGTCCTTAACTCATCTTAAAGGTAAATTGGGAAATATCTCTTAAGATGAATAAAACGGCAACGTTGCATATTTGTAAGCCCTAAGTTTTTAGTGATTTGGCCTTTCGGAGTTCAAAATATGTAGAATTTTATATAGAATAAAAATGAATTAATACCGAGACAATTCTATTTAAAAAATAAAATAACCCAACCTATATGTTAACATACATGTTTGCAAAAACTAGAATGTCTGCGTTTTTATTTTATTTATTTTCTTAAAAACAATTGAATTAAGGCATATTTTGTATAATATAAAATATGTTTAGAACTCATCGCAAAATCCGAAAATGCAGAAAAAATATACAGGGTGTGCCATTTTAAAAATAATATTTTTTCAATTAACCATTATTTCATAGGTGGACAAAAACCAGATTAGCTGCCTTATATGTCAGTGTTTCTATTTCTTTCATATCTTCAAAAATCAAAAAATGGTTAAGTAACATTGTAAATGATCCACTTGTACACTGTTGATAACAAATGTTTTTCGCAAATTAAAATCGATTTATTATGATTGCTCTCTTTCTCTCTTTGTTTCTACATGAAATTTAGGGCACACCGGCTGCTTCAACAAGAATACTATTAACATTAATATCTCCTAAAAGTACTGCAATAGAGTTGGATTTATTTAATGTGTTTGCACATCTTACAAATCTCTGAAATAAATGTGTTAGGCATTTAAGTTAGCTGCAAAATTTCACTATTGTTTAGTTAACTTGAGTTAAGAGTGTGCTTCTTCAGTTACGCAGAACTTATAAAATTCAAGTCAGGTATTATGCAACGTTCAATGGTAATTGAATTACAATCAGCCTTGTTGATTTTTCCGATAAAATTCCGCAGTAAAACTGCATTTCGATTCGATCGAATATAACCACGTTAATACGGTGGAAGTCTGAACTATTCGTCCTTATCCTTTGAATATTAACGAATAAATACAACAATCTAAAAGGAAAAATTGAGCACGAAATTCGTTTGCAAGTATTTTATAATTCTTACATTTTACATCTTAGATAGAATAAGCACAAGTTATACAATTAGGTAATACGTATTTTCTATTTCTGCTAGAAAGGCAACGTATGAATGTTTTGGTAAATCTTGGCAGATGTAACACTCAATAGTAAGTCAGATTTAACGTCATCTTTCAAAATTGCTCAATAATGCTCTCCCCAATTATCAGATTTGTCTTTTCTCTTTTAATTAACACGCAAAATCCCACCATAGTCACCAACAGGAGCAAAACCACCATTTGTTATATATATATATATGTTATTATATATATGTATACAGTGTGTCCAAGATAAAGAGTGGATAACATTGTTAGATTGGAAACCATGCTACAGCTTGGGTTAAATTAGAGAAAAGTTGCTCAATTTAGTTTCCAAATCAATGCCGTTTACAAACCTAAAAAATTCCAAACCGTTCCGAAGAAATCCGACAAAAACCGAAGAGGTGCATTTTTGTTTTTATTTTTTTACAGCCCTATTTTTAAAGTTGGATCAAATTTGAAAACACATTCTTATAGCAGTTTTTTCTCGCCTACAAGATGCCACTGTCACAATTTTTGTCTGAGTCTCCTGTCAACCATCATCAACTTTGTTTTTTCTACGGCCGCCATATTGGATTTTTACATTTTTAAAATGACCATTTGAGTCCCATTTCAACGATGTGTCACTTCATCAACTTTATTTTTCCTACGGCCGCCATATTGATTTTTTTAATTTTTCAAATGCTGCCTTATTTACGAAATATATATATATATGTTATATATATATATATATATATATATATATATACTATATACTTAACAGACAAAAAAGAATTTATACTATCTTATATATATATATATATATATATATATATATATATATATATATATATATATATATATATATATATATATATATATATATATATATATATATATATATATATATATGCTAGAGGAAGATATAGGTCGTTCTGTATATATATATATATATATATATATATATATATATATATATATATATACACCACAAAATTTTCGGCAAGTTTTTTCTTCCTGACACTGGTATACCACTCACAAAAGGTTCTTTGAAATCTACCCGGTCGCAGTGACAAATTCTAAACTTATAAGGTGTGTAAAACAAAATGCGCAGTTGATTTTGGGAACTCAATTTGTACATTTAAATATCTAATTTAATTCGTTAGATTTTTATCAAAAGAACCATTATGTAAATTTCTAAAAATCTTTCCAATATGTGAGTTCTTTCTGGATAATCATTTTTCAATCTCGCCCTTTGAGTGTTGCTATGACATAAAAAGCAACATGTCGTACTTCTCTTCAAAAGAAAACTTTGTAAACATTTTTTAAAGCAAACAAAAACTAATAAATAACAATAAAAAATGCAATAATTTAAAAATCACAAAATGGAAATGTGCGGTGTTGATTTTGATATTAGGCTAGATTTTTTTTAAAATCGATTGGATGTTACAAAGATCTCAGACCTCAATCAGTATTGTATAGTGCACCATCAGGTTTTTTATTTGAACACCTTCATTTTATTTATTCTTTTTTGTCTGAGTATTAGAGTAGTTAAGTTTGAAATAAAAAAGGTTTCTAGTTTTGTTTTTTAAATTGGTGGGGAGGCGTACCTAACAACATTGAAATAACAATTCGAGAAATTTGAAATGCAAAAACGACATAAGAAAAAAAAAGTTTGAGCATTTAAAAAATTAAAAAAATCAATATCGTAGGAAAAAAAATATTTCTTTGCTATCATTTTAAAAATGTAAGAAAATTCCCTGTTGGTGCGGTAAAAAGCATATAGGGGAAAGTGGAAGGTTTGGTAAACTTAATGAGCATGAAACGTGTATCAGTAAAAAATAAATTGGTCAATTCGCTGTCGCTGAATACCAGCACTGCATCATGGTTTCCAATCTCAATGATATTAATAAACTCACACACATATATATATATATATATATATATTATATATATATATATATATATATATATATATATATATATATATATATATATATATATATATATATATATATGTATATATATATATATATATATATATATATATATATAATATATATATATATATATATATATATATATATATATATATATATATATATATATATATATATATATATATATATATCCATCTTACACATCCAGAAAATGCCAAGTTTGGTACTGAAACCAGTACATTCAAATATCTAATTTAATTCGATAGGGCGTGATATGTGATTTAAACCTGGAAACCATACTTAAAAAACCATCTTCAGCAAAATTTAAGACATCAGTATTGGATAGTGCACCATCAGGTACTGCACTTCATTTTATATGAGATTATTCAGATAAAATTTTTTGATCATTACCACACTTGAGATTTGGATGTATTATATTGTAATCGCCATTAGAATTTAAATTAACTTTATTAAGGTTTACCTATAAGGGCTGCTGTCGTTCAATATTATATGGGGTGTAAAAAATCATGGTATACTATGCGTAAATTCAATCTTATTACCTTCGTTAATCTGAATAAGACACCCGGTTCATTTTTACATCAGGAGAAAGTATATTTAATTCCCTATCAAATCGTAATAGAGTTTTCTATACCTAAATGTTAAATAACTTGCGTTTTTTTCGTAAGTGTAGGGGTTTTAAATTATTTGTATTATTATTATTATTATTATTACCTTTTGTTATTATTATTTTTATAATGAAGCACACCCTTGTATGTATGTAATGACTTGGTAAAACATAAAACCTATTTACCCAACAATCTGTATTAAATTTGCTTATACCAAACTTTTCTAGTTTTCCAGCAAATAAATATGTATCCGCATTATTGAAGAGCCCTGTTTACTGCAATTATACAAACGATAGACCTTATTATAAATTACAGTTTAATAGATGTTTAAATCGTACTTTATATGAAGTCATTACATACAGCGTATGTTTATTTTTTAAAAAATGTTTCATAGTTTTGGACATGAATTAGTTTACACTCTGTATATATACTTGCGTACATAAAATAATTAATTACTCTTAGAATAAACGCCAATTTCTCAATTTCATCTTTTTTGTGAAAACAATCCGAAAAACCGAAACTCAAAAAGCCCGATCGTATTTAATCGCCCCCTCCCCAGTAAACACTTTTTTTAAGAAGCTGGCATCACTGACAGAGCTCGGAAAACTTTCGTCGGATCTTATTCAATTTACCGCTACGCTCAGGATGAATCTGCACTTCACGAACTCCTGAAAATTTTCCTAGGGATGTCGGTAAATACACCTGGCTCAAAATAAAGACAATATTTGTTATTCGGGAAGAACTTTATGTTATTGGTAGCATTTACCTCCAAAAGGGATGGAACAGAGAAGCGTGTTGATTAATATTGAAAAAGTATTTTTTTAATAAGAAAAGATATTCTGCTGGTCGATTACTATCTCAGTGTTACAATTTTGGTCATCCACAACAACAATAATAATAATATTAATAACCAAAATTATATTAATAATGATAATAATAATAAGGAAACATGGTTTTTGACCTGGGACCGCGAAATTAGTTTTCACATATGATGTAGCACGTAGCCCGCTTCTGTATTAAAATATTTATGGAGCTTGATGTATATATATTTTATCGCAGGAATATGAAATGTTATAAACTTCTTCTGAATGGAAAGGAAATTCGTTTTTCGATCTCACGTACTGCCTAATCTTTTTGTACTGAACGAATTTAAGCCCCAAAAGACTTAATAAATTGATAACTGACTGTTTCTGAGATGGATGATGGTGAGAGCTAAAATTTAAATACAAATTTGTTTATGTCGATTTTGTGAAAACAGAATGGCTTAGGATAAAGATTCTTGGTGCGAACACATCCAGAGAACGGCACCCTAGATCATTATTTTTACAAGAAACCGGCACATACGAATATGTATTTAAATTTCACTCTCATTCTCGTGATTTATCCCAGTCGGTTAATAATTAATTAGGTTTTAGAGCTCTTTTAGTGTGTGATGCAATAATTTTCCAATGAAATAGGGAAACTGACTAAAGTTTTAAAATCTTACGGATATTGCACTGACAGTGTTCATCAAGTTTTGCAGTTTTACATTTCATTCAGGGCTGAATCTAAAATTACAATAATTCTAAAAGATTTCCTCATAACATTCGCACAATCTTTATTACGCACAAAAAGTTTGGGCTAATATCGCCAAATGGCAATCAGAGTTCATGAAAGTCCCTTCTTTCAGTGTTTTGATCTCGTGCAGTGAAGACTCCTAAATATGCCTCGTGCAGTCTCAAGCGAAATACCGCAAAGTAATTCCAATTTGGCACGTGTTAAACCCAAAACATTGATTAACTTGGCCGTGGAAGCTATGGTATTATGTTGATAATGATATTATCAATAAAAAGAAAAAAATTAGAAGCATTTGGGCTACAAGCAACGCCCCATCCAAAATCAGAGCGCGATGAAACTTTAAATTGACACAAGTCTGATCAGTAGGATAAAATACATTCTCAGGGCGAAACTATACTGTCAACTCAAATGCTGTTAATTCGGGACTCATCCCGTTGAACGCCTGTATACTTGGAATATTTACATTGACGCAAACAAATCAGGAGAGGCTTATAAGAAGAACTTTGACACAAAACTAATGTCATCACCCCATTTAGTCTACTAACAGGATGTACTTACCTAGAAAAAAAGAGGGCAGAAATCTAACAAGCATCCAGATGTTATACGGAAATCCGATAAGAAAGTTAAACACTTACATTAGGAATTTTGCTGATGAGATTCATGCTGAAGTAGTCCGATTAGACAACAATATTCACCACTAAACCTCCGTTCCGGGCACGTTCCTGAAAGAAAAGGACCTTCCAATATGTTAGAGGCAGAAATAGGAAGGAAAATAGCGCACTGCATGGTAGGTACTGGCGCAGAATCACACACTCGGGACATAGACAAAAGCCTCTCTAACTTACATATCGAGAGCATATATATATATCATATATATATATATATATATATATATATATATATATATATATATATATATATATATATATATATATATATATATATATATATATATATATATATATATATATATATATATATATATATATATATATATATATATATATATATATATACATATATATATATATATATATATATATATATATATATATATATATATATATATATATATATATATATATATATATATATATATATATATATATATGCGATACGATAGTTGGTACCAATTAGGAACTTCGAAAATTCATTATGAAACAGGCAATCGGTGACGAAAAATGGAGGATGTAGAATCGTAAATGATACATATGTTCATGTATATAGGGTGGCCTATCGAACACGCACCAGAAAACATAACTGCCTATAAAACATTTTGTCAAAAAAAACCTTAAACTCGTCTAGCTTGGATGTCAGGGGACAACTTTTGACGCATAATTCATACCTCAAATTTTACCCTCCTAAGCGTCATCCTTTAACATTTTTTAAAAAGGAAGGGGGTCAAGTGACAGGTCTTTAAAAATATTTTTTTCTTTCTCATTGGCGCCTAGGTTTTGAAATTCGGTCAATTCATTTAGAAACTGCGAAGCCTTAAATGTGCATTAATACATTTGTCGAAAAATGCGAAAATTAAATCGATTTTACTTAAGAACTTACCGTATCAACCATGCGAAATAAACTTTGATTTTAATATGTCCCTACAAAAAGAAATCTAAAGGACTTAAATCGGAAAACGGCGGAGGCCACTCAATTGCTCCACTTTGTCTTATCCCCGACCAGGCAACAGTTCTATTAAATAATCACGCACAATCCATGAGAAATGTGGAGGTACTCGGTTCCTTTGGAATACTATTTCTACTTTAATGTAAGCAGCGTTGTGTTCTGTGATGTAAGTTAAAGCTGGGTATTTTGAAGCAAATCTAAATTCATGTCACCTGTTAAATTTCCAGGAAGAAAAAGGCGCAACAAGGCAATCTGCAAAAATAGCAGCCTACACATTTAATGTTTGGGGGTTTTGTGTGTGTGTACCTCGAAAAAAGGTATACTCATCCAAAAAATACACATTATATACAGATTGCACGTTCACTCATGATTTCGCAGTATTACAATCAAAGTTGTCTTCATTGAGTTTCTGCAGTAAATAAATCTGATACGGATTCAATTTGTATTTTTTCTAATATTCTCTGAACACTTGTACCAGTGATGTTCGTTGCAACAGCCAGTTGTTTTGTGCTTTGCCCAACCCTGCTAATGTCACCGCTTCATTTCCTACCTGATTGCCTCTCCTTATTTTGAACAGAACCAATTTTGCCATCAATTCACGTACAATTTTAACCGACATGCTTATAAGCATGGTCACTAATTAGATTGCACCGCGGTTTTATTCCCACCGTCGTTGTTTTCAAAATAAAGTCCAATTATTTCCATTCTCTCTGAAGTAATGTACAGTGTGACATAATTAAAATATTTAACTTCCAAGTACTCAAATATAAGTCACAAAACTGACATCCAAAAACGTATGGTTCTATCTTAGTCGATTCAAAAAAAAAACTACGAACAAGCCCAAATCAGAGTCTAAAGAATAATTTCTGTGCTAGTCAGCGTGAATACGTGTAACTCTGCCAAGCACACAGTGTAAAAACATCGACGATAAGCGAGGCTCTAGAAAAAAATGCCGGCTTTTCCGTAAAGATCAAAAGACTGGCCCAATTTACAATATTCTGTAAACTTTGCCCCAATAATCTGCAGGTATATCCGATTTTAGAATTTAACGACAAGAAACAGTGAAATTTTCAAATTTTATTTCGTTTTAAAAAAATACATTTAATTTTTGCGTTTTTCCACAAATGTATTAATGTACTTTTAACGCTTCGTAGCTTTTAAATGAACTTACCGAATTTCAAAAACAAAGCGCTAATGTATGAAAATTCAAAAATCCTTTTCATCCTTATAATTTGACCCCCTTTTAATTTGAAAATTTTTAGGCGATGGCACCCCCCACTTAAGAAGATTAAGTTATTCAATTTGGCGGCAAAGGCGCTCCCTGACAAGTATGCTTAGAGCGTTTCAGGTTTTATGCGAGAAGATCTTTTCCTGGCAGTTATGCTTTCTGACATATTTTCGATGGACTACGGGTCTTCGGAATATGCTTGCATGATTCCAAAAGACTATGTAGACCGTCACACCAAGGTAGCAGGAATTATGCACCAAGAGATCTGCAAAAAAGAAAATCTGATAATTAGAATACAAGCTTACTATAAATACGTACCTCCATACCTAGATGTAAAAAGAAGGAATAAAAGTATATTGGGACCCTCAGAAAATCACCGATCGCCCTTTTATTCGAAACAAACCGGACGTAATATCTTTAGATGAAAATTGGAGGTATGCAAAAAATAAATAAGTACAATATTTGACTTTCGAGGTGAAAGATATATCAATTGAACTTCTAGTTATTATTTCCTCTGCCATCTGTTAGACAAGCAGTTCTCAATGATCTTGAGCCTATCTTAGCATAATGAGAATTTGTTCAATTTATTAAAATTTAAAATTCTAATAAATTTGAATAAAAACTAGCGGGGACAGCCTAAAAGGCCTGTTGTGTTCATAATTCATTCAAAGTTCTAATCTCGTGGAACAAAGAACCCTGAATATGACTTGTGCAATCAAATGTAAAACGCTCAAAAGTAATTCTACTTTTAAACGGTATTATCCCAAGTAAGAATCGTGATGTTTTTATTTTTGGTGGCTGTCTAACTAAATAAACAAGATAAGTTTCAGTCTATGTGACTAAACAAATTAAATATTTTTAAAATTTTAAATGGAGGGCAAAACAGACCAACGAGTAATTTTGACAGTGTTATGTCATGGAACTCCCAACTGTTTTGTATTACACCGATTAAACTATCTGCAGAAATAAAATAAAAAACTCTTAGAGTCGACTTGGCACATTGTTTTCCCGATGAAAATGTTTTCTCGACGAAAACTGTCACCGATGGCCCGATAATAAAAAGTTGTTCCTGTTTGCGTTTTGTTACGGTTTCACCTATTTGGTGAATGTTGTGTGCCTTTCTTAAGAGATTTATTATTTTCCTGTTTTTGCTCAGGGGACTGAAATTTAAAGGATATTATAGCAATGATAGAGCAACAAAAATTATTTCATATAATAATACTTACTTTATTACCGAAAAGAGGAATCCGTAATTTTTGTTTTTACTTCCTTCGTAAGGGGAAAATATTGTAATCATGTAAAAATAATCATCTGAGATTAAGAAATCATGATTCTTGGAATTAGACCATGTCAAAATGGAATCACTTTCGAACGTTTCGCCTTAGATTGCACAAGGCATCTTCAGGGATCTTTATTTGACGTGATCGGGACACTGATTTCAGTTGATTTCTTAATCAACTACAGCTGTAAAAGATTTTGTTCTATGTTGCCCTACGAGATATTTGCAGATCTTTACGTTTTAGGGTCCCTGGACCTCAAAAAGCATGATCTTCTATTTTCGCCAGTCTGTCGTTTTCTCTGTACTACTTATCCGATTGACGTCAAATTTTGGTTAAAAGTCCAGGGTTACATGGTGATGAAATGGTTTACATATAATTTATATTTTGGTAAAAATCCAATATAGCGTAAAAATTAAAAAGAGTCATTATTAAGAGACTACTTAGAAGTGGAAAAATTTGGGCAAAAATAAAGTCTGATGTAAGAAAAACCTGGTAAAATTTTTGTATAAACCCATTATTCCGGAACAAAATTGCAGCCTAATAAAATGTTTAAGACTGCAGTACCAAAAAACTATTTATCCAATTAAATTTTGCGCAAAAATCATGTGTTGTGTAATTTTTTAGTGCGAATCCTATATGGCAAAATAAACTGGCGGCCTACTAAAATATTTAAATATTCGGTAAAATTTCGATTCCTGAAATAAAACCTATCTTTTTAAAGAGGATAATAATAAAAGACATAATTTATTTTTTATAGACGCAATAATGTTATGTAAAATAAATAAATAATAATAAACTTAAAAAAATTGATATAAATTACAGTTTATAGGATTATTTGGCAAAGTAATTACTAAATAATTATATGCGTATATGGACTGTTTATTGTAAGTAGTGGAATTCTGTAGAAGGAAAGTTGTCAGTAAAGGCTTCTTTTTAAGGAGGATAATGATAAAAGACACAATTTATTTTTTGTAGACTTCGCAAATAATGTTATGTAAACTAAATAAATAATAATAGAATAAAATCTAGAAAAGAAATTAATATAAATTACAGTTTATAGGATTATTTAGTAAAATAATTACTAAATAATTATATTCGTATATGGACCATTTATTGTAAGTAGTGGAATTCTGTAAGAGGAAAGTTGTCGGTAAAGGCGAACTTACCGATTTTTTCTTCCAGTTTTTTTCTTCCAGCTTTGGAAACCATCCAGCCAAATTTCTTTCTTATGTCTTTAAAATAAAAAAAATGCGGTTCTGCGGAAATATTCGCAATATCCTTGACTTGAAGAATATTATGCTCAAATTTAATACCAATTTTAACCAAAAAATATTATATATATATATATATATATATATATATATATATATATATATATATATATATTATAATAATATAAAAAAACCAAAATCTTTCTCCATCTCTAGATAGGCATTTCTTATCTTTGATAACTTGGTTATTAATTTACCTACCAACGGAAAAAAGTACTGTTATTCGGAATTTTATTTTTCCATTAATTGATACTGTTCGATTTGTGGCTTCATCAAATTGTGAGTTTATTTTTCTGAAATTTGCCGCTCTTGGCAAGTTTCCTGATATTTGCCGCATATGCTTGGTCTGAGAACCATAGAATATTGAGGTCCGAGTGTCTGAGCTTGAAATTATTCATACAGAAACGTACCAAAAAAAATTATTGATCTTAATGTTTTTCAGCAAACCAAGCATTGAGATACATAACGTTTGTAACGCAATGACTCCGGCGCCCTACATGATTAGTGAACGAGACTTGTATCACTGCAGACAAACAGAATATAAGCACATTCTCTTAAAATTACTTTTATTTTACGCTTGGCAACGACGTGAGTTATACAGTAGAAAACTTCCAAACAAATGCCATTTCCTACATCTTATTAACTTTTAAAATCTATTAGCAAAGTAACTAATTATAGTCGCTTAACAGGGACTTACCTGTGGGCAGCGAGAGCAGGAGACATCAATTATTGTGAACCAAAAAGCTCTTTCTTCACCAACTTGGATATTTTTTTTTATATTCAAGCTCTTTACTCACGAAAGACTTATTCCTATTTGCTTTTTATTTTTGTTATAGTTTTGACACGGAAAACAATGAATAATTTAATAATTATGGTGGAAAGCCAGCTAGAGTTGCTGTATATGTGAAAGAGTGTCACGCCCAGCAGCAAATGTATGTCAACTCCGTTGCTCTGTCTGTTTGTTCATGGCATAGCTAAAAGAACTTATTCGATTGACTTCACATTTTGGTGAACAAGTAAGAGTCATATGCGCATGGCCAGGTAATATTTTGGTAAAAATCCACTATGACGCAAGAAAATTATGGCCTAGCGAATGTTGTTTACATGTTGCACTAAAAGTGCTTATCCGAGGTACCTCAAATTTTGTACAAACATGATACGCTATCCCATTAAAGTTGGGTAGAGACCGAATAAGGTCGGATATCTCGTGGAATGGAGACGGGTTATTGGTGCAGATACACGCTTGTTAATTGGTAGGTCACTTGGTAAAGTTCAAAGGCTTAATTGCAACCCGAGAGCTGAAAGCCCGAGCGTGAAGTGTGGGTCGGGTACCAAAAGAGCGACCGGCGATCATAGATCCAGTCCAGTTATGCCTCGGTGCGGAAAGGAGACATTAATAGTTAAAAAAAACTTTAGTAAATTTGAAATTGAAGACAATGAAAAGTGAAAAGTCTGCCCTCTAGTGGAAGTTAAACCCTCGTCTTCTGTTTTGCCTTGACATCACTCTAATCAACTTAGCCAGTTTGTTATCGGGTTTCTAATTAACTTTTTTAGGGAAACTCTTTCTTTTCTAACCTAACTCAGTTACATTTTATAGCATCGGCATGATATATGTAATTTTCCTATTAAATAAAGAGTTAAGGCAAGAAGAAAGTGAATTTAACATTCTTAAGAGTTTTTGGTTTACCATTTATACCAAAACTGGCCGTTTGGCGTCAAACGTCAACTCATATAAAAGCGCAACTAGCGGCGACAGTGGATCGTTGCAGAACTAACAAAAATTAAACTGGTTGCATATATAAAACTTTTTCAAGGGTTCAATTTAAAGTTTCTTATATATATATATATATATATATATTTTTATATATGCATATACTTTCCATTCCAGTATCCCCACCCCTTCCATACCTCTCCCGAGACCTTAGGTCTACTCAAACCAACGCAGGACAGCGGAAACCGTTGAGTTGCGAGTACGAAAAGATTGACATATTTAGTGAGAGCTGCATGTTTATGTCAGTGTTTATTAATTGTCGTCAAATTCCGATTGGATCTTACTCGAATTTTACTAAATTATTGAAATAATTAAATTATAAGAACAGTGTTTAAACTGTACTTTCACCAAGTTATTAAGATCCGACAAAAGTCTAAAATATAGTTTAAATTCCTTTGCCTTTACCGTAATGCTTTAAAATAAGTTCAAAATAGTTCATTTTTCAAGAAATTGTCGACGCCCGACTCCCTAACCTCGTGTTAAAGCCATGAAAGTGACACGTAAACAATTAGGTCTGAAATAAGAATCTTGCAATAGGATCAGACCCCTACACCTACACCTACACTGCGCACCATCAATCATCTTTTTGCTTATGAATACAAAGCAGCAAAAAGGAAAACACAAAAGGACCACGCAGAAACTCGTGTCATGAATGCGTTATTTCTCCGTCCCGTTTGAACTATCAGGATCAAATATCGCGATCCGGAAGACTGGATAAGCTGAGTTAACGAAATATTATGAAACATTCATACGGGGCCCAGTAGAAGTTTATTTGTTGCGTTTGAATTTTCCTTTCAATATATTTACATTTAGCTTGATTTAGAGCTTTTAATATTCAGATCAGTCTACATAAGTGCAATATGTAAATAACACGTATAAATAATAAAAAAAAGATAATACCCGACTTCTTTGAACTAGTATTTAATATAGAAAAAGACACCGCAAACTAGAATAAACATCTATAGCCGTATAACGCAAAAAAAACACTTTTGAATTCCTCGTATACTGAAGAAACCATCTACTCCGTAACATATTTATTAGTTTTACTATATTAACATTCGTTTAGTAAACAAAGTCTAGAACTTGGAACATAATTTAGGCAGGATCCGTGAAATTTATTCTAGTTACCCCTCTCATAAAAGTATTGTGATTGTGAAAAAATCGTCCTCCGAGATTTTTTCAGACTTTTACGTTTCAGGGCCCTTAGATAACGAAAAACATGATTTCTCGATTTTGTCGGTCTGTCTGTCGGTCTCTCGGTTTGTCTGTTCACGATATAGAAACTACTTACCAGATTGATTTCAGATTTTGGTCAAAAATTAAGGGTCATATGGGGGTGACCTGGTAACATTTTGGTAAAAATCCAATATGACAAAATAAAATAGCGGCCTAGAACGTAAAAAAAATATTACTAAGAAAGTGCTTATGCTATTTATTTCAAATTTTGCGCAAAAATCAGTATTTAAATCAGGTGGTAAAATTATGCTACGAATCCAAGATGGCGGAACAAAATGGCGGCATAGTAAAATATTTAAAAATACCGCCTGAAAAAGCTGTGTGCTATAACTAATTGTAGTATAGAAATGAACTAGTAGAAGTGGGGTACTAAGTCAAGATGGCGGGACAAAATGGCGGCAAAATAAAATTTTTGTCATCTGAAAAAATCGCCTTCTCAGATTTCACATATCTTCGCGTTTTGGCGTCCCTAGATGCCAAAAATATGTTTTATCAAGTCCGTCGATCCGTCTGTCGATTTGTCTGTCTGTTTGTCAGTTGGCGGCACAGTTTAAAAACTAGTCATTAGATTGAGTTCAAATTTTAGTCAAAAAGTAAGGCTCATATGGGCATGATCTGGTAATATTTTGGTAACAACCCAGTTGTACTGGAACAAGATGGCGGCCTAGTGAGATGTTAAAGAAATTATTATTAAAAAACTACTTATCCAACTTAACTAAAATTTTGTACAAGAAATGTCGTCCGTCGGTCTGTCTGTCGGTTTGTCTGTCTGTCAGTTGCTGGCTACCTTAAAAACTACTCATCAGATTGACATCAAATTTGAGTCAAAAATTAAGACTCATATGGGGATCACCTGGTAATATTTGGGCAAAAATCCGACATGCCGGAACAAGATGGCAGCCTAATGAAACGTCAACAAAATTATTAGTTAAAAAACTAATTATCCAATTTGCACAAAAATCAAGTATTATGTATGAATCAACTAGTAAAATTGTGTTACGAATACAAAATGGCGGCTTAATAAAATGTTTAGAAATTCAGCTTGAAAAAACGACTTAATGAACTGAATGAAATTTTTGTAATTTCAAAAATTTGCGCTATCAGGTTTTAAATATCTTCGCATTATAGCTTAAAAACTACTCATCAGATTGACTTCAGCTTTTGGACAAAAATTAAGGTTATTACTAAAAAAACTAACTTACCTCAAATTTTGTAAAAAAATCAAGTGTTGCATAAGAATGAACTGGTAACATTTCAAAACAAAATCAAGTGTGGCTTAGGTAGAAACTGGTAAAATATTGGAAGAGATATATTGGAATAAAATGGCGTCCAATAAAAATGTTTGAAAAGACAGTATATATGTGTTCCTAAATAACTATGTACTGAACCTCATTGGTTCACACTTTACTATTTCTAATAAAAGGAAATATTCATAATGAGGAAAGTTCTGGATAAAGGAAATTTACCGACTTTTTCAATCTATATCAATTTTTAGTGCATCAAAAAATATTTGGGGAAGTATTTGTAAATTTCTGGATCGACGTCGGGCTAATAAATCAGTCTTTTTAAAATATTTATTTTGACTTTGCGACTGCAAAGAACATCTTAAAAAAGTAAGAGTTTTCTTTAAAGACGAAAAATGGTGTATTGTTTTGCTTTGTAGCAAAAATATGTAGCTTTGGACCTGTCGAATCGTTTTTGTCTTAGATACGCAGGTACGAAATCTCAGCACCAAGCAAACAAATTTGCGCTTTCTATTTTGACTTCACCAAATAACAGTCCATACGTTGTATTATTAATATACTATATGGGGTATATGGGTGTCCCCGATTCATTGTAACAGCTAATATCTTTAACAATTTTTCACCCACGCGTTACTTCAAAAACTCAGAGCAATAAAAGGTTTTGTTTTTTTTTAAATGGCATAACCCATATATTAATACATTTTCGAACCAACAATGAATTTAAGGCAGATTTGCTGTAAAATAACCTACACCTTACTTAGATGGTTTTCAAGTTACACACATGATTTATTAAAACATACCATTTTAAACTCATTTTATTTTATTATTGCATAAAACATTGAACACAAAACAGAAATTTACACGGTTTTAAGAAAATATTTAAAGTGATGTCATTGAAAACAATGTAAGCATTAAACCTACCACTAAATTCTCTGGAACAAGCTGCTTTATTATGTCGGAAGTATTACTCTGATATGCTTCTCTAATCTTGTTCCTTAAATTATCTAATTTAAAGGTGGTGTTTCATAAAATATATTTTTAAATATCTCAAACAAAACCGACCAAAAGTCTAGAAAACGGACTAGCCATTGATTATAATATCTAAATATTCGGTCAAGGTAAAGAATACAATAGGGATTGTTTTAACCCCAATAAGAACAGATATGTCTATTAACCCTTTCGTTGTTGAAATCGTGACTTATCTCTGCATAACAATTTATTGACAATGTTCCGGTAATTAAAGGATATATTTTTCGTCGGAGTTATGAATTCTAAATGTCCATGAACTAAAGATTTACTAATTCGAACCTTCTCTGTAATAGTTCGAATTAACATATGGAGACTTTTAAGGTATGCTAAAATATTCATCTGCATATTTTCATTACGCAGTCGTCCTGTTCTCAGTTTAGGTTCAACACACGAAAAGCTCTTTCGTGATGGTACTTGCCTATCTGCAAAATGTTCCTGGTAAATGTGAGCTGTTTCGTTGGGTTTCGGCGTAAATTATTACATTGTGTTAGCATGTCAGCAAAGTATTGAAAAGTAATTGCTGCTTATATGACAAGCGAATGACATAAGAACAGAAATTAAGGGATAAAATCCATTAGTACATTACCTTAGTTAAGATAGAGAACTTTTTAAATGAATATGTATTAGGAGTCATATTCAGTGGCCACCCCGTTCTCCAGACTTGAGGCACTTGGTATTTTTTCTTTAGGGATGTGTAACACAGAGACTGACAAACCGACAGACTGACGGACGGATTTGAGAAAACATGTTTTTTTGATATCTTGGTCACTAAAACACGTGGTTCTGTAACGTGGGAGGATGATTTTATGATTCCAATACTTCCCTTTTACGAGGAAAGTAAAATTCAATAGAACTGGGAAAAAATAGAGTATGAAAATGTCTTTGAATACTATTATTGTGAAAGTCATTGACGTAGATAATATGTATTTTTAAGGTTAAACCTGATTAATGTCATGCCATTGTTATATAAGCAGCAACTACATTAAGTAAAAATATTGCGTATTTAAGTATATTAAATATCTAGGGATTACGGTCGTCATTGACTCATTTTTATTACAGTAAAAATTTTGAAAATGTATATTTTGGAAAATCATTTTAATAAAATTTACAGAACAAATAGGTAAGTTTCTTGAGGCCAGAGAGCAAGTGACACAGAGACTTGATGTTTTTTGGGGCCATATTTAAAGGTAAAATACATACTGGGGACCATATTTAAACGTAAAATACACACTGGTAACAAAACTTGTGTAGGAAAATGTCTCTGACTCCTGAATCACTCCATTGATTGGCGCAGATTAATTTTTATTTTAAGAAAATAAAAAAAATAGCTATAAAGCTAAGTATCTCAAGGTGTGAAAGCCACGGGCGTACATATATGCGGAAGTACTATGTCTGTCAAAACAATTTTTTAAATTTTACTCTCGCTTGCAAACCTGAGTATGTTTCGGTTATATTACTAGCATTATCGTAGGTTTGATCCCCATAATCTAGTATGTAAATATTATTAACAACGGGAATTTGCTTGTTAATGTTCTGTGGATTTTAATTAATGTCACGAAGGTCTGCGACTGGCCTCTAGTCTTTTGAGACCCGTAGCCCATGACCTAATTGTTCTAATGCATAAAACCCCCTGACGCCAGATTAACAACGTGCCTCCAACCAGTCATTGGTAAAGTGATTATCACCGGTTATTTAATGTCAAGTCAAGGAAATCGTCTGTAATTCCCCAAAATACCTGATTATGAACTTTAAAATTAAACATATATTAATCTCGGCCTAATCGGACTATATAACATTTACTTTATTTTATTTTTATCTATATATTTAAAATAAAATGAAATTTGTCATTGGTTTCACCAGCAGCTCTTAGGAAAACATTGTGGCCTAATAAAATGTTTAAATATTCGGTAAAATTACATCTTCTGGAATAATACCTACTTTTTGCGGGAGAAAATAAAAAATGAAGAAATGAAATTTATTTTTTATAAAATATGTAAATAATATAAAAATTGGGTAAATTTCCTTTACCCGAAACTTCTCTCATTTAGAATTTGTGTGTGTCGTCCAATTTTGTTTCCCACATAATAGATTCGTACCAATATTTTATCAGTTTCTACTTATGCCACACTCGATGTTGGATGTTGGATATAACTTAAAATAAATTGAATATGTAGTTCTTAAACTGATTTTAAACCGCCATTTTGTTTTATCGTGTTGAATTCGTTCCACTTTATACCTATCATATTTAATTCTTATACAAAATTTGAAGTCAACTGAATAAGAAGATTTTTACATTAATTTTTTAAACATTTTATTTCGCTGTCATTTTGTTCCATACCACATTTTGAATTCGCACCACAACTTTACCAGTTATCTCTATATCATGTTTAATGCCTGCACAAAATTTATAAATTTATAAACAAGTACTCTTCCAGGCTGATTTTTTAAATACTTTATGTTAAATGTTACCAGTTCATTCCTATGTAACATTTGATATTTTTATAGGGTTACAGTAGGGCGCCATTTTGTTCCACCATATTGGATTTTCACCATAATATTACCGGGTTAGCAGTTTTTATCCATGCTGCAAATTGGCAGAGAAACAGACAGACTGAAAAACCAACGGAGTTAAAAAATGTATTTTTCCTACGATAGTGCGAAAAAAAAACTTCGTGCGATTTTTTTTTCGTGCGGAAAAGTGGTACTTTCCCCACGATAAATTGTGCAGAAAAGTAACTTTTCAGGACTACTAGCACTGTTTTGTTAAATTAATGGATATCTAAAATACTCAATAAGGTGAAATACTTGCAAAGTAAGTTTTCTTTTTGTAAGAAGCTCAGTCATTCCTGTAATTACAGTATATTATTATTGAACTCAAACCTAATTGACGTTTATCTGACGACTATATCGATCGTAGGAAAAGTTTGTATCTAACACATACAGAGAGTGTCTTTTTCGCCCTTGGCGGCAACTGCCGTCGTGTGCGGAAAAGTACACTTACTTACTTTTCGCACATTTAGGTAACTAATTAACTATATTTAACTACTTCGGCATCTAGATATGAAAATATGTAAAACCTGGAATGGTGATTTTTTTTACGCTTACAAACATTATAGTATGTTGCCATTTTGTCTTGCTTTCTTGAATTCGTTCCGCAATTTTATCAGTTCGTCTCTATACAACAATTAATTCTTGCACAAAATTTAAAATCAATCTATTTTACAGTTTTTTTAGGCATACTTTTTAATTATGCTAATAGGCCGGCTATTTTTTGGGGCCCTCTTAGATTCCAACTAAATTTTAATTGATTCGTATGCAATACTTGAGGTAAATTGTATGAGTAGTTTTTAGGAATAATTTTTTTAACATTTCACTAGCCCGCCATTTTGTTTCGCCACATATGACCCTTAATTTGTTCCAAAATTTGAAGTCAATAGAATAACTAGTTTTTTAGCGATGTAGGCAGACCGACGGAATTGTTTTTTCGTCATTTAAAGGACCCTGAAACCTCGGAGGCTGATTTTTTCGCAATTGCAATATTTCCCTTTAACGAAGGAGGAAAAATTAAAAAACAAATAAAATGTTTTGCATTTACATATAAATTTCCTCGTCCACTACACACAGATGACGTATTTTATGAGTCCATATAGTTTGGTAATAACTTAATAAATTACAGACTATATGATCTGTGTATATAGATATTGAGAATATAATCTAAAAGTTAATTTACCGATTTTCTTTTCAATTGAAGCTCTCTACCCATAGTCGTGTTATAACTATTTAGTAGTTTCGTTATAATATAATTTCTACTTGGAAAAATAGTGATTAAATAAACTATTTATCAATCTTACTATTTTTTTAATAAGTGTGGAAATTTAATTTCTTTTTCCTAAAATGAACCTGAATATCTATTGGTTCTCAACATATTTTAAAGGCAAATCGGGAAATAACTCTTAAGCTGAATAGGATGGCAACGCTGTCTGATAGCTCTTAACTATCTACTCTACGATTAATCCGACGGCTTTAATTCATACTATTCGTTATTTTGACTTTTTGATTTAATTGAGTTATTTATTTTGCTTTTTAACCGATTTCAAAACAGGAGGAGGTTCTCACTTCGTCATGTATGTATTTTTTTTGTTCGCATATATTGTCTAAAAGGCTTGGCTGATTTTGATGAGTCAACCGAGAGGACGTTTCTCTAGTGGTCCTATATATTCTACTTTTTATTTTAAAAAAGCACAGATATAAAGGCGATAAAGGCAGCTAGTTTTATAATTAAATTTATATATTTTTTAAATACCCTATTCAAATTAAAGCGTTGTGGTGTGTAATAGAGATACAACCCCATTTGCTAAAAGTCTTTGTTGTTATCCCCTTATGTGATTTTATTAATTGAAAGTCTTGAGTTTTGCAAATTAATAAATTAGTATTTGGTAAGTACTGAACTCTCAAAAGAATTAAATAAGTTTAACTCAAAAAACGTAGCTGTCAAAAATAATTTTATTTTATGTATTTTTCTTAAGTATTTATTATAAAATCTAATTGTAATAGTGTCGTTTATTTTATAATATATAACTGGATATACATATACTACAAATTACAATATTCCTAAAAATGTAACTAGTAAAAAATCACTAAAAAGTGAGAAATAAAATATTAAAAAAAATTAGAAGCGACCTCAAAAAAATTTTTTTGAAGTCGGCGCCCAAATAATGACCAATCTGTAATAATATATATATAAAAAAAATACGTACACGTATTAGCTATACTCACTAGTAACCTTAAACTTACTAACCTAATACAGATTTTAATACGTTATTCAGAGTGGGTGACGTCACTATTTTGAAATCGAACTACCGAGTAAATTTGGTCGCTGCTGGGGTTGGAGTTGTTTTATAGTTTACCTTTAGTTTACCTAGGTGTATCTTCTATAACACGGCCGTCAATAAAATCTTCATATACTAACCTAGCCAACAGTTGCAAAGCCCCCAAACTATTTCTGCGCATGTTCCGAAATGCGAATTCGTTATTGGCCTGTTTGGACATTTATAAACTATTAAAAATCTTCCATTGAATGGAGAAGAGCCCTAAGAGCAAGTGATTCGGGCATCAGTTCTAGAAGATATAAGGCTAGCTATATATCTGGTTTATATGTAATGTAATATAAAATATATCAACTATATTTTGTAATGGCTGTGACGCTGCTTTAGGCGTCAACTTTTTTATTTTTTTTTTTTAATATTTTATGAAGTATCGGCCGACAACATTGACGTGATGTAAAATTATCCTGTTTAGAGGGATTATCAGGAATTGATTATTGTTTCTGTTTTATTAGTTTTGAAATTTTACTTTTATCGAGCTAGGTCAGCTACTATACAATGTGTGCTATTTAAAGTTTTAAAAGTTGAAATATTTATATTCAGATGTAATTTTAAAATTATAGTTGTCTATTTATTATACGAGAAGTTCCGAGACTCTCTCCTGAAATACTGACAAGTGAATTTTTAGCTTTAAAAGCCATCATAAAAGTTTATTTTACATGCAAGACCACGAATTTTTATAATAATTTTAAGACGATGTTATTTTTGTAGTTTATATGTTAGACATGGCCTCTTTGGTCATTAACATACTGTAGTGTCATCAGCAATACGTATATTATATTATTTCAAATTTAATTCAGTTAGATAAAAAATAGATTAGAAAATTTTGTTCAAACCCACTAACTAACTAAGAAGTAAAACTAAGTAAAACTTTGTATGTTCCCGATAGAAATCTTCACGGGTAGCATTAATATTATCTATTCCTTTTGCTTGAATCTTCGAAAATATGTTCATTTATAATAGTTCTCCATCGAGAATTTAGATGATTAAAAGATTTTCACTATTACGACCCTATAAATTGTCGTTCATTTTAATGACGATGTAAGATTCAATTCGTATCAACGCCAATTGCGGAGATTCAGTGATTTATTTAAAAAGTCTGTTATAGTTCCAGAGTTTGCGTCAATAATTAATTGTTGTTTGCGGACCTATTCAACTACCATTAATTTTGTAGACGTCTTTGCGTATACTATAAATTATATCTGAATTGAAACTAAATTAATCATTTAGACTAAATTGGAACTATTTATTAAAACTCTTTACTAAGAGAAATAATCGTCACTCTCATGTTTTTTTTTAATTATTTTTATAATATCTTACTTCAAAAACTGCAAAAGCTATGAAAAACCGTTGCAAATCTTTTGTCTTAAATTTTACATTTGTACCATACAATGTTTTTGTTTGTACTGAGTGAATCATACAAGAACTACCGGTGGCGTATTTAAGATATTATTCCAGGGAGCGTCCGGGCTCTACTATTTGTTGTTGGAAAAAAAAGTCGTCCTTAAAGATCCTGGGGTGGGTTGTCCAGATCCCTGGAACAATAAAAAAATTTAAAAGGATTTACTCATATGTCCATGTTGATTAGTATACCTTCCCCCTAGAGAGCTCTAATCTAGACCCCCTGAACCCTCCCCCTAATTATATCACACAGAGCTACTAGTAGCTTTTTTATTTTAAATGAAACACGCTATATTTTCTATTATAAACAACAAAGGTCCAGTATTAGTATTTTAGGAATATCACTTCACTCTACATTATATCTTTATCAAGACATTCGAACAAAATAAACAAAATTATTTTACACGTTTTTTCAAAAAAAAATTACTTATTAGACTTATCGACAGGAAAATCTCTTCTAATCTGGACTACCTAAGTCAAGGACAACAAAATATTAAATTCAGAATGGAAGGAAAATTAATAAAATGTTTTGAATTTTTAATGTACTTGTTCATGTAAGTATGTACAGGATTTCGGAATCAAAAGTCAACTACCTAACTAAGAAGTAAAATTAAATAAAAGATTGTACGTTCACGATCGAAAACTTCACGGGGAGTTTTAGCTCGAATCTTCGAAAATATGTTCATTTATAATGTGGTAATTCTTCGTCGAGAATTTAGATAATTAGAATTTTTTATTAAAATTCTTTAGTAAGACAAATATTCAACTCTCTCTAATGTTTTTGTTTACTTCTTTTTATAATATCTTATTTCAAAAACAGCAAAACCTGTGAAAAACCGTTGCAAAACTTTTGTTTTCAACTTTTTGTTTAAAAACGTGTTTTTACCTTAAAACATCTGTGTTTATACTGAGTGGATCCTACAAGAGCTGCCAGCAACCCGGGATGGTCCGAGCTTTAATTTTTGTTGTTGAAAAAAAAAGTCGCCATAAAAGCTCCCAGGGGTGGGTTGTCCTGATCCCTTATAAAAGATCCCTGAAGCAATAAAAAATCCAACAAACTACATCATATGTTGATTAGTATACCTTTCAATATGTCAAAATGTCCCGGGGGGGGGTCCTCCCCTAAATAAAACATCAGACAGCTACTAGTAGTGTTTTTAATTTAAATGAAACATCCTATATTTTCTATTATAAACAATAAAGGTCCAGTGTTAGTCTTTAAGGAATATCACCTCATCACCTCACCCTACAATATATATATATATATATATATATATATATATATATATATATATATATATATATATATATATATATATATATATATATATATATATATATATATATATATATATATATATATATATATATATATCATTTAGTGATTCAGGTGTGTTGTCTTTTGCGCAGACTTTTTTTTTTGGCAGCTAACTAAAGTCGATGGAGGCAATTCGCGCAAAATAATTTCGAGATGACGGCACTTCCGGTTATACGGAAAGTAGACATCAACTTTCTTTTTTTAAATAGAACACCCTGTATATTATCGAATTTTTGGATTCCTCGAAATATTCTAGGTATATTTCATGTATAATATCCTATACCTAAGTTCAACTGTTTTTGAGGTATTTTGAATTTTATGTAAAAAATGACGTTTGCAGGTCTAGATATAACTATGAATATCTGCTTATCGAAGTCTCTATTATTTATTTGCGGTTGGCTTCCTTGTCCAAAAGGGTACACTTTAGTGGCCTGTGCTGATATTTTTATGATAAATAAATATAGGGTGATCTAAAACTGACATTATAAATATACTTTCAAAAATCGTCAAAAGTTACTTTTTTCAAATGGAAACCTTCAATTTTTATAATTTTGTCTTATTTAACACTTAAAATAAGGGTGACTTTGTATAAAGTTGTCTATTCCAAAAATTTGTAGTTTTTGAGTTATTGACGATTTAACATTTTTTATTCTAATAATGCCAGACGGCTTCTAAGTTTTCTTGTTAGTTGGCCATGACAGGAAGGCCTGGCGAGAACGAAACCAATTGGTTACTATAGAAACGTAATATTTATTGTCCTTTAACAATTACCTACTAAAATATTATTCATTTATTACAGTAATTATAATAATTATTAAACTAATAATCATGCCGGGGCGATTAAATTTCACACACGAGGATTATTTGAATTTGTTTATTATCTAATGGAAATCTAACAGAGTTTTAACAAGAACATGCCAGATATTTGCTGATAGATATCCAGATAAACAGAAACCGTCACCGAACAGCGTTAAACAAATGTTGGGAAACTATAAAAATTTTAGAAACGTCAAGGCAAAAATTAATAAGAGGAATCCCATTGTTGGTAATGAAAATGTCGAGATTGCAATTCTGGGATATTTTGTAGCATATCCCTAAGAAACGTAGCAAGACAATTAGGAATCTCGGAAGTCAGTGCATAGGATTTTGTTAAAACATAACTTTCAACCTTATTTAATATCATTGGTTCAACATCTAAAAGACACTGATTTGTCAAAAAGAGTACAGTTTTGCGAGTTTATTTTAACAATGGTACAAGATAACCCTAGATTTTTGGACAATATAATTTGGACCGATGAAGCAAAATTTACTAAAAATGGCCTTTTCAATAGACACAATTCTCATTTTTGGAGTTATTCGAATCATTATGCAGTAAGATCGCGGAACTTTCAAGAATCCTGGCAATTTAATGTATGTTGTGCAGTAAGGAACGATGGAATAATAAAACTGAATTTTTACGAAGAAAATTTGAATGGTAAGTTATACATTGCCTAAACACAAGGACTTTTTTAATGAAAAATAATCTGGTAATATTACAATAATTTTTTTTATCAATTTATCACTTCACACTACACTACTTCATACAAATACTGGTCCACGTACCGTAACACATCGTATCTAAAAAATATATCGTCCCAAGTTTTATAGCAAAGTTATCTTTGGTTAGATATTTACAAGCTATTTATACAGGGTACTTTAGAAAGTCAGAAAATACTGAACCTTCTTTTTTTATTGAACACTCTTCAGATTAAATTAATTGAATTTTGATGTATTTTGTTTCTCCTTAAATCAATAAATCGATGAATATTATCAAAGCATTTCTTTCCGTAAAATTATGTCTATAAACTTTTGTAGGAGAAAGATATCTGAATACTCTTGAAGAGTTGGACAAAGAATATTTAAGTAATTTACCTTTGGCAGAACATAGTCAAATTTTCTACCAACACGATGGCGCCCCACCACATAGAACCGTTGCAGTTACTAACTTTTTACAAGCTACGTTTTACGACAAGTGGATTGCTAACAATGGACCTTTCATGTGGCCTCCTCGTTCCCCGGATCTGACAGTTTTAGATTATTTTATATAGGGAACGATCAAAGGAATCGTTTATTTTAATCCAGTAACAACGAAAAAGGACTGTATGGCAAGGGTAAGGGACGCGTTCGAAAGTTTATCTCCAGCTTCAATTAGAGCGGCCACCCACGAGGGATTTATTCGGAGACGCGAAAAATGTTTGGAAGCACAAGGTGGACATTTTCAACATTTATTGAAAAAATAAGTTGTGCTCTTGTGTAGACTAGACTATAATGGGGATAGGCTTTCTTTAATTAATTTTTGTCTTCATGGTTTCAACATTTTTATAGTTTTCCAACATTTGTTTAACGCTGTTCGGTGGCGGTTTCTGTTTATCTGGATATCTATCAGCAAATATCTGGCATGTTCTTGTTAAAACTCTGATTCCCCATAGATAATAAACAAATTGAAATAATCCTCGTGTGAGTAATTTAATCGCCCCGGAATGATTATTAGTTTAATAATTACTATAATTACTATAATAAATAAATAATATTTTAGTAGGTAATTATCAAACGACAACAAATATTATGTTTCTATAGTAACCAATTGGTTTCGTTCTCGCCAGACCTCACCGTCATGGCCAACTAACAAGAAAACTTAGAAGCCGTGTGGTATTAGTAGAATAAAAAATGTTAAATCGTCAATAACTCAAAAACTACATATTTTTGGAATAGACAACTTTATACAAAGTCACCCCTATTTTAAATGTTAAATAAGAGAAAATTATAAAAAATGGTTTCTATTCGAAAAAAGTAACTTTTAACGATTTTTTAAAGTATTTTATGACAGTTTTTTATCACCTTATATTTATTTATTATAAAAATATCAGCACAGGCCACTAAAGTGTACCCTTTTGGACAAGGAAGCCAACCACAAATAAATAATAGAGACTTCGATAATTTATAGTTATGTCTAGACCTGTAAACGTCATTTTTTACATAAAATTCAAAATATCTCAAAAACAGTTGAACTTAGGTATAGGTGTATTATACATGAAATATACCTAGAATTTTTCGAGGAATCCAAAAATTCGATTATATACAGGGTATTCCCTTTAAAATAAGAAAGCTGACGTATACTTCCTATAACCGGAAGTGCCGCCATCTTGAAAATATTTTGCGCGAATTGCCCCCATCCACTTTAGTTAGCTGCCAAAATTTCAAATTTTTCTAAAGCCTACTTTCTGAGAAATCGATCGCCGCAGTTCGTCATGGGACACCCTGTATATATATATATATATATATATATATATATATATATATATATATATATATATATATATATATATATATATATATATATATATATATATATATATATATATATATATATATATATATATATATCTATATATATACATATATATAGTCAAGGTTTCGAGTATATTATTTTACTCTTCCCCAGGACAAACTATAAGGAGTGCAAAAGGTATGTTAGTTAAGCTAATGAATAAATATTCCATGGTAAATAGACTCAATACAATTGGATTTATATTGAAAATAGGTAATATCAGAACAAAACTTGGAGAAAAGCCTCACTTAATCTAAACATAATTGTTACTGAAATTAAATCTTAAGAATATAGTATTATTTGAATTTTGATGGTGTGTGGATATTCATTTTATGTGAAAAGACGGGTCGACATTGTTCTAACTGAACGCTAGACAAAGGCAATGTTATACGGCCAACTGCATGTCAGAAAGAGATACCTATAATAAGATTGATGGTGAGCGAAAAAACATGCCTTCTTGGATAAACTTTGCCGAACCTAGTTTCGGCTAGCACGTGTTATGCGTTCCACTATACCAAGTATAAAAGTGGTTGAGAGACAAAATTAATCTAAAAATCAAATAATGCAGAATTCGAAAATCTGAAAAGGAATTAACACTGAGAATTAGTTAATAGGACGAAAAGTAATAATAACATAAAAAAAATAATAGTAATAATGATGATAATATAGTAATGATAATATTAATAATTAAAATAATAAAATATATAAATATAAAACTACTCATCTGTGACTGTGCGATCAAAGAATGCCATGTATGTATCTTTTCCTAATCTCAAAATATGATTGTAAATAGAACTCAAATTTTGGATGTCGCATTTTTGTTCATGTTTAGGGGTTCTAAGTGTATATGAATCATTTCAAGAAAACTTTTGTGATAAAAAGCAAATTTTGTCAAAGATCCGAGCTCCGTCCCATTTAATGATATGGTTCAAACTTAAAGTGTGGTCTGCCGAGGCACCGTTGTTTATATTCCTGTGGCAGTCTCTTTTATGTTATGTAATACGGCCCTTGAGAATTCTTGATGTTTGACCTATATAAGACAGGTTACAATTTGAGTAGGGTATTTAATAAGGTTCCATTTCTCATTGAGGTTTAAAGGTGATAAGGGCTTTGTCTGCTTTCTAGCTATTTTATCAACGGTATTTTTGAACACGGCAATTATTTTCTCTGTGACGCCCTCAATGAATGGTAGGAAGAAAAATATATTTTTTTGGGAGTTAAGTTCCCTGTTTGTGTTTTGAGATAAATTGACTGAATTTTCAGGTGGTAGTGTAGAGTTGTGAGACACATTAAAGATGTTATGCACCTGAGGTTATGTTAATTGAGAGAAACTATGAATTTTCTGAAAAAATCTATTTAATATTGACAATTTGACTGCTCTATTTTTCACCTGAATTTATTAATCATCTTTTTAGGCTATGAATTCTCTAGAAAAATGTAATGTATGAGTTGTAGGAATTGAAAATATCAAGGGCTGCGTCTCCTCTACCCCTAGGTATTGAGAGAATGAGGTAATCAACGTACCTTCTAACAAAAGGAACACAAAAGGGATATATTCTAATCAATACATAACCAAATCACCAAGCACATAAACATGAACAAAAAATGCAACAATCAAAATTTGAGTTTAAAAAAATATAAATACATGGCATTCTGTGATCACCCAGCCACAGATAAATAGTTTTTCTTGTTATATTTTTATAATTATTATCATTAATATAATATCATCATTATTGCTATCATTTTTCATATTATTATTACTATTAACAATAATGCTTTATCACCATTATTACTATTATTTTTACTTTTAGTCCTTTTAACTAATCTTCAGTGTAAATTGCTTTTAAAATTTTCAAATTCTCCTTTGTTTGATTTTCAGATTAGTTTTGTCTCTGAAACACTTTTATACTTGGTCTACCCTAAATTGATGTAGTTGAACGCACTAACACCTGTTGGCCTAAACTACGGTCAGGTAAAGTTCATCTAATAAGTCTAACGTCTAAACGTCTTTTACTCACCATCAATCTTATTATTGTTATCTCTTTATGACATGCACTTGGCCGTATAACATGGCCTTTGTCCAATTATTATCAGTTCCCTATCGTGCGTGCTCGCGTAAATGCAGGTTATTCCATCTCCTTAGTGAACAATGTCAACCTGTCTTTTCACATTAAATATATTTTCAGGCGCCACAAAAATTCAAATAATACTATATTTTTAAGATGTAATTTTAATAACAATTATGTTTAAATTGAGTTTAAGGATTTTCTAAATGTTTTGTTGTGATAAATAATCTATGGTAAGTCCATTTACCATAGATTATTTATCTATTAGCTCAGCTTTTGTATTCCTTATAGTTTGTCGTGAGTAAAAGTAATATAATATACTGGACAGCTTGAATGTACAAAAAGGGGTTTTTCATTTCACCCTAGGTCAATGTTATATATATATATATATATATATATATATATATATATATATATATATATATATATATATATAGATATATATATATATATATATATATATATATATATATATATATATATATATATATATATATATATATATATATATATATATATATATATATATAACTTTATATATATATATACTGATGGATCAAAAACATCGGAGGGCGTTGGGTGTGCATTTTTAGCTCCTATAATGATGTTGTTGATATCTATCAACTTAATTCCAATTCGACTATATAAACTATATAATAAAAACGAAAAAAACTGTTTGGGTTTTAGTATAGGTATGTTTAAATTTTAAGGACCTATGAGGAATAAACAAAAATATTTCGAAATAAAAATAAAAATAAAACGTTAATAAAGACATTTCCTGACCAAATCTCTCGTGGTGATATTTATATATAAATATATATATATATATATATATATATATATATATATATATATATATATATATATGTATATGTATATATTTATATATATATATATATATATATATATATATATATATATATATATATATATATATATAGGGTGGTCCTTTTAAAGTGTTACAAAGCGGTATTGAGAAAACGGCTGATTGAAGATAAATGAAATTTCTGGGAATGTAATGGGTCATTGGGGGACATTTTTTGACGGAGTAAGTAATGTGTTAACCCTTTCCAGTGTTTAGAGGTGGGGGGTAACCTTTAAATGTTAAATGGAAAGGTGCCGTTTTTTTTTCAGATTCGCAATCTCTCGTCACTACGCTAAATTCAACAAAATAAAAAGAAAATCAACAGAAGAAAAAACTGATATTAGGTACATGATTTTATTTTATCGGATGTTCAAAATGATGGCCATTTTGTTCTAAATATTTATCAACTCTCTTTCGAAAAGACTTCCCACTCTGAATAACATATCTGGGGTGATTTCACGAACTGCACGCGTAATCCTTTCTCTCATGTCTTCGGCTGTAGTTGGAACAGTCACCATGACTTTTTCTTTGACAAAACCCCACAAGAAAAAATCAAGGGGGGTTAAATCTGGCGATCTTCCAGGCCAATTTACTGGTTCCCCACGTCCAATCCATCTGGTAGGGTAAGTGCCATTCAATATAGCACGTGCTTCTCGACAGTAATGTGCTGGTGCGCCGTCTTGTTGGAACCAAATTGCTTCACGTTGTTGCTCTGGAATATTTGGCATCAATCTTTGCAAGTCATTTCGAAGGAAATCGCAGTATCGCTGTCCATTAAGATTACAATCGAAAAAATGAGGTCCAATAACAACATCGCCAAATATCCCACACCAAGTATTTATCGAGCAAGGGTGTTGATTAGCGACTGTTCGCATCCAGTGTAGATTTTCTTCAGCCCAATAATGCATATTGTGACGATTGACTTGACCATGGTTAGTAAATGTTGCTTCGTCAGAAAATATTATGTTTTCCAGTCAGATGTTTTCATTAATCCATAGTCGAAACTACCGACAAAATTGCACCCGTCTCTCGAAGTCCTGTCCATATAATTGTTAATGTAAGGTAATATGGTAAGGATGAAATTTAAAATTGTGCAAAATCCTGAGAAGGGACCTTTTACACATCCCGGCGTCTTTGGATAGTTCTCGGGAACCAATATGAGGGTTGAGAGCTACTGTTCCCAAAACTCCTACCAACATGTAGTCGTTCATTTTGGTTTTCTTCCTGCTGCGTGTTCTGGATGAGATTGGCCGGTCTGGCGACTCCTAGTCTCTAATCGTTTGAACGAAATGTGAGATTTTTATGGTAAGTGGGGAAATGTTACCGCCCAAAGTTCAGAAGCATTGCGATAGTTTTATTCTACATTCTCCGAGAATTAATAACATGTCAACTTGGCAGTCGAATTCATTCATTTTAAGGATATGTAGTTAAAATATCAATATAATATATATATATATATATATATATATATAAATAACACAGCTAAATAATAAACGAACAGAACTTAAAAAAAAACAATAAACAAACACAATGAACACTTATTTTAACAAGACGCTTAAACTAAAGACTTTAAACTCGAAGATAATTTGAGAAAATTACTGGCAATATCATAACATGTCAAGTCGTTTGTTGTCATGATAACTGCAATAGTGGCGGCTTCTGAACAAAATGGTTGTCATTTTGAACACCTATTATAATAAAATCATGTACCTAATATCAGTTTTTTCTTCTGTTGAATTTCTTTTTAAATTATTCATTGATTATAACGTAGTTTTTTCTGGAGATTACGAATCTGGAAAGAAAACTGCACCTTTTCATTTAACATTTAAAAGTTACCTCCCACCCTTAAAGAGTGGTGGCTCCAACTACAGCCGAAGACATGAGAGAAAGGATTACGCACGCAGTTCGTGAAATCACCCCAGATATGTTATTCAGAGTGCGGAATTTTTTTCGAAAGACAGTTGATAAATGTTTAGAACAAAATGGCTGTCATTTTGAACATTTGATAAAATAAAATCATGTACCTAATATCAGTTTTTTCTTCTGTTGATTTTCTTTTTAATTTTGTTGAATTTAGCGTAGTGACATTGACATTAAATTATTCATTGATTATAACGTAGTTTTTTCTGGAGATTACGAATCTGAAAAAACTGCACCTTTCCATTTAACATTTAAAAGTTACCCCCAACCCTAAACAGTGGAAAGGGTTAAAACATTACTTACTCCGTCAAAAAATGTCCCCCAACGACCCATTGCATCCCTAGAAATTTCATTTATTTTCAATCAGCCGTTTTCTCAATATCGCGTTGTAACACTTTAAAAGGACCACCGTATATATATATATATATATATATATATATATATATATATATATATATAATATAAATATATATATATATATATATGTATATATATATATATATATATATATATATATATATATATATATATATGAATATATACTGATGGATCAAAAAACATCGCTCCTATAATGAGTTGTTGCGTTGAAAGATTTAAAAGATTGTCGTTCTGTTGATAACACTACTCAAACAACTTTCTTTTTTAGAGAAAAATCATTATTCAGAAACATCTTTTAGAGAAAATCATTATTCAGAAACATACTCTTTGCTAGGAATTTTTGAACCCAATCAAGTCAGGTTTAGGGGCATATTACTAGTTTCTGCCAATAACGCTTGAGTCTAGAGCGAAAGACTCGAGTAACAATGTGTTAAACTTTGTAACGAAGCCGCTTAATTTTGAAAAGTCGAGATTTAGTTGCTGACCCATAAAATATAAAAAAATTATAATTATTGTTCTAGTTTATAACCTAACTCTATGGGTTATCGAAATTTCCAAAGAGTGAATTTTGGTAGGAGAGACGATGGAAGCGATGTCTAGTGAAAATTGACATTTTTGGCTTCAGCAAAATTTGTAGGTGTTGTAGACAGTCGCAGTACGTTTTTTAGTGACACACCTCAGAATTCAACTGGATATTGGAGAATATTAGTATTAGGAATGCTCGTACGTAAGTCAGCAGATCATAGATTAAAGATAAGTGTGCTTAAAACTGGACCCTGTTGTAAACCCATACTTGTTATTTTAGGGCCAATCATTGTTTCATTTACCCTAACAAAACTTTTCTGTTTGTAAAAGTTTGAGTTATGTTTTGTGTAAAAGCACTAGGAATGTGAAAAAACCATTTTCTCAGCAAAAATTGTTAGATCTACATTGTAGACACTAGAAATACAAAAAAAACAGCAGCTTAATAATGAATCGGAAGCCAAATTGAGCTTGTGGTATACCACTTAGATGTTCAACCTACCATTTTAGTCGAATTTATAGTAAAATATAAACACTAAGGACATAGACCGGAACTCTTTTGCTAATAGGTATCACAGTTTTAAGAATATCACAATTTTCACCATCTATAAGTATTTATTAACGGCTAAAAAAATCACCATTTTAGCTTCATGTGATAAAAACCTAGCCATCCAATAGGTACTACCGTTCAAATCTGGGGCTGTGTATCCCGTTTGTATAATGTTGATCTTAAGTTTGTCATGTGTTATCGGGCTACATAGAGCATGATTAATTAAGACTATGAATTAATGTGTTAAACGTAAAATCTGGAGTGACGGTTCCTAAAATAACTGAGAATAATCTTCGGACATGAAAATAATTAATTTAATAACATTTTCGTACTGCATTAAAGCTACGCCATATGACTGATGGGTTAGTGTGTGAGTCTTAGCTTTGACAGAATTTAGTTCAGCTGTTTTTAGCTTTTTTATTTAAATAATACTTTACATTTAGAGACGATATTTTTCTATTTAAGAAAATTATCTAAATTTGTATATATTTTTTTATAATTCTTAAGAACCTGAAGCACTCTAATACAATTTCAGTACACTCTTCGTCCAACCATATAATTATATATATGTAACTATAACTATAAAACATTAGCGTGACTGATTGACTGACTGACAGACAACCCCCAGCCGAAACCGGTGGATCTAGGTATTTGAAATTTGGAGGTAATATTCCTTGAGTACCGTAGGGGGATAAGACTTAAGAGGGATTGTACAAAATTCCTTCCTTAATGGGGTGAAAATGGGTAATATGTGCGTCAGTGTGCGGAAAATGACTTAGTTGGTTAATTAAATTTCATACATCAAATATTAAGACATTATATTAAAGCTTTTCAAATTATCATGGAAATCTTAAGTAGAAAAGCTTCAAAATGGCACCGTTAGGCCAGTTTTTTTTTAATATGGTTACTGAAGGAATACTCCTAAATTATATTGCAAACTTCATTAAAAATTCGTTTAAGTTGGTCAAACCGTTCTGGTGTAATCGGTATGTTTTTTGAAGTCGATTAAAAAAAATAAACTGGTAAAAATTATAATCATCCACATATTTTTAAAACAGGATTTCCATAATACTAAATAGTGTAGAGTTGAATCTCCTAGGTATAATCTTACTTTTGTGGCAAATCACCGAACCGAAGAAAAGATTCGTTCTTGTTCAATGCGGTCTGCAGGCATAGAAAGAATGTTACATATATAATTAATATGATTCTAAAATACGTATCCCTTTACTTTGGTAAAGCAATGTTTCGTTTTTAATGATATCTAATACCCTTTTTTTTTCTATACCAAGGGTGAGGTTTTGGCTCTGATTTGGACTTCTTTCAATTATTTGTTGTCGGGATTGTTCATAGGTCAAGAAAGTGGAAAATCGTCCAGGCAATAACTATCGATTAGTACTGCCGTGGTTCGCACTAGTCTAGTTAACAAATAATCAGTCATACATAAATAAAGTTAGCGGTTAAACTGGAATTGGGAAGAGTGAATTATTTATTACCACGGTTATCTGTATTTTGGTGATAGTTTATAACTCCTGATATGATAGTTCGTCTTTATCCGATGCGATTTTATTATTCCAAATCTCTGGAGAGTGAATTATTAAAATTTTTCAAACTACTCTCTCGAAACAAAATTCTAAGCTAGCATCAGCAGTACAAAAATCTCAATCTTTTCTGCATAGCATCAAAAGGTTACGTACTAAATGTTATAAAACTGAGACTGCAAAACTTACGGGATCCTGGGATTTCGGACTTTCGAATAATACGCATACCAATAGTCACCTCAACTTAAAATTTATAAATGTATTGAGTTGCAACTAAGTAGGTATCATGAGGCATTTATATAAATAGATGTTAGTAGGTTTAGCATTTCTTTTGGTAAAAAGAATGATCAAAGTGCACCTTCAAATTAGTCTAAACTAGTTTTCTTGCATGAAAAACAATACTCTTAGTACTATTGTATCATTTTCTTCAAATGGTTGGTTTCTAGGGCTTTCAGTATTCCGTGTCACTGGGGAAATAAAAAATGCATTTCTAAATCACTTTTAATGAGATAAATTACAAGACACAATACGATACTTAAAATCGGTTCAAGGCTCTTGGGTTGCACGATTTTCCATTATAAGCATACGAGCGGCCTACAACAAGCACATTCCTGACAAGGTAAGCGGATATTTTTGTGAATTTCTATGCAACAGCTGTGAGTAACGTCAAATAAATATTCACTAATTATTATAAGCGTTGTTGTAAAGTAACCTGACATGCATTGTTTACTGCGACGAGTAAAAGTTAATGGGCGTCGTCGGTTGGTTTGTTATTCCAAGAAATTCCGCGGTATTTTCTTTTCTCTCTTGCTACTCATAAATACGTCAGATTGACCAGATCGGTGCGAGATGGCATGATGCGAAATGGACACTACATATTTCTGCGAATAGAGGAAAACTTTAAGATATCTTTCCGTCGACTACTTGATACATAATTACATATTGTCAAAAACTATTATTTGGTTTCGAAGTTTAATTAGGTACTTATTTTATCAATTTTTAGGATTTTCCATGTTTTAATCGATTATTTATTTAATGAAATAATAAACAATCAATTTTCATTTTTTATTATTTCGTTGTTAGCAAAAAAATGTATGGTACTGATGAAAAAATAAATTAATTTCTCTTCGAAATGTTGAAAAATATACAGGGTGTCCCATTTAAAAAAACCTAATTTTAAATCATATCTTCGGAACTATAAAAGATAAATGAATTCTACGTAGAAATCTATAAAATTTATTAACCTGATTTTTTTTCTAACTTGATTATTAACCACATACGGAGGGTATTCAAAAATGACATGTTCTGCAAATCAAAGGTAGCTTTTATCTGTTGGCATGAATCAATTTGTATTCAAAATCGAGTTCTGCGAGATCGATTTTTACATCCGTCGTAAAAGGAAATTATCGTAATCCTGAAAAAATCACCCTCCCAGGTTTTTACAGATCTTCACGTTTTAGGGTCCCTAGGTGCCAAAGAAATATGTTTTCTCAATTTTGTTGGTCTGTCGGTCTGCCTGTATGCGGCATATCTCAAGAACAACCGATTGACAAATTTTGGTCAAAAATAAATGGTTATAAGGGGATGAAATTGTTACATTTTTGTAAAAATCCAATATGGCGGAACAAAATGACGTCCTGGTGAAATGTTAAAAAATTATTATAAAAACTGCGTATCCAATTTCCCTGAAATTTTGTACAAAAATCAAATATTACATATAAAATCAACTAGTATATTCAATCCAAAATGGCGAAACAAAATTGCGGCATAGTGAAATGTTAAAGAAATAATTGGTAAAGCTTCAAATTTTAACGTTTCTAAATGCCCAATTCCGTCGGTCTGTCAGTTTGAGGTATAACTAAAAAAACTATTTCTCCGATTGACATCAAATTTTGATTAAAAAATTAAAGGCCTTATGGGGATAATCTGGTAACATTTTGGCAAATATCCAATAAGGCGGAACAAAATGGCGACCTGGTCAAATGTGAAAAAAATTATCACTAAACACTAATTATCCAAATTACCACAAATTTTGCATGAAAATCAAGTGTTTCATACAAATAGACAAGTCGCATTTTGGTATGATTTCAAGATAGCGGCCTAATAAAATATTTGAAAAAAAACTACTTATTAGATTAAGATCAAAATTTGTACAATTATTAAGTGTGATATAGAGATAAACTAATAAATCTGTGGAACGAATTCAAAATGTTTAAAACATTTTCTTATTCAGTTTACTTTTCACAAAAATTAAATCTGATATATAGAAATAAATACTTAATAAAATGCTTATTCAATTTATTTTAAATTATGTGATATTAAATTAATTAAATTATGTGTATTGATAGAAACTGGTAAATATTGGTACATATGCAATAAGGTGGAACCAAATGGCGCTCAATAAAAATGTTTAAAAAGACAGTATATGTATATTTGTTACCAAATAATTATGTGCGGAACTAAATTGAGCCACATTTTACTATTTGTAATTAAGGGAAAGATTCATAAGGAGGCAAGTTCCGGATAAAGGAAATTTACTGATTTTTTTCTATTTCTTATACTTTCGCCAAAACTCTGCATGTAAGTCCAAAAGGCGCCCCCTTGTACATGTTACTAAATCACTAAGTACCGAACTAAACTGGGCTATGCCCCACTTTCCTTGATAAAAGGAAGAATTCATAATAGGTACACATTCAACATGGCGCAACAAAATAGCCGCCTAACAAAATTTTGAAAAAGTGTGAAAAACTGGTAAGGGTACGAAACTAATATGGTCGATCAAAATGGCGACCTATTAAAATGTATGAAAAAGACTATATAAAAGGATGGTGTATTTCCTTTACTCGGAATATTCCTTGCTATTAGTGCTTCCTTTTATTAGGGCTAGTAAAATTTAAAATCAATAATTAAATAAATTCTTTTTGAACAGTTTATTAGTTAGCCATTTTGTTAAATTGAACAATTAATTGAAATGTCACAACATTTTGACAAGTAAGAGCGATCATTGTATGAGTTCCTTATATAGGAATCGGTCTGGGTTGTTTCAAATACCCCGCTGGATTTGAGGACAGTATGGACGGGTGGTTGTGGGTGGGTATACTTTTAGGGATGGATTACGGAATCATGATGCTATCGGTTAACAATAAAAATTTCACCGTTGGTCACTTAAATCAATTATTAATAAACACGAGATTCGATAAATTTGTACAGTACATGTACAATTTCGATATATTTTGCCTAACTGAAACTTAGCTTACCTCATACGAAGAGACTAACTCATTTATTCCAGATTTTAACCCAATAATGAAATATAGAGATGGTCGAGGAGGTGGAGTCGCACTATATGTCAAATATTTTTTTAATCTGCCCTACCTATACTATATACTATGACTATATAATTTTACCCTACTATGACTATATAATTTTAATGGTTGGTTTAAATCTATATTTTTACTTCCCTCGTAAAAGAGAAGTATTGAAATCGGGAAAAAATCACTCTCCGAAATTTTTTGAGATCTTCACGTTTCAGGGTCCCTAGATGACGAAAAACATGTTTTTTCAATTCTGTTGATTCCTACGTAACACTTGATTTTTGTGCTAAATTTGAGGTAAATTGAATATCTAATTTTTTAACATTCCATTAAGCCGCCATATTGGATGTTTATCTGAAAAAATCTAAAAAATATCCCTGAAAAAATCTCGTAGGGTAATTTTTAACGATTTGTTCATTATTACTTCTCTTATACGAGGGAAGCAATAAAGCAAAAGCAGCTTACTTAAGTCTAAAAAACTTTATAAATTACAACAGTTTTTGAGATCTAAATAAAAATACCTTTTATGCGAAAGTTTAATTATATCACTGTTTGGCTACGGGGATATTGTATAATAATACGGAGTTCCTTTTACATACGAAAATAAAATGGTCCAGAAAATACAAACTTCTTGTGTGAGATTTTTATATGGGTTTCTTATAGACATCACACAACCTCTTATTTGAATAATATTGTTATACTAACTTGTATTTTAAATGAAACACCTTGAATATATTGTAACAGATATTTGAACGATTTCTTTCCCTCATAAAAGGGAAGTATTGTAATCGTGAAAAAATCACCCTCCCAGATTTTTTTAGATCTTTACGTGTCAGGGTCCCTAGATGATGAAAAACATGTTTTCTCGATTCCGTCGGTCTGTCTGTCTGTCTGTCGGTCTATCTGTTCGAGAATAAAAACTACTTGTCAATTGACTTCAAATTTTGATCAAAAATTAAGGGTCATACGTGGACGACCTGGTAACATTTTCATAAAAATCCAATGTGGCAAAATAAAATGGCGGCTAGTAAAATGTTAAACAAATTATTACTAAGAAAGTGTTTATTTGCAATTTGTCTCAAATTTTGCACGAAAATCAGGTGTTATGTAGGAATCAACCGGTAAAATTTTGGTACGAATCCAAGATGGCGGAATAATAAAAGATTTAAAAATTTAGCTTGAAAAAAGTACTTAATGAACTATTTCAAATTTTCTGTCATAAGTAATTATAGTATAGAGATGAACTAGTACAAGTGTGGTACTAATTCAAGATGGAGAAACAAAATGGCTGCCAAATAAAATTTTTGTAATCTGCAAAATCAGCCTCTCTTTTTACATATCTTCGCGTTTTGGCGTCCTTGGATGCCAAAAAATATGTTTTATTAAGTCCTTCTATCCGTCTGTCAGTTTGTATCTCTATCTGTCAGTTTGCGGCATGGCTTAAAAACTACTCATTATATTGACTTCAAATTTTAATGAAAAATTAAGCCTCTTATGGGGATGAAAAGATGACGGCCTAGTGAAACGTTAAAAAATTATTACAAAAAAAACTAGTTATCCAATTTACCTCAAATTTTGCAAAAAAATAAAGTTTTACATAGGAATGAACTTGCAACATTTTGGTATGAATATATGATAACAAAACAAAATGGCGGCCTAATAAAATATTTAAAAAACCAGTCTGAAAAAACTACTTCTTAGATTAATTTCAAATTTTGTGCAAGCATTAAGTGTGATATAGAGATAAGCTGATAAAGTTGTGTTACGAATTTAAGATAGCGGAACAAAATGGCGGCCAAATTACATGTTAAAAAAATTTTGTAGGTGGCAACAAACAATGAATACATACTTACTTCTTACTCTGAGATTAGATATAAATATTTACATACATGACTGTTAGTCTTATTATCCTTCTTTGCACGAACAATCGGGTAAAAATAGCTTCTTACATTTATAACCATCTCAACATTGATCCATATACATAATATATCTCATTTTCTCATGCATTTTAAATATAAGTCGCTATATCAGTTGCTATAGTTCTTGTCATCGATCTTTTACGTCAAACGTGTTGCTCATCATCATTTTTACATCCAATTCCGTGAACTCTTCGAACTGATATTTTATTCAATTTTGTCTATAAGGTTTCTCAGAACTTTATGAGATTTATAAATTAAATTCGTATCAATATATCTGAAAAACTTTTTCGGGGCCTCAGGGAAGTTTTGATGGATGCGAAAATGATACAAGCTTTAAATTCTGCTTCAGTTTGAACGGCCGAAAGTTCTTAAGATAAAAGACTTCAATTTTAGTTCATTATATACATTATTCACTATGTGTGGGGATAAGAACTGGGCAGTAATGATTAGAAAATGTAATCATTGCGGAATCTAATTACATTTGTTCAAAAAATAATTGTAATAACATTATATTCAAAAAAAAATATTAGTAATAGGTACTTTCCCATTTTTTAACAAAATAATTAAAAATATAATTGAAATTATTATTGTGACATTAGAAGTTTTCTAAAGCACATTTTTAAGTAAAATTACATTATTAAAATATGGATTCCAAATATTGAATGTTAGTTGCTGTTACTTGATGGAATTCCGTTACACGAAATAAAATGCTAATATATTATTTAATTACAAAAATTTCATATAATGAATTTTTACACAACGGATTTCGCTAACACTGTAGCTTCATCGGGTGTATACTACATACTCATTTTAAAAAGAATTCTACATTTGATATTAACAATGTCTGTCTAGCCCACGGTTCCTTATTTAAATTTTATAACCTAATTATCCTACAAGGTATAAAAGCTGGATTGTTTTAACTACCATAACTTAATCTCTAGTAACAATATTTAGAATTTCAGAAAATGTTGAGTAGAGGCGAATTGTTAAGAGCTGTTTGGTCGTTAAGCAATGAATCTGTATCTTTTAGGCGGTTTGTTTCTAAACTTTCCAATAAATTTAATATAGAGACTTTATTCTCTACACGAGGGATCTTAAAATCGTCGTTAAACGCATGATCCTCCCTGATAGTATGGCTTGCTAACGTTGAGTCATGTTTATTGTGATTACAGCTACGTTTATGTTCATTTATTTGCTTTTTAAAAGTTCTACCCGCCTGTCCAATGTACGTTTTTAGGCATGAACCACATGTTAATTGATAGACCCCTGACTTTTCATTTTTATTACTTTTAAGTTTTGTGTTTCCCAGAAATTTTCCTAGGGAATTATTAGGTTTAAAAGCAATTTTAATAGTATCAGTATGTGGTGATTTATTGTAAATTTGAAATCAATGTTTATGCAATTCTTTCTTGATTGTTAAATCTAAGAAGTTAATGGGGCCGTTATCTTTAACCTCCAACACGAATTTAATATTCCTGTGAACTGCATTAAACAATTTAAAAATATGTTTAATTGTCTGTTTGTGCCTGTAAAACGAGTAAAAATGTCTTCAACATACCGACACCAATAGACATATTTATTAGTCAATGTATACCGACTTTTTTCATGTTATATATGAAAATTTCTGCGAGTATGGGGCTTAACTGACTCCTTATAATTTGACATTCTCTACTATTGTAGTAAACCTTATTGAAAAAGAAATAGTTATGATTGAAACATGTTTTGAGTAGCTGTAGAACGTCTTGCATAATGATGCAATTAATGTAAGAATGTTTTTTATTTACATCATTATGCAAGACATTCTAGAGCTACTCCAAACATATCTCAACCAAAACTAGATCTGATTATGGCAAATTTCTGAACAACACAAAACTTAAAAGTAATAGAAATGAAAAGTCAGAACATGTGGTTCATGCCCAAAAACATACATTGGACAGACGGGTAGTACTATTAAAACATGAATAAGCGAACATAAATGCAGCTTTATTCACAATAATGATAACTCAACGTTAGTAAGCCATATTATCATATCTACATCCTTCATGTAGAGAATAAAGGCCCTAAATTAAATTTATTGGAAAATTTAGAAATAAACCGGCTAAAAGATACAGATTTATTACTTAAGGACCAAATAGATCTTAACAATTCTCCTTTACTCAACATTTTCTAAAATTCCAAATATTATTACTAGAGTTAAAGTTATGGTGATTAAAAAAATGCAGCTTTTGTACCTTAGGATAATTTAAATAAAATCAAATGTTGTTAATATCAAATGTAGAATTCTTTTTAAAATTAGTTTGTTTTATATACCAGTCGAAGCTACAGTGTTAGCGAAACGCGTCGTGTAAAAATTGACTATCTGGAATTTTCTTATAAATATAATAGTGTTTTACTTAATTTGGATTCCAAAAAAATAATAAGTTCTAGTGCAATATTTCTTGTCGTTATGAACCGCAAACTTAAAACTAATCTTAAAAATAAGTGGTTATCCCTGGCGTGAGCTCTGTTCATTATTCACGCAGCTTAAGAGAACCAGTGCAACCTATTAATGGTCGTCAAACATTAGTTATTTCAATACTCAGATTGCTTAGAATTTTGTTAATACATTCAATAAAAGTCGCTTCTTTGAATTTTCTTTTTTCGCCAGTGCTGCTCTTTTTGTATAATTTTGCCTCGAGTCACTAAATTCTATAGTGTTTAGATCAAACACACTCCGATTTTGC
The DNA here is from genome assembly GCA_030620095.1 of Kuschelorhynchus macadamiae. Taxonomy (NCBI): domain Eukaryota; kingdom Metazoa; phylum Arthropoda; class Insecta; order Coleoptera; family Curculionidae; genus Kuschelorhynchus; species Kuschelorhynchus macadamiae. The sequence continues at coordinate 367,371 of JAUTXW010000938.1, forward strand.
CTTCTTTCTTCTCAGCCCATATTTTCGGTGTCCAGACATACCTATGTCAAGAGGTCGCTTTCTTTCACTTATATATGATTCACTTACTGAAGGGATTTGATAAATACGGCCACTGATTCAATTTGTATTGGTTTTAGTCAATAATCTCCTCAGTGTATTTCCGAATATGAATGCTGTTTTAATTCACCTTGATTGGCCACATGTTTTTAACGTCTCTAAAATTCTGGTTTCCTTATACTTGTTGACTGGCCTTCAGTTAGGCGTACATTGACATTTGTGAATTGTGTTAACAATCAACTTTTCGGTATAATCATTTTGCATGAGATCTTTAATATTCTTTTAGAATTTCCACGTCGTCTGGGGAGGGCTGATTCGTACTTGCAGTATGGCTAGGTTGAGGTAATTATCTGTCTGTTTAGGTTTTCTGTAAACAGAGTTCTTAGTAATATTATCACAGTGGCGGCTGGCCAGGGGACGCGGATGAAGGACCGCTTCACCTACATTTTCCAATCAATTTACTTAAAAATAAAAATATTTTTAAAATATTAAGTATTTCATAATCTAGTTTTCTATTATAAAAATGTAGTATATTTTATATAAATTCACATTATTTATTAATTATACCATTATTATATATCAAAACTAGTGCTGTCTATACTCAAAAAATAATAATGACTTAAAAACGTAGCGCGCTGAACACCTTTATAAGAGCGTTGAGGAATCACAATCAGCAGTAACAAATTCCCCTTCAGAATCCCCCCACAGGCCGGCTTTTACGCTTAGATTTATTTACGGCAGTTGCTCTGACAACGTAATGGTGAATATCCGTAAGATAAATAAAGATGGGAGCGGCATAAAATTGCTGCTGCAGGCTGCAGACGCTTGTTATAGAATTCGTGTAAATTAGTCCGTTCGGATCATCGGAGGCGGGAACAGTTTTGCATCGATCGAATCAAAGTTAGCTTTAAGATATAGGTACATAACTGTTTTTTAAGAACAAAGAAACATATTTAAAATCTTATAAATTTATATTATTTCCCCTAAGTATTAAAAAACTTTCCAAAGGTATGGATAATTAACAACATAAAAAGGTAAAAAATAGGCATTTAGGTCGTGGCGTGGAAATAAAATTAATATAATTTTGTTTCACATTACACCAACGTCAGAACAAGGATACATGGTAAAAATGGCAAAATCCAATACTCCGGAACAAAATTTCGGCCTAGTCAAACGTTAAAAAATTATTACAAAAAAAACTAATTATCCACTTAACCACAAATTTTACATAAAAATAAATGGAATGTACTGATAACATTTTGGTATGAATCCAAAATAGCAAAAGAAAATGGCGGCCTAATAAAATATTTAAATAATAAAATAACCTAAAAAATTGTTTATTAGATTAACTTCAAATTTTGTGCAAGCATTAAGTGTGAGAGGTAAACTGGTAGATCTGTAGTACGAATTCAAGATAGCGAAACAAAATGGTTGCCAAATAAATTTATATCATCTGCTGATGATGCTAACTTAGTTAGCGAAACGCGCGTGCAGAACGTAACAAGTTGTGGTGTAGTGTGGTTAGAACTCTTGTATTTTGATCTATCTTCCACCACAGGTTCCAGTGTTAGGGCCAAATAAAATGTTTAAAAAGTCAAGGTAAAAAAAATCTTGATCAATTGACTTTAAATTTTGCAGAAAAAGTAAATGTGGTATAGTGGTATGTGTCAATGTCACTACTACTGCTTATTCAGTGTAATTTACATTATGCCCAAAAATCAAGTGTGGCGTTGGTAGAAACTGGTAAAATACTGGGAGGAATCCAATATGGTGGAACAAAATGGCGCCGAATAAAAATGTTTGAAAAGACTGTACATATGTGTTACTAAATGACGTATTCAATTAAATCGTCCTGTTCCTATTAAAAGAGAAGAGTTATAAAGAGGGAAGTTCCAAGTTAAGGAAATTTTCCGATTTAATTTGTTTATTATTATTATTAAACAGATAAGTATGAATTTATTGGCGGGTTTATCCGGATGCTAAGGTTTCGCAAAATCGTTACTCATCCCCATTTCCCTTTAGTATTATCTGCCTGCTATAATTGTAGCTTCCCAAAGAACTATGATTTGTGCCCATAAGACGTTATCCGCTTTGACTCCTTAAACATTAAAAACACCTTATGTATACTGAATGTTTAGGTATACAAACAAAAAAGTAAAATTAAATTTTTTCTCACTTAATTAAACTGCAGAATAATTCAATAACTTTTTTGGAAAAGTAATTTGTAATTTAATGATTACTTTTAAAAGTAATTGTCCCCAGCTTTGGTGCGGATTATTTTGGTAAAATATCTCATATTAATTCTTTATTGTTACACGGCGTACTAATTTTAAATTAATTTCCTTCGGAGAAAAGTGTTGCATTGATGTCGTAAACCATGTTCTAATTTAATAGCCTTCTAATAAAGGTAATCGATATAAAGTCTTAAAAATATTCTTTTATTAACTACGTGTCTTCAAGTCGGCTAATTCTTGTTAATTACCAAAAAGAAAAAAAAATACCTTACGAAACAATTAAAACAAAATAGAATATCTTGGGATTTTACCAACCCTAGTTCATATGTCTAGTTATTTCATAGACTCATTTAATAATTAATACAAAAATATATATAAAATATTTTGTTAAAAATGAACAATTTTATTAATAGAGACATATTCAGAAAGAAATGAACAGATACGAACCGCTATATGATATTAAATTGCGTCCACCATTTTGTCATGTAAGCAGTTTAAGTTTGTTAACATTATGAACTATGTTGTTTTATATTCAGTATTATGTGGAATTGTCTTATTTCCTCCACCCTACTTTAACATATATTAATAAAAAAGTCGTAAAATTCAATTTAGTAATATAAAGGTTATTATAGTGGTTTTCTATAGTCGCAGTTATTTCCACTTAGGATATATTAATTTAAAAGTGTTTTATTACTAATTTACGTTAAAATATAAGAAGTAATTAATTTGTCTTAGACGTTTAGTTTTAAAAGTGCTTCTTATATTCACATCTTAATATTATTCAATTTTTTCTTAAGCAAATTTACCTACATACTGTTACAAGATTCTATTTACTTCAAACTATAGCGTTGTCAGAAGAAAAATTATTTATTTTTTGAGGCAAAAAAGGTATTTGAACGAATTGACAATTGAGTCAAAATTTTCAGCAGGCTAAACTGGCTTACAAAAGAAGAGAGGTTACTGATGGGTCAAATCCCAGGTCAATGCAACTCATTTAAACAAAATTAGTTTTTGCCAATATCTGCTAGAATATTGCAGGTAGAGCAATTATGCAAATATAAAAAACAAAATCAGGATGTCGTTATACTAAATATATTCCTTTATGTTCCTCCACTGTCAAGGGAAAAATTTGAAAATAGTTTTTACCTGCAAACTTTCCTAAATATGGATAAAATATTTATTTTTATTGGCTTAATAAGTTTACGGTTTTATATATCCAATCCTATTTTTATAAATAAATGTTTAGTCGTTTTGCCCGTATGGTGTTAACTTCTATATAGGGCCTAGAACCGTATCCCTATATTAAACATCCTCTTTTCTTTATGTAGCAAAGAATCATAAATTTATTCATTTACCTTTTAGTACTTCCTAAAAAATCAGGTGATTGGCCCCAAACAAAATCTTAGAACTTATGATACTGCTTTATATTTAGCTGGATATTTCGTATCACTGAAAATCTTTCAATGCCTACTATTAATGAGCGTTTTGTTTTTTCTTAAAGGTTTTTCTTTTTTTTTTTGAGAATTTTAAATATCCCTCTCTGTCAGTGTTTGATTTTTTGTGAAGCAATTTTTCCAATTAAAGGCAAATTCACAATCCTTCAATTCGTTATATTGATCATCGTGTTTTACTTGAAGGCTGCCGTATATGTTTCAATCCACTATTAGGTGTCAAAAAAAAAATAAAATTTTTGTTGGAATTATTGTAAATTTAGAAACTATCGTATCTATGAAAAAAAATCATTAGGTACATTTTTGTTTAGGATATCCTCTCACCTTAATTTTTTACATTTAAATATTCGCTCTTTGAAATATTTTGTCAAATGTTTGTCAACATTTATTTGCAACTTATTTGCACTCACCAAGCGTCCAGCAATATAAACTTTGGCTAGCTGAAAGGAACCCTCACAAAACTAGAATTTACAAAAAAAATTGGGCTGCTGCCTAATTTCCCTCAGGTTTAAGTTAAAAAATAGCCCTTGTATGGAGATCCAATACTTAACTGCAAATCAGCAGTTAATTGGAATTTCTACTTTTGTAGATTAAATTAACCATAAAAACCAAACATTTTTAGAACTTTGGGGTTGGGGAGGTTCAGACCTCGTGGACCCCCCAAGCTACGTGCCTGAGATAAACCAGTCTAGAGAGTGCTTTAGGGAACTTCCCCTAGGTAATATCATCAATTTTTTCATGACAATGTGTAGAAGTCTAAGAGATTAATCAAAATCGCATCATTTTTTAATTTAAAAAAATTCTAGAAACACATAAAATGCAAAGTTTTCATCTTCAATATCTCTTGCTATGTCGGAAATGTACCTCCGGAATTAAACGAGTTTGAAGTACGGTATACTGGGGCTAGGGGAGTGCAGTCCATGGAAGCAAGGGAAGCAGTGCTTCCCCATAAAAAATTACAAAACATCTTCTAAAATGTAATTTTTGAAATAGGAAACCATTAGTTCAGTTTATATTAAAAATGCTAAAATATTATCTTAATTATCAAGCCCATAATAAATGCGGCCTTGACTCCGAGGGAGCCACACTAGAAAATCGAATAGAACCTGTGCGGGCCGCTAGCTTCTCTGCAGCCAAGTCCTGTATGCTTGATTTCCTGTGAAGCGAGCCAGAGGTTATTGAACTTTCCACCGGCTGTTTGCAATTTTTACATTTGAGTCGCGTGCTTTAAGTGGGGGCGGAAGGTATCGTTGGAGTAGGTTTTTTGTTTGAACGGCTATCCGTGTATTATGTGATACGTACGTCACGTCGTGCATGGTGCGATATGGAAGACAATAATACGGACGTGGATATGCAAATACCGTCAACTTCGGCTGTCGGTAATAACGTTGAAAATGTTGGAGAATTTAGTAAGAAGAGTGTGTGTGAATGAATGGTGTGTGTCTTAATAATAAAGGGATTTTCAACATTAGACTTCGCTGATAAGCTTCAAATAATTTCCAAAGGAAGGGCAAAACCGCCAATGAAAAATTTAACCACAAAAATGAAAAACTGTGTTAGACATTTTTATCCCGACAAACAATACGAACAATTTAAATGACTAACAGGGTGTGAAAACTCAAGTAAATTATTTTGTTGGACATGTTTACTTTTTGAAAATGAAAAAGGTCTCTGGAATAAAACTGGTTTTTCCGATTTAAACAATTTCCATAATACTGTAAAAAGACACATTATGTCCAAAGTGCATTTACAGGCCGTCATAAAAGAAAAAGTCTTCGTCAAAACCAGAATTGAACACGCCCTTAATAAACAGTTGGAAATTAGTGACCGCCAACACAATGAACTAGTCGATAAAATAGGCAAATATTAAGAATACTTATCGATGTTGTTTGTTTTTTTGAACAGCACTAATTGGGATTTAGAGGTCATGACGAAACAAGGGTTTCTTTAAATAGAGGAAATTTTCAAGATTTACTTAGTTTAATGGCTAAATGTGATGATTGCTTAAAAAATCGTTTAGAGCAGTCTAGCGTTTTTCGCGGAACGTCGAATCGAATCCAGAATGATTTAATTTCCGCTGTTGCAACCATTATTCTAAAAAGAATTAAGCAGGAGATTGGCGAGGCGCGGTTCATTGCTATTGTTCTGGACGAAACAACTTATATCACTAATTTTAACCAATTATCTATAGTAATACGCTACGTTAAAACAGACGGAAGAATGTGTCCGAAAATCGTACAGCAGATGCATTATATACCGTAGTTTATAACGTTACTAAAGAAACTTATGGAGAAAAAAAATTAGTTGCACAAAGCTATGATGGAGCTGCAGTGATGGCAGGACAATTAGGGGGTCTGCAAGCTAAAGTTTGAGAAACTTTCCCAAGTGCTGTGTTTGTCCATTGTTTTGCTCATAAATTAAATTTAGTTTTATACCAGTCCATCAATCACATTAAAGAGTGTAAAGTATTTTTCGTTACTTTAAGTGGCATAGCTGCTTTGTTTTTTCTAAGTAAACAAAACGTACAAGCTTTGGACTCCATTGTCCTCAAACGATTGCCCAAAGTAGCTCCTACTAGGTGGAACTATAATGGAAAACTTGTGTTAACAGTATCTGAAAATCGTGAATCACTGATTGAACTATTTGAGAATATAATAGAAAATAATGAAACGTGGGACTCAGAAGCAATAAATAGTTCGAGGGGGTTTTTGGACTGTTTGAAACGAGATTTTAATTTTAATTATTTGTTGAACATATTTTCAGAAATATTTCCATTCCCGGACAATGTTTTTAATATATTACAAACTAAAACAAATGATATTGCTTTTTGCCTAAAAAAAGTGGATGATTTTAAGTCCATTTTAAGCCAAAAAAGAGATGCCTTTGACCTATTTTGGGAGAAAACGATGACGTTTAAATGTAGAGCCTCAAGCCAAGCGTCTTCGAACAGACATGGTGGGAGATGTTCAAACATCATACAGACGCCTTTTTTATGAAATAATCGATCAAATTCAGCAACAAATAGTTATAGATTTAACGGTTTTAATGATTTTAAATTCCTCGAGCTCTGCAATTTTGATGCATTTAAAGGAAAAACTTTTCCAGAAGATGCGTTTAAATCTCTTCTTCATTATGGCCAGTTCTTCGACCGAGTATTACTGCGATCTAGACTAAAACTGCTTTACGAAACTGATGACATTAGCGCAAAAAATAATACTAAAGAACTAACGTAATTTTTAAAAGACAAGGAGCTGGAAGATGCCTTTACCGAAGTGACGAAATTCTGTGAATCTGTATTGACAATACCTGCCACAAGTTTATCAGTAGAACGTAATTTTTCAACACTTAAACGCATAAAAAATTTCGTGAGAAATCCAACAGGGCAGGAGATATTTTCGCATACATCCCTGTTGTCCATTGAAAATAAATTTCTCCAAAATATGTCGGAGCATCCACGTTTTTATGACGACGTCATTGACGAATTTGCAAAAAACGATCAAAGAATCGAATTACATTACAAATAGGTAAGTTTCCAAAAATTGCTTCCCTTTCTTAAAATTTCACCGCACGCCCCTGACTGGGGCACAGTTGTATAAAAAATAATTGTAAAAAATGTCAATTGTTTATAAATAAAAGCTTGTCTTTAAAAATCATTTTTACGTTTATTTTATTTTGTACTTTTTAGAATAAGAATTTGTTTAATAGTCAATATCTTGTGTGTACTCATCTGTTTAATATTAAATTTTAATTATACGTATGAAGACACATCCAACAAACCCAAATACGACAGGGTTATGTTGTTTAGTTGAAGAATTCCTAGGACTACCTACCGGCCCCGTAATGACACAAGCTTCATGGTATCATATTATTACATTGTCACTACGGAAAGACAGACATATTAAGAAACTAAGTTAAATAAAAGCTTGGAAAAGAGCGCTCTTCAACTGGCCCCTGTCATGAGTCACTTATTGCGCCGAGTACTTCTTTAAAAAATGCGCCTACACTCTTTCTTTTATTGCCAGTTTTTTTCCAACCGAAGTATTCCCGTAGTGGTCAATGAGAAATCGTCTCAATTTCCAAAATAAGGCGCATGTGTCCCATTGGGTACACGGCATAACGGCTACCCTCTACAAATAAATTACCTGCTTCAATTACTCGCGTCGCCAGTTAATATTTGGATAGGTGTTGCCAGAATCCTGATTTAGGTTTACTTGTCTGCTCGTTTTATAATTTTGACTTTTTTTATTGTTATTTATCATACTAATATTACGAAAAAAGTGTAATTTTTTCTTTATTAATTAAAGCCTCTTGAATATCTATTTCCCATATATTAAGTTAATTAAGTTTATATCAATAAACTTAATTAAATAAAGCTTATTTCTTAATGTTTATTTTATGTTTATATTTTAAATATGTAGTTGTGAAATTATTCGTAAAAAAAGCTAAAGAAACTTAATAAAAAAATATGTGAAAAACTGTTCTTTACATAATATGCATTGTCTACATATTCTACGGTACATCCCTGCTTTAAAGTGACAATTCAGACTGGTAACTTTGGGCGTTGAACTAGGCGGAAATCTCTCACTTGGGTGGAGCTATATAGAATAAACTACAAAATTGTGAGACACTTATAGGAAGTTTTATTTTACTTCGGACGATCCTCTATTCGGTGTAAAATCTGTATTTGAACCTGCTGTTAATGATTTATTTACTGCGCGGATATATCAAGAAAAAGATAAACTCTTACAACACTTTCAAATGCTTAAAATAACTCCTATTATTTTCCTGCTAAAATTTCAGCTTCTAGTAGGTAGTCATTTTCAAGAAACTGATATTTAGAATATATTTTCAATCTTCAAAAAGTAACTGCAACATATTTATGTCGCTATTCGTACTCATACATCCTAAAAATCAATTTTATTTCACTCGTTTAAGTCATTTGCAGGAAAACTTCATCAAATATTCAAGTTAATTTTAAGTTTTTACAAAACGACAGGACACCCTTAAAATGAATATTTTACGGTCCTCGCCACACATTGTGTATTTCTATGTGTGGGTTGAACGTTTTCTGTGGTTTTGACCTAAAAGTTTTCTAAATTATTTATTTCAACCCTTATTCTTTTGTCCTTAAATATCTAATCTGATCTAACCAGTATTATAAAATACAATAAAGCTTTAGGTAAAATACGTCAAAAAATTGTTTTTGTTCCATTAAACTTCTGAAAATTGATAATTTTTTATAAAGCTAATCATCTCAACGCAGTGATTTTAAAGCGAATAAATAGGAGTGTAATTATCAATTAAAGGTATTTTTAATGGAGCCGAGATGGAAGTGAGATGAAAACATAATTTTCTTCTGCCCACCTTAAGTACATATTGAAAAATTTAAGTAAATATTGAAAAGTAGAGATTTTACTAGACGAACAACGATTTTTTAATGGTTGTTTTATCGATTAATTGCACAATTCCTTGTCACATGAAACCCTTACTTTTACACAATTGTTCGAGTCTTCTTTTGGTGACAAAATGTTTCAAGGGCAAATATAGAGTAAATAGTTTCTACTCTCCACTTGTTTTCTATATACGGGGGTTGCTCGACAATTTCAACATTTTTTTACTGATTAATTCAATTAATAGTGGTGGCTTTAAGGGGGCTGGTTACTTTTCCACCAACTCAAATCGACATTGGAGGTTTCCAGAATCACTGATTAGTCTGATCACGAGTTTTAGGTCTAGCGGTAGCCTTAAAATAAAAATGCCACATACTTTTTTAGGATATTGGATGATTTCAGAAAGAAATAAACAAAAAAATTATGGATTTTTCAATATCCTTCCCAGCTTAAAGAATGTAATTTTTTAAAGAACTATTTTTCTTCTGGTTTTACCTAGTAGCTCTATATATTCCATTCATTAAACGAAAAGTTTTAACATAACTCTAGGGAAGCAATGTACTTATGGTGTGCAGGTCTAAAATGTCGAACTTTTAATGTATTTTTGTATTTAAGACTAGTTTTTAGATTCATATTAATTTAGAACAGTTCTCAATTGATTCACTGTTAAGGGTAAGAACATATTTTAATCATGTAAGATGGGTTTTTGTGGCTTATCTTTAATTGTCAAGCTTTAGTTGAAATTCAAATGTTTATAAAATTAAAGTTAAGATTTTTTTTGAATGTAGCAATTCTCTAGCTTACCGAGTTATCCTAAAAATTCGGAATGACCTGGAGATCGGAAAACGTAACGTAGAATACAAAAAATTTAAAAATTAGAACTAAAAATATAAATAATATGTTCGATCAATTACTGACTCTTTTTAATCCTTTATAACACTTTAAAACTAAACACCACAGCTACATTTTTTTCCTACCTTAATGTACAAAATACCTTATTGAATGGAGCATATAGATCTTCCGGGTAAATTCTGGGGAAAGGTAGTTTTATTTTAATTATATCCCTAATCCTTAAAAACTTAATTTGTTATTATATTTACTTTCCAAAACAATACAGTGTCCTTAAATAAAAATCTGTAAACCTTCGTATATCGGTTTGAATCAAATAGGATCTGGCAACACTAATCAGCCATCTTGCAGCCACCATTTTGTAACAGTTGTAACATATAAAAGTGTAAAAACAATTTATCATCTAACGTTAATAAAAACGATGTTGAAAAAAATTAATAAAAATTACAAAAAAAATTATTTTGACTACCCAGTCATTTGGTCTTGCCAGACTCTGTATATATCTTTGTATGCTTGCAAAAACGGCTGAATTAGAAACTAACTAGCCAGAAATTTTTGAATTTTCACGAACACAGAAAATAAATGCAACTTTTGAAAAAAGTAACGGTGTTACATAACACCGTTACCTAGAAAATTAACGGTTGCTGCTGGTGCTACATAAACTAGAGAAACTGCGTAATTAATCGAAAAAATGAATCACTAAAGAATTTTTATTCATTATTAAGATATCCAAATTTGAATTTTCATTAAACATTCATATTATATACATGATGTGGCTTGCGATTATTTAATTTTAACTGCTAGCAATTACGATAGATATAAACCTCTTAGATATTTAGAATTTCCAATAGATTCTTTTATAATTCTTGGGTAATATCTTGTTACCCTGATACTCTGAGGGACAATCAAAGTCATTCACAAAAAATTTTGCTCAATCGTTTTCAAATCAAAATTGCATGAATATGATTTTAGTTTTTTGGGGCATGCCTTGGCTACACTAAGTTTATGTATAAAAGCTTGTATTTGGATTGGGATACAGGGCTGAACTCGAAGTAATGTTTTTTTTAGGAAAATTAGGGTTAGTTTTGGACTGTCACCATTAATTTAGGAATATTGTAAGATACTTGTGTTGTGGCCTTATCCTTCAGCTTCAATTTGAATTTTTTCTTTATTACTTTATATCAGACAATTCAAAACTTATAGCAATTTTTCTGACCAGTTGTCATTACGGTTAGTTTTTACTTTACAGTACCACTGCGGTCAAAAAATATTGGAATAAAGAAATTTGCTTTAATCTCTTGTACTATTAGGTAACGTATTACTTACTTACGAACCTTTTTGGAAGGTTCTCCTAATAGTCTAGGAAAAACATACATTGAATATTTTCCTTTTACCAATACTTTTTAACCGCAATGGTACCTATCTCTAAATTAATTTATAGAGACATCACGTATGGCAGGTATTAACATCGAAGTCTCCGATGATATAATAACATTTAAAGTACGATGTATAGTTAAAATTAGAAAATGTATTGTATATATATATATATATATATATATATATATATATATATATATATATACTGAAAGTTCAGTCTCTATTCGGACGCGAGAAAGAAAGCTTCGAAAATGCCAAATGCGATTTTGACGAAGTCAGCAAAACTGTTCTTTTCAGAACGACAGTAGTGAACGGATGTACACCCGGAATGAAAACATATATATATATATATATATATATATATATATATATATATATATATATATATATATATATATATATATATAGTGTATGAAATAACGATAACACATATTTAAAACTGCTACTGTGAAAACTAATTCTAGTACCGGGTTTGCCCACCTCTTGCACGTAGTACAGCTTCACACCTTCTTTGCATACTGGTAATGCAGTTATCTATAATTTGTTGGTCAATTAGAGGCCATTTTTGCAAACTGTCGCCGCCATGAAGCATTCCATATATTCTCAATGAAATGGAGATCTGGCCAAAGAATTCTTATGGCATCTTCTACTTAGTTTAGTCTAGACATTATTACGTCGATTTTTCAATGATATAACCGTAATGACAATTGATAATAGAAATCGCTATAATTTTCGAATGGGTTGACATAAGAGTGATAAACAAAAGGTCAGATTAAAACTGAAGAACGTGGCTACAACACAAGTGTATTACAATATTTCTAAATTGATAATGAGAGTCCAAAATTAGCCTTAAACATTACATCGTGTTTAACTCTGTATCTCAGTCCAAAAATAAGTTACAGGTTTTTACACATAAGCATAGTGTAGCCAAGACATGTACCTATAAACTAAAACTAAAAGCATATTTTACTAAACTAACTTTACTAAAAATCTGGCCAACATTTTTTTTGGATAACTTAGATTGTCCGTCAGTGTATATTTGTGTTACAAGAAAATAAAATTTTATAAACTCCTTTTGATTCTAGAGGAACTGCATCACAGAATACTTGCAGTTTTGTACTATATAAAAGATGAAACCGCAGTACCGAATGGTGATTTTCCGATCTTGGGGCAGGTCTGGGATATCCTTTTTTCTAAAACTACAGTGAGTTTTTATGGTTCTGATGGAATCAGGTATTAATAATTTGTTGGTTTTTATCGCAGATTAAAAGTGCTCTGAAAACTAATAAATCTATAACTGATTATTAGTGAAATTGATGCTAGTGAGAACGAGGGACAATTGTACTATAGAAAGTCATGTCACTGCCATAAAAAGCAGTCATTCAAACAACAAAAATATATTTAAATATTTCGAATATAATGGAAGCACTACAGGAGGCGGCCTGCCTCCTACATGCTTTATTAGTTATTTATGTAATTCGTACAAAATGTGCATGTTTATTGCATTAGACATAAAGGATATATTAAAGAAGTAGAGAATGTATGATTATGAAAAGCTAACGTACTTGTTGGACTTGCACTGCCTTTACTGTTAATATCTTGACAAAGTTTAGACTAGACAACAAGAATCCCACAAGTAGATACTAATAGATACACTTTTTGCAAAGTATTTTCCTATGATCATTCTTTATACACTCCTGTAAATTTACTTAATCATTATTTGACATAGATGAGTACAAGGTCAGCAAATCAAAATCCCTTAGTCTATTATAGGTACATTTTTATTAAGAAAAACAAGTTATTACACAGTTGACACTGACGACAGTAAATTAAAAATTGCGAACACACCTCCTAAACTAGCAGAGGTGGCAATTATAGTATTGCGAAAAATAATTTTATTGCACGGAAAGCCAAAAGATTGTACTTTTATCATCAAAAATATATCCAAAATATGGCATGATTGTAAAAAAACAAGTTATTGCATGAGCACACTCGTGAATAAGTACTTGATTATTCTGAGTAGGTCTTTGAACCAGGTAAACGTTTAAAAAATATTTATTTATTTTTTTTATTTAAGACAACAAAGAATGCAGTTTGGCTTTACTCTGCTTTGAAAATGATTTTTGAAGCTCATTTGTAGTTGATTTCTAAAGTGGGTCATTTCCTGTGGTATTGCTGCATTTTTAAGAGTATAGCGGCTTTTGATTCAACAATGATACTGTCGGTGTACAAAAATCTTGACTCTAAGATATTCGAAGGAAAAAAAACACAAGGCACTGTAGCAACATCAAGCCCAAAGTAGAACATAAAATGCTCTTTGCATTCGTTACTTTTAGTATGCAATATTTATTTACTGTACTAACAATTAATAAATGATGTTTTTTTGTTCAATTTGTGATAATAACTGAAAACCGCAAGGTATAATCTAGAATACCGTTCCACGACTGTTCCCACAGTGCTGGTGTCAAATGTGGGAGAGTATTTCTGCGGAACCCTGTACATTACCCGGACCAAAAGAATAAGTTTATTGCAGAAACAACCTTATTCCAGGAACAGGTAATTTTCGCACTCAATTTCCGTGGAAACATCAGCACGATCAATACCCGGGAATATAAAAAAAGCACTTTAAAATTTTCTTAGTTCTCACAAATTCACGATATTTTTTGTTCAATTAAAAAAGTACCGAGCCTATGCTGCGTACTGCCTTTGCTAGTAAATTCCGTTAATCCTAACAGACACATTCCCATTTGTACAGAAAGCTTGTCAAAAGCTCTAAAATTTGTGGACGAAAATACAGAAAAGTGCAAAATAGTTTGTAAATATTTTTTAGAAGTGCCTAGCTATGAAAAAAACAATTAATATTTTAAAAATTTCTCGGACTAAATACTTCAATTTTATTTATTATAAATATGTTTTTTCAAATTCAAGACATCATGAAAAAATCGGTAAATTGGTTTTACACCGAAGTTATCTCGTTATGTATCCTTCTTTTTATGAAAGCAGGAAGATTTTATTCCAATAAATGGAGTTTTAACGATTTTTTTAGGCCGCCATTTTGTTTCGCCATCATCGATTTACACAAAAATTTTACCAGTTTAGCCCTATACTACACTTTATTTAATAAATAGTTCATTAATAATGATTTTTTTTCATATTTTGCGACACCGATTTGTTCCGCAATATTGAATTTCTACCAAATTGTAACCATTTCATCCCCTTATAACCCATAATGTTTGACCAAAATTTGAAGTCAATCGTAGTCATGTAGTTTTTGAGCTGTCCCTCTTACGAGGGAAGTAATAATAACATTAGTATTTCATTGAATGCAGAAGCAATAGTCTATAATTTGACATCCTGACCTCACCTTACCAAACCAATCTATTTTTTTCTTCATATCTTGCTAGTTACTATGTTGCTATAAGTCAGGGTTCAATTTAAATTTTTTTGAAAAAAAAATTGGGGGTCCTTATCAATATTATCTAATTATTTTTGAATTTGTGTTTAGTGTCTTAGGTTGTTTTTTAAAATCTGTGAATCAACCAATCTGTGGACAAAAGAATCAAATTTGGGTCTTTCTATAATACACCCCACAAATCTGAAACTACCACGAAAGGGGAAATTTTACCAAGAATTGGCAGTTTTCCATATATGTTTGAAGTTTTACTCAATCATCAATGAGTGATACACGGTTTCTTTCATTCATTTCATAACCTTAGATCCGTGCATCCAACTTTATTGCTTATATTGAAATTGTGCACATCGCACATTATTTTGAAATAATGAATACATTCTACTACAAACCCACGTTTTATGCAACCAGCATTATATTAATTTTACCTGCTTATTTTCCAGGTGGACCGTAACGGTTGCCTTCAGGTATGAATGGGCTCGTAAAACAGTTGACTTTCAAATAAAACAAAGTCGGGTCGAGCTTCGTACTTCCGTTATATATAACCCATAACCTACTAAGATTATTTATATTTCTTGTAGTAATCCTATTAATTTATTCGAGTAAACGTTTTATTCAATACGATTTAATTAATCTTATGCCTTCGAAATACCGTGACGGGGTGCTAGACAATGTTATGTTTTCTAATGAGCGTTTGTAATGTAGATCTAAGTCATGTTGATGTAACTGATTAAATCGGATTTCCTGTGATGCTTTTTGTGATGGACTGTGTTACTTAACAGATAATTTCTTATTATAAGGTAGGCTGTGAAATTTTAATAGCCTATATAAAATACTTATATACTTTTTTATTCATACATTCATCGCAGTACAGGACATACATTACCATAAGATAAGAGACATACTAAAACCAGTGTGTTTTCAGAATGTCTCCGAATATTTTGGAACTATTGGAAGGGGAATATTATAACTTGTCAACATGTTCAAAATTTTGCCAACGGATTTTGAATTTTGTCAACACAATATATAATCAATGACATAAAAATATAAAATGTTTAACATATGAAACCAGTCGACTAAAAAAAATCTTTTTTTTAATGCAAGTGGTGTTAACAGATCTGCTTATTATGTTACCAATAAGATTTGCCAACAGCATAAAATGTTGGGGAGCGTCCCCCAATCCCCCCTATATGTCCGTCCCTGTAAATATCTACTGGTTTTGGATGGGAGATTTAAAATAATACAAAAGGAAGATGGTGTTTCTGATATCAGTGATAGCTGAAAGATTTAGTTTCTTAAAGTCGATACATTTTACAAAAAAAGTAATTTAACAATATTATAAACGTTGTCTTTTCACTGTTACGCATTTTTCGCTATTCCCTAAGGAAAATGATAAAATTTTCACTTTTTGCTTAAGCTTCGCCCAGTGCTTTTGCTTTACACACATTTTTTTTTCAGCCTAATGGTATTTAGTTTTTGTTGTTATACATCATTAATATAATTCATAGTTGTAGGAACACAAAAAATATAATAATTATGTTTGTTGTTTTAATCACGCAATACATATTCGTTTTTTTAAGCCAATTTTCACTTGTATTACAGTAAGAACGTTTCATTATTTTTTTTTATTTTCAGGTAAGGTCTATGCAACACACCGTTTGAGAAGATCTAAAAATAAGGCAAGTTTATTGGATTGTTGTTACTAATTACTTTTTCTATTAAAGTCTTTTTTGAGCAAAATATAGCTACACAGAAACTAAACTTCGATAACGTCTATATAACAATAAAAATGGGTAATACGCGTTTGACGGTCTAATTTTTTTTGCTCAATGAATTATAAAATAGCAATCCAACAGTTATAGTGTTTGTTGAGTAACCTATAACGATTTTTTTAGGCACAGAGGGTGTTTCGAAAAACTTGATTAAAAGCATTATGGCTGAATCAGTGGGAATACTTTGTTTCTTATGGATTGATTTTTCTCAAGTTTCTCTGTTTTCTTTAAAAATAAAGGTACTTTAAAATGATGTATGACTGCTATTAAAGAAAAGTTTTTATGTCAAAAAACGACAAAATTCGTTTTTTTTTGTTCAAGTTGACACTGATTGTGAAGGCCATTTGCTTTAAAAAACAATTGCCATCTTGTCATTTTTAACATATCTCCATAAATAAAAGTCTAGAGGAGTACTGTCTGGAGACCTAGCAGGCCACTGCACAGGACCGCTGTTGGGTATAACTCTTTCACCAAAACTCTCTGACAGGAATGTTTGCAGCTTCTTAGAATTGTGAGCGGGACGTCCATCTTGTTGAAACCATAAATTGTTAAACTCAAGTGGTGGAACAACTTTTCTAATTGCCGGAACTATTTCTGTTTGCAAGATTGCAAGATATTTTTGCCCATTTAGAGTCTGCTCGTAAATGAAAGTCCCAATTCGTCGATTTGCTAGAAAAATAACACAAAAATGGTTTAATAAAAGAATCATGGTAAAACCAGTAACAAGGTATTAGTTTTTTACCATAAATTCCATACCACCAAATTGTATTTGCAGCCTTCGTTGTTCCCATAATTGAGTATTTTCTACAGCACAGTAATGGTGGTTGTGCATGCGTTGGTCTGACCCTAAAATATTTTTGAAAAAAAAAGTGGGATTTCTGGGCATTTGTTTCGATACTAATGATAAAATCGCAGTCTACCCTAAAAATCACCTTCATTTAGCCCTTGTACAAGGGCGAGTTTGTAAGAACGATAACGGGCTGCTTTCAAAACGTCATGTATGGTTGACTTCGCAATGGCAACATGGCGCCATCCGAGTATGTTGTACAAGTTAGGGGTGAATTAAATAAACTAACTAAAGATAAATTAATATACATAATTTTGCATAAAAAAGTGCCTGAGGGAATTGTAGTAAGTGAAGTAGTGCGAAATTTCCTAGAATTCTGTGGTATAAAAAAAATAAAAAAAAAATATAAATGTGTTTCATGATACCATAAGTGACAAACTTGCGATAATCTGCATTGTATTAACGCTAAGGCAGATCTAAGAGTGGCAAAAGTGAAAGTTGCTGCTGCCAAAAGACTCGTCGAAGAACAAGAAAGGTCTGTAGAAAATTTAAACACCATTATTGGACTTTTAAAATCACACAACGAAAATAAGTTTATCCATAATAAACAAACTCGACGGGGGGCATCCTTACCAATACTGAGGGCTCCGCCACCGTCCGTACTACCGAGTCGGGCTCGTTATTGCCGGGGCTATCGTGCATAGAACCCCAAAAACATACCAGGGCGCATGCTCCAGAGGTGCGCGCTCGCGACGATATCGACGTAGGCAGTTTTCACTGCATCATAGATGCAGACAAGGATGACGCAAGTCAGAAGCGTCTCGGCGCTTATAAACTCAAATCAACATCATCGACTGCTACTGCCGAACTAGTGCTGCCTGTACAAAACGAAAAACGGACTACGGACGAGGATTCAGATTTTATTGTGGTAATTAACAGAAAACGTTCGGTGAGAAAAAAGCCTATAGTAGGCTGTAGCACAGAGGGTTCTGTAAGCCTAAAGCCATCCATTAAACTTGCTTTTTTGCATGTGTATAAACTTCATCCCGAGACCACTGTAAATAATCTTATGGACTTTCTAAAACCAATATTTCCTGATTGATTGAACAGCTGATTTCTAAATATCCAAAATATTATTCTTCATTTAAGGTAACTGTTAGCGAAAGTAAGTTATCGGCTGCAATGAGTCCTACTTTGTGGCCTAGTGGAACATGTGTTAATAGGTTTTTTTATCCAAAAGTAACCAGGAAGATACCCACTTGACTACAATAAATAACGCGGAGCTGATAATAAATGACAGTTTTATTAAATATTAGATAATTTACTTCCGACAAATCAGATTTTCTGCATGTAAATTATAATCTAAGAAATATTAAATTTTAATGTTTAACAGAGACATGGCCTAAAGACGAAAATATTAATTTTATGGCAGTTTATGGATATCATCTAGAGAGAGAGAGTCTTAGTTTAAATGTGTTTTGTGTCGATAAAGATTTTGAAGTGTGCTGTATAAAATGGCAATTTGATAATAATAAGTTTTTATTTATTTTTACGTGTTATAGGTCGCCAGCAGGAATTTTTGACATTTTTATTAACAAAATAAATGTTATTCTTGAAAAATATTGTAAATCAAATCGGAATATTGTTATTTTAGGCGATTTTAATACAAATTCTTTAAATGTTTCCGAGAGGGAAACTTTTATGGACTTGATGCTGTCTTTCAACTTGAGGAATAGGGTAAATGTACCAACTCGTATTGGGTCTACCTGTTCTAGTACTCTTGACCTATTCTTTACTAATTTCAACCAAACTAAAGAAGCTGTTACAGAAAGCAATACGGTCTCGGATCATGAAACTGTTCTTTTTAATACGGGTTTGGTAAATAAGGAATATAGGCCAATAAAACAAATTTGTAGAAATTTGAGCAAAAGGAATATTGAAAACTATGTTTATCAAGTTGAGAATGAAACCTGGCATGAGGTGTTTAATACTACGGATATTAATTCAAGTTTTAATTTATTTTATACTACTTACTTCTGGCATTTTAATTCATGTTTTTCTTTGAATATGTCTTGTAAACCCTTGAATAGGAGGTCATGGGTGACAGATGAAGTTAAGTTGTCCAGCATGAATTTAAGAAAACTGCATAAACTACATCGCGATAATCCAGAACTGGATGCTGTGTATAAGGTAGAAAAATCTAAGCATAAAAGTCTAATAAACCTATGTAAAAGAAACTATTACCAACAAAAAACTATATGCTGTGATAACCCTTCTAGGTCTATGTGGTCCGTTGTATCGGAACTAAACAATAACAATGGCGGTATCGCGCCCTCTAAAAAACTGCAAATTATGGTCAATGGTGAGTTGCTTGATCAGCCCAAGACTATTGCAAATTATTTTAACAAATATTTTGTAGATACTCCAAAAAATATTTTAAGAAATATTGATAAAAATATTAATAATAATTGTAATTTTAACCATAAGAAGCGTATGTTCTCTTGCAGCATGGGTGTCTTGCCTTTTTCCGAAAAAGAAATTCTAGATATAGCTAGTAATAAAATAAAAAATAAGCGGTCTGAAGGACCTGATGAAATTCCTGTAGATATATTTAAAAAATCTGCCAGGTCTTGCGTTAAACCGTTAACATATCTCATAAACCTATCTATAAAAACTGGAATTTTTCCAAGTGATCTAAAATTGTGTAAAATGATCCCTTTTTTTTAAGAAAGGAGACTCTATGTCGCCTGGGGACTACCGCCCAATTGCTTTAACATCTTGTTTCTCAAAGCTCTTTGAGTACGCGATGCTAGACAGACTTCTATCATACTTACACAAAAATAATATAATTTCACCTAAGCAGTACGGATTTATCTCTAAAAGGTTAAATTTTTCGGCCATATTGTCTTTTCTTGAGGAGGTTGTAGAGTGTCTGGAGGCGGGCGAGCGCCCTGTTCGACTGTGTTGCACGATGCTCTTCTCCGCAGGATTGAGATGTATGGCATTAGAGGCGTAATATTATATTGGTTTTTATCTTTTTTAAAAGAACGCAGGTAGTATGTAAAAATTAGGAATATGTTACCTAAAGGCTCTGGCAGCGCATGCTCGGGGAATTTGAGTGTCGATCTCGGTGTGCCGCAGGGCTCTATCCTCGGCTCAATACTAGTTTTGCTTTGTTAATGCCCTGCCTATGGTATTGGCTCGTAGCAATACAACTATGTATGCGGATGACAGTTCGGCTATAGTTAAAAGAGTTAATTGTGAAAGTATTGATAGTGCCCTTAATAGGTCTTTGGATGAACTTTATAAGTGGTTTACCCTCAATGGACTACTCTTAAACGCCAAAATATGGTGTTCCATACTTTTCAAAATAGTAGGAATCTTGACTAATTGAGAATTAAATTTAAATCAAAACATACTTCAGCGAAAAAAATCTAATAAATTCCTTGGTGTTACCCTGGATGATAATTTATCTTGGGAGTGTCAATATCCGTACGTTGCCTCAAAACTGAATAGCCTTTGTTATGTTATACGTAGCCCTAAGTTGGTCATGGGTTTGTCACAAATCATTAGTGTGTATTACGCTGTTGTACACTCACGGATATTATACGGTATCCAGTTCTGGGGAGCTTCACCCCACGTCGGGAAAGTTTTTAAGAGCCAAAAACGTATAGTGAGATATATTGCGGGAGTATCCCCTACTACTTCCCGCAAACCATATTTTAAGGAGTTCAAAATTTTACCAGTACCATGTGTGGTTTGAAATATGTTCGTTTTTAAAAATTGTGACAAGTTTTATAAAAATAACCATTTTCATAATTACGCCACTAGGTATATTAATCAGTTTCCAATGCCTTATAGCAGATTGAATATATCAAAAAATTTTATACTTAAATTAGGACCAAAACAGTTTAATGTAATTAAACAAAGCACTAGTATTAATATGTTTAAAACTAGTATTAATATGTTTAAAACTAGTATTAATATGTTTAAAACTAGGCTCAAAACGTTTTTACTTGATCAATGTTTTTAAGATATAGATGAGTTTCTTATTCAATAATTGTTTTTTCTAAATTTACTCATTGTAAAAATTATAACTGTATATATGACGAATTCCATACACTAAGGTGTCATTTTGGAAATCAAAGTGATTTGATTTGATTTGATTTGATTTGATTTGATTTGATTTGATTTGATTTGATTTGATTTGATTTGATTTGATTTGATTTGATTTGATTTGATTTGATTTGATTTGATTTGATTTGATTTGATTTGATTTGATTTGATTTGATTTGATTTGATTTGATTTGATTTGATTTGATTTGATTTGATTTGATTTGATTTGATTTGATTTGATTTGATTTGATTTGATTTGATTTGATTTGATTTGATTTGATTTGATTTGATTTGATTTGATTTGATTTGATTTGATTTGATTTGATTTGATTTGATTTGATTTGATTTGATTTGATTTGATTTGATTTGATTTGATTTGATTTGATTTGATTTGATTTGATTTGATTTGATTTGATTTGATTTGATTTGATTTGATTTGATTTGATTTGATTTGATTTGATTTGATTTGATTTGATTTGATTTGATTTGATTTGATTTGATTTGATTTGATTTGATTTGATTTGATTTGATTTGATTTGATTTGATTTGATTTGATTTGATTTGATTTGATTTGATTTGATTTGATTTGATTTGATTTGATTTGATTTGATTTGATTTGATTTGATTTGATTTGATTTGATTTGATTTGATTTGATTTGATTTGATTTGATTTGATTTGATTTGATTTGATTTGATTTGATTTGATTTGATTTGATTTGATTTGATTTGATTTGATTTGATTTGATTTGATTTGATTTGATTTGATTTGATTTGATTTGATTTGATTTGATTTGATTTGATTTGATTTGATTTGATTTGATTTGATTTGATTTGATTTGATTTGATTTGATTTGATTTGATTTGATTTGATTTGATTTGATTTGATTTGATTTGATTTGATTTGATTTGATTTGATTTGATTTGATTTGATTTGATTTGATTTGATTTGATTTGATTTGATTTGATTTGATTTGATTTGATTTGATTTGATTTGATTTGATTTGATTTGATTTGATTTGATTTGATTTGATTTGATTTGATTTGATTTGATTTGATTTGATTTGATTTGATTTGATTTGATTTGATTTGATTTGATTTGATTTGATTTGATTTGATTTGATTTGATTTGATTTGATTTGATTTGATTTGATTTGATTTGATTTGATTTGATTTGATTTGATTTGATTTGATTTGATTTGATTTGATTTGATTTGATTTGATTTGATTTGATTTGATTTGATTTGATTTGATTTGATTTGATTTGATTTGATTTGATTTGATTTGATTTGATTTGATTTGATTTGATTTCTGCTTACAACTCGTGTGGAAGATGTAGGATTTTGGCAAAATATTCTTGAATGTTTCTATTTCGATTTGCATTATTTTTTTTATACTTTTTTAATCGAGGTTTTTCAAAACTCTGTGTGCAAGTAGGTTGGAAATAAGCGTTAATATCTTTCCGAAAATTTTTCAAAAATAATCGTTGATGGTACTCTCCGCATTTCTTTGATATTTAATATTACTAGCAAGCATGACCAACTTTTCGACGATTAAAAACATTTCCGGCATTTCGCTGAGTACTTTAAAATTTTGGAACCAATTCAATAAAATGTACAGTTAAATGAAAATATCTGACAGCTTTAGTACCAAAGCATTGGCAGAAATGTTTCGCTGTCATCTTGGCCAATTGGAATAAAAAACGAATTTTATCGTTCTATGATATAAAAACAATTTTTTTATAGGTGCCATAGTTCATAGATCATACTAAAGGGAATAAAAGTTCTTTTCAAATTTGCTTAAAAATGGCCGCTACAAAAAAAAGTTGATGGGGGCATCTCAAAACCGAAACCGCCATCTTATTCGGGCATATCAAACCGACAGACGGAAAGACGGAAATTGAACAAACATATTTTTTGAAGCTGAAACGTAAATATATGTAAAACCTGAGAGGTGATTACAGACATTTTATTTGGTTGTTATTTTGTTTTACCATCTTGAAGTAGTATTACAGTTTTACTAGTTCATCTTATATTAAACTGCCATTTTGTTCTGTCATCTTGGATTCGTACCAAAATTTTACCAGTTGATTCCTACATGAAACTTGATATTTGTACAACATTTTAGATAAATTGGATAACAAGTAGCTTTTTGCTAATAATTGTTTTAACATTTCACTAGACCGTCAATTTGTTTTGCCATATTGGATTTTTACCAAAATGTTACCTGGTCATCTCCGTATAACCCTTAATTTGAAGTCAATCGGCTAAGTAGTTTTTTTCACGATTACAATACTTTTTTCCCCTTTTAAGAGGGAAGTAAAAATACATAAAGACGAATTGAAAATTTCCACCTTTTCTGAAGTCGGTTAAAACTAAATATTTTTTGTGGAATACTTTTTTTTCTGGATTGTTCCACATCTTGGTTGGTTGACCTATTGTTTCTAACAATCTTAAGGTGACATGTCACTATACTACACTAGCGTCGTAACGAAAATATCAATAATTGCTTCATGCTGGGCAAGTACACTGTCACTGTTGCAGGTATATATTAATTTAGTTTTTACCATCAGAAATGAACAATAATGATGTTATACTTGTATTAGCAATACGTAAAACACTTATTCACGTTCAATAATTTTATAAACCAAATTATTTTAACTATTGTTTCTAATGATATAGCATGTGCTAATTGGTTTATTACTTATTAAAGTAATAAATAAATATTAAGCTATAAAGAAATAATTTCTCTTGTATGCAATAAAAGGGAAATTAAATTTTCACGCAATCAAATAATGAATATATTCACATCACTGGTTATTACGTTACCGTATTAATAATATTTATGTTGTTTCATTAAATCTGTATGTATATCTGAATAAGAAACTGCAGTAACGCCGTAATTTGTTTTAGTTCTTTTAGCGAGTAATTTTGAAGTGCTTTTTCTCGACTTAACAAACAAGATAAGGCGCGATTATCTAAATATTTTATCTTAAGTAATAAAATTTATTTTACCAGATTTCTTTCCAACAGAAGTATTTCTGTAGTGGTTAACGGTCATTCATCAAACTTTCACCAAATCAACACAGGCGTTCCACATGATTCAGTGTTGGCACCTATCGTATTCCTCCTGCGCATCAATGATCTGCTTTCTTCAACCAGCAACCCTATTCAGAACTACGCTAACAATAGCACACTCCAGACCAACAAACAATTTCCCAAACCTGTCAAGAAATTGGGTTTTCTTTTTCGACCTCTGTCCAAAGAACAGCTGTTCGCCTGATTGAGGATTCAAACATCACAAAGAAGCTTGTTTTACAGAGACTACCATAGATTTTGTTCTCTGATGAATTATCACCCATTATGCCCTCCTTAATCATTCGTGTCAGAGAGACACGAGCATCGACCCACATGCATACCTTCACCGTCCAACTGCAGAGACCAAAACCTTCCATTTTGTTTGCTCCTTTGTTCCCAGAGTATCCCGATTATTTAATGTGTTATCAACAAATGCCTGTCCTCCTTCCTCTAATTTTCAAGTCTTCCAATCCCGCATCAATAAACTTCGGCCTTCGTGTCTGCTCATAGATATAAAAAAAATCTTATTTTTTAATAGGTAAATTTTTTGAATTTTTGGAAAATTTGATAATTTAAGGCAAACTCAAATACAAAACGACATGGTAAACATTACATGTTGCTTACTCAAGTAATCAGCAGACCAGAAAATTGTACTGTAAATGCATAATTCAAACGCAGTTGAAGCAATATATATATATATATATATATATATATATATATATATATATATATATATATATTACACCTGAGACAACAATAAACTTCATTCGAATTGTATCATCCGAAGGAGCTACCAGTGGCATATTTAGAATGCCTTCCTGGTGGGAGGGGACAAAAAATTACATCATTTAGCGACTAAAAAGAAGTTAGTCTTTGTTAATATAGCATAATACTAATGGATGAAAATCAGCGATCATCTTACTTAAAAAATATTGTGGAAATGTAACAAAATAATTTCTAGTTTTAAACATTTTGCTTCGGTTAGTAGCTCTGGGATTTGCCCCTTTTCTCCTAAATATGCCACTGAAAGCCACAATGTTGACGAAACGTATTATAAGATTATTATATAGTGGAAGCTTTAAATAAAATTATTTTTTTTGCGCCATAAATCTTAATAAGCAAACGCGTTTATCCAGAGTCGACCCAAAGGTAAGGCGAGTTCTAGGTTCTGGTGGGGGGCTTGAAATAAATCGACTGTATATTAAACTTTCCATATTTTAGAATGTAGGTAACAAAAATCTGGTGGTAATGAAGCAAATAACGTAAATAACGTGGGTCGCGCAACTGCGATGTCGGAGCAGATACGGTCGTGTCATGTGCGGTCCCTAGAGGTCCCAGGCACATCTTGACTTGGAGGCTCCCTTACCCAAACAAGCACTATTTTTAGACTTCGATTTCTCAGATTTTGTTGTCTTTATACATTGGGTTAAGTTCTTTAAAGTGGTTTATAATTATGAAAAGAACTTTTCTGTCGGACTTGCATTGTCTTTATTGCTGATTTCTTCGTATTGTTTTGACTAGTCTACATTCGTTAGTCGTTATCAAGTGCAAACGAAAAGCTAATTTTAAGACTACGTGTTTATGTACTAGGTATTTGTGGAGATGCGTGAGCATTGCCTAATAGTCACCAAGCTTGGGAGTGTCAGTGCAACCTAGTAACGATCGCCCAAAATTACCTGTTTCAATACTTGGTTTTCTGACAATTGTTCCAGTGGTACTCTTTGAGTATAATTTTCGCTTCAGATCATTGAATTATATGCGGATTTTTTTGGTGTTTAGAAATTCTTATACCAAGAGGTCACTTATATATTTTTTGATATATGCGGATCTTTTAATCTCCGAATGGTTTTAGTTCAAAATGTCTTTTACTATATTTCTGGATATGAATGACGTTTTAATTCCCCTTAATTTGCCAAATATTCTTGCCTTATATGAAATTCCACTGACATACGGATTTGGTGTAAGATAGATTATTGACTGGTCTTCAATTGTAGGAGAGATTACTGACTGGTCTTCAATTCGGATACATTATTCTTCTCTAGACATTTGGAATTATGTTAAGAATAATTTTTTCGCTATAACCATTTAGCTTGAGATCTTTAATATTGCTGATCTATGGAAGTGCATACTGCCACTGCTCGATTATATAGATTCTTTATTTTTTCTTGCTTTGTAGCTGCAGAATGGTTAGATTTCTGGTTGAGGTACTGTCCGTTCTATGTAGGTTCTTTAAACAGAGTTCTTTGTAATATTATCAATTCTTTTAACGAGAACATCAAGAAAGAGTACGCAAGCTCTATCTCCATAGTGAACTTTACAGTTGGGGGTATACTATTTAAATGACCATAGAACTCTTTATGAGTTGCGTGTCGTCTTTGTCCAAAATAATGAAGGTGTCGTTATCATATCGCAGCGAAAGCCTGGGTTCAATGTTTGCTGTTTCGCTTGCGCAGGGTCCATTGCCGTCCAGAGACAGGCAACGTGGTTCGTTCTTCTAAAGCTGGTTCGTCCCTAAGCTTTGTCTTGATGATGACCAACGATCCTTTTAAAGGGTATGACAATGACATTTTCAGCAAGCCGAGTATTGAAATACCTAATAGTTGGTGTTATAAGGTTACAGGGATTCTCTCAAGTTTTGTGATGAGTAAGCGAGGGATTTACACATCACTGCATATATTTTTATACCTAGCGCATGAGCAGGTATTCTTAAGATTATCATTTAGTGTGCGCTTGATAACAATTTCTTTGGTAACACTAAGAGACATATATTTTACTTTAGAAAATATGACTTGTTTTTTATTCCAATTCGAATGGCCAGCACCACTAAGATGTGGGCAGTATGTAAATAAGGTTAAAATTAAATAAACGATTCTAATCATTATTTATGTTATTAAAGATGAGATGGGGTTCGAAATTAAATACGTCATTAACACAGGTGAGAAGTGGACTTTTCTTGGTTTTAGTTATTTCCATTTTTTCACTAAAGGTGTGTCCTGAAGCTAATAGGTGGTTCGCAAATGCAGATTTAGTCTCCGTTATTTCCGAATTTTTATATTTATTAAAAAGATTTACGGACCACTCATGTAACAATTGACACTGACCTGTATTCTTCTTTTATAGCTTTATTAACACACTTAACTTCATGGGCTCGTCTTAAGTTTTGTGGAGCATATGCAACCATCAATACTCAAGGATTCAGCCTCTTCTTATTATTGTTGTACTTCTAAGATGTAACGTGTGAGTTGTTGTTTGGCATTTTATTCTTGTGTTTTAAATGTGTTAAGGTAGCTATACTTAATTTTAATTTTTAATTGTATAATTAGTATATTAGGTTTTTCCAATATTGTAGGTCCGCTGATGCTCGCAAAAGCGAAACAAGTGTCACCTTAGGTTTTTTAAAATATTTGTTTGACTGGGACTTTTTGTTTTATTTAATAGAATTATAAACAGGTCTCTTTGAGAAATATGGACGACTATTTCCAATTTGAATTATAAGGTTTTGCTTTCTCTGCAACAGTAGAAAAAAAAACAAGTTCAAAAGGTGAGTCGTTTATTTCGGGACAAGTGATGATTGCATAAATATAAAACCGTTTTGGCAAAATGGTTCTTTCTACCCAAAAACGGCATGGAAATCAATATATGTTAATTATTTTCGTAACTGAAATAAAAAAAAAATAAAAGGAAATTGTTTGATCACCCTGTCATTGGGCTTTGCCACATTCTTGTATCGGCAATGTTACTATCACTACTTCTGAGTCCACACTCACTTATGTTCTTGTTTGTTTGGGCCAAACAGGTGAATAAGGAATTGCTAAGAAAATGTTTAAAATTTCGACTGTATACAAAAAGCCAATTTGTATTTGTTCTTCGAACATTTTGGCAGGAAAAGGAAGATTGAAAAAAATTGTTTAACTAGATTGTCGAAACTGCAAACTTTTAAAAAGGAATATGGGTTGCATAAAAGACCCGGTATAGCACCGTTGTCTAAAAAAGTAACGTTTGCCGCTTGGAATAAATAAACTAGAGGAACTCTGCAATCAATCGGTTACACAATCCTTAAGGAATCTTTATTAGTTTTGAAACTATCCATCTTTGAATTTTCACTAATAATTTACATTATGCACATAATGTGGACAGCATGTCTTAGTATAGCAACTACACAAGCTAGACGCCACCCACATTCAATAAAGCTGAAATATTAACATAATATAAATTAAAATATCCGCACTAAAAATTTAATATTTGCCCAATACGGGTTGGGAGAGTTTTGATTTTTCCTAAGTTTTATATTTTGGACAGTACTTTATGCTTCCTTAACCCAGACGAATGCTTTTAATTGAAATTTAATTATCAATTTCCGGTGATTTTTTTTCAAATATCCTATAGATGAAATTACTATTTAAAAAAATATATCTTATAATCTGGATTTAGCTCTTCGTTCTAGCAATTTTAACTCTCAACATATCTGCGCTCTAGAATTGAAACAAGAATTATTGGGTTAAAGATCTAATCTAGATATAACTCGGCGTCAACACGTACTCGCATATATAATCTAAATACATTTTCTATGCATACATATCTCATTTACATTGCGAGATAAACATCCTGTCTGCAGTAATTTAGAAATTCGCTCTTTCTTTTCTATTGCATTCAACCAAATGCTGTTAGTTCATCATCTGCAAATAAGATAATAAAAGAATACATCTCGTGTAGTAACGGTTAACAGTGTCGTAGCAGTTGACACCGTAGGTGCCGTTAATGACATTGTGTATCTCTCGGAAGTTGTTTTTTTATTTAAAATTTGATAAATGTTCTCTTTCTCTCTCTACATTGCAGTGTTTATATTAGACAAAATATGTTTCTAAAAAAGACAAACTGATGTAACGTCCAGTCATAAAGTATGAAGGAGTCAAAACTACGTTAAAAATCTTCCAAAAATAGTGATGTAGTACTGTGAAGTGAACGCAGCAATAAGATTTAAAGTGGGGAAGCTACAGAAATCCCATGTCGATGTGTGTCGATTTTTACCTATAAATTGCATTCAATGCAAATTCAAGTGTAAACAAACGTAAACGTCGAGAAGCGTTTTTTCACTAAATAAAGGCAAACCAATGAAAAAATTGCATCTTTGCTATTTCAACCAATCAATTCGTGAATACAGCGATAAAACATCTACAAGCTGTTTTGTCGATTTCTTTTTATTGCTGTAATTTCCTATCTATACTCTCTTAAAATCATACAACTAGTTAATCAAAGTTTGCTATGATGTAAAGTAACTGAAATGTGAAGGAGTCTTTTCGGAAACACGAAAATATTGAGAAGTTAAGCACCTATTTATTTAGTTTATTTTATTAATGAAATATTCTATTCAAATACAACTGGATAACATCGATTTTTTCTGCAGTATTCACTCAGCTCCCGTTTCATTCTGACGAAAATTATTCGTGAAAGTGAGTTTTTATTTATCGCTTTGACTGCCATGGCAGCGCACACTGGTGCGTTCCAATGCTATTGCGCAGCCAAAACCTGAAATATGATACATCGCTTCGGCCTAGCTTCACAATGTGTGGTAACCATTGGTTTCTATAGTTGAGAAGGTGAATTTTCAATTTAATTTATAGTTACTAACCCAGACTTTTTGGTCACCAAATATATAAATACAAAGTCACTACCGGTGGGACTATAATTGTTGTAAAAAAGCAAATATATCTTCTGCATTATTGCTGCGCATGTTCAATTAATGATATCTTACCTAAATATGGCATTTAAATTTAATCAGATATTTTTCTTAGGTTTGCGGTTATCTTCTTCTAAACTATTATGGGGTTCTTAAGTGTATTTCATTTTCTTCAAGTAAAGTCAAGTAAAGAAATAACATTAAGATAAAAAATCAAGATAAAGATCAAGATATTTTTATTTCAAAACAATTGCAATACAATTACATGAAAGTTTGAAATACGTCAATTAACAGTCGAAAGGATACAATAATACACACAAAAAATTCAAGACAAACATACAGTAATAAAAAACTGAAAATGGCACAACATATAGTAAAGGTAAGTATGCTGCATAAGCAACGTAAGTATCATCAAAAATTCAACATTAAACCGAAACATTAAACATTTCCTTTACGGAAAGGTCATTGACTTTATACAGCTCCAGATCACATAAATACTTAAAGAGACTCTTCCCAAAGTGCCTGCTGTTCTCGATAGATATTATATGAGGTAGTAAGTTGTTCTAAAGAACTATACAATTATAATGACAGTTGTGCTTAGTAAGTGTCAAACTATGGCGTGCTAGGTTGTACTTGCCCATCCTTCTGGTATCATAAGGGTGATCGATTTTAAAGTGTTTAAACCTGTCTTCATATTCCTTAAGAAATATAATGCATTCATAAATATACAAAGCAGGAAGTGTAAGCAGTTCCTGAGTTCTGAAAACGCCCCTGCAGGATGTTCTAAAATTTAACTTTAACATAATACGCAAAACTTGCTTCTGCTTCTTAAACACTCTTTCCGCCCCTGATGCATTACCCTAAAAAAATGATGCTGTAGCTTATAATGGACAAGATATTCGCATCGTATACAGTCCTAGATACATTTAAATTAAGATTTTTTGGTATTATTCTCAAAAATAGCATACACTAGAGAGTCTAGCACACATGCAATCAATCTGGGCATCGAAATTAAGTGTAGAGTTCAATGTAATACCCATCATCTTGCTGTTTTCTCCAATATCAACAATTGTACCATCGGTTCTGATGAAACTTTGGACATTTTTATTTGTTTGATTTGGAGAATCAGAGTTTATGGTTTGTTGGTTAAAAGTATGGCTCGTAGTTATCACAAGACCTTTAGGGGAAGAAAGATGTGGGCTGCTTTTTCCTTCCGTGGCCTCTGGGTTACCTGTAAACTCAGAGAAAGGAGTATTAATATTTTTCATTTGGATATTTAAGGTATTAGGATTAGGAAGGATTAGCCGAGATTACGCCACCATTACCCCGGCTGCCCTCTGGAAAGTGTGCACCCGCCTTAAAGAAAGTCCCATGGACTCTAAGGGGAAGAGAAGTCGCTGGGCATGAATTTAGCCTATTTATTATAAAACAGAGCCTGAAGGTGGTCTCTGCCAAATATGCTATTTAATAATTATTTTTATTTTTTACTAAATTTCACAACTGTGAAATAAGTTGAGAGTAGCGATGAGAAGGTATTATGGGAGAAAATAAGTTAGTTTTAAATGATAGTTTTTTTTAAATACAATGCTAATTTATATTTCTTAAAATTAACTACGTTTTATTTCACCTTTCTAGCGTGGACGCCGGGTGAATAAATTTCTATCACTAATCAACAAATTTTTATTAAAATTCAAACACTGACAAAAGTGGCTTACTTTCTGAACGCTTGGCGTAAAGTCTTTCAAGGGACCTGCAGTTTAGTTTATATTTAATATTGTTCAAAAGTATATGTTCACTTCACTGATTTTTTGACTAAATCAATTAATTGACTTCACCGTTTTTTGGCCAAAGTTTGTTCAACTGAGTAAGAGTATATGTTTAATGTTTTTGAAAGCCAAAAGAAAACTTAGCAGTAATCGCCTTGCGCTAGTTACACTGTTTACAACTAAATGTCCTAAGGAGAACAATACAACTTGTATTGACAAGTTTCACAAAACATTTAAAAAAAAATCTTTTCTTTAAAATTTTAACATTTGTGCTATGGATCTATTTATTATTCTTTTTTGGGGAAATATTGTTCCTCTTTTCATCAACGTTATAAATTTACATCCTCCTTTCAGGAAGTTATCAAGTAATTCTTTTGATTGGTTAAAATGAACACTTACGGACTAACCACTACGTCAGGTAGCTATCAGCGGTTATTATTATCAAAGCTTATTTGAAAATATTGTCAAAACAAGTTTACAATTAATAAAATACAACAGCTGTTAGCAACAATTAAAATTTTGTTATAAGCAATTTAGCGATAATTATAAATACTACTTATTTCACCACATCGTTCCACTCGCCTCGAAAATGTTGGTCGCGAAATTTCTACTGTACAGGGTGTCCGGATTTGGTTGCAAAAGTAGGGTATCTCGCTTATTTTTAAAGATAGATCCTTGCGGTTTTCACGAATTTGAGCTAATTTTTTGTGAAACTCATGAGGCCGTAAACAAAATTTTCATAGCCTTCTTCGTTTATGAGATACAGGGCGAAATAGAAAATTTTGCATTTTGGGACCCCCCTCGTATCTCGGTTATCCTTTAACTTAACGCAAAGGGAAAAATTGCTGCTTATGCAGTTGTCCAAATCCGGACACCCTGTACGGTAGTTTTGAAATACCAATACAACCTGCACATTAAATATCATGCACTAAATAAATTATAAAGAAATTCAAATTATCAATTGTTTATAATAAAGCACGGTTGTTCTAATGCACCAACTCCGGACAAGCCTCTACTGTTAAGAGAGCCCGTAAGTTTCAGTAGCTGTCGAGCCAAGAGTCTGATAGGGATATTCAAAAAAGCGTAATTTTCGAAGCTACACCTTATATACTATCCTAACCTATGCATACCCTAATTCGAGAAAACACTGAGTACATACATTTTACTACTACAAGTTTTATTTGATAAATTTAGGAACCATCCAATCAAGGAGAGAACCATAATTAGTCACAGTTTCGATATGTTACAATTAGAAAAAAGCTCGACTCAGTTAAGGTAGAATTTAAACTTGTTAGAATTGTTGATAACAAATACTAATTAATATATGAGACAAAGCACTTTACACTAGATAGCAATAAAAAAAAGTTATCAAGTTAAATTGATAGAGTATAGTTCGCAGTAATTAAACAAATGTTCAGACAAACAAAATTCATTTAAGTTTTAATGATACTTTAAAAATAGCAAAAGTTATTTATTTAAAAGCAACAATATTATTAAGCAATTAATAAATAAAAGGGTCGCGAACTTGGATAGACTTTATCAAATAACACTACTATTGCCTACATTTTGGTTGTGATCAGCAAGTCAATTAAACAATTTATCAAAATTAATTCACATTAAAATATAACACAAGTCAGTTACAAAAATGTTTAAATGTTCAAATAAGTTATTAAATGTTTTAATAGTTCAATAAGAAATTATTATTAGCTTTGAATATTATGAGTAAGTTCACATTTGAAAAAACAAATTAGAAAAATCAAAGGCAACACTGCTGAAGGCTAAGAAATGGAAGCTCAGAAATTTTCAAACACTTCAGGACAATTAAATGCACTACCGTATTAATTTAAATAAAATAATAAACACTTGTAAGATTTCGCCAAAAATAATAATTCATGCACAAATGGTTAGCTAATAGCTTCAAATGGGATTGCAAAAACTCAGACTCGGAAGGCCGCTTACCTGTAGTTTTTTCTACAAAATAATTTAGAGCACCAGATAATCTTGTGTTCTTCTGATTACCCCAGCAAGCTGTACGCATACATGGTTGGTATGACCTACGACTCTTTAGCGAATCACACGAGCAAAAATCCTACTTGCTAAGTTGCAAAATTTCAGATGGAAGCTCTGTGGTGCATCCCCCGATGAAGGAAACATTCCTTATACGTTCTAAAAAGCGCTCTGGTTTTGTTAGCGAACCACGGTCTCCGTCCGAAATGCACGTTTGGACCAATCAGAGCAGTTGGTATTCTGGGAATGTTGGTTATTCTTAATCTCGAACGTGTAGAAGCGCAGCGTTTTTGGGGAGCTCCGTGAGATTGGTTTTTTATTTTTCTTAAGTTATTTTGAAATTTTAGGGACTTGTAATTATTTTTCCGTATTCTACGTACGAAATTCTATGCCTGTGATTTTTTTTGGATTTTTTCTATAAATTTCTAAATTCGATTAAAAATCTACAGGTTCATTATTTAATAGTACTCCACGTATACTGTAGGCGGGCATCGTCGCCGTGTCCTTAAAATAGTTATTGTGCAGCCTAAGGACGTTTTTAGGTGTAAAATGAAAATCGATCAAAATAATCCTATCCGTTCGGAATTTGAAAAAAATGTATTCTTGATAAACATAATGATTTATTTTTCCCTATCTCTTGATACTAGTACGAGCGCGCTAGGTTAAAATTTGTAAACCTTCCGACCGATCAGCTGTTCCGCCGCGCCGTGTAAAAAAAAACAAAACTTATCTAGTTCGAAAGATGTTGTGAAAATATGCATTTTTTTCTTAATAAATTTTATTTTAATCATTTTTCGTTTAAGTTAATTTTTTCAGAAAAGTTTCACTTAAAACTTAAAAGTTGTCCAAAAAGGTCATGCTAGGTTTGAAAATGAAGCTTATGACAAATTTTACTTTTTTAGTTTAGTTTTAAGCTTATTATCTCTCTTAGTTTAGGTTTTATGAAGTGTTTTAGGGTTAGGTCAAAATGAGCCTATCTTGAGCCGTAAAAATTTTTCTGTTAGTCTGATTTGGCTCAAACTTTCAGAAACAGTGTATTTTAATTCTGAAGGAATTTTAAAAATATCTCTTCAAACAAAAAATGTCATTTTTGAGATACCTCTAACTTGGAGCTCTCCTATCTCCCTATATATGAGCTTATAAAAATTGCAACTAAGGTTTTTTAAAACCATCTATTTTCGCACCTGAATACAAACAATGAACTCATATAAGTTGTCAACTGGTTTATATTTTATCCATTTATTGTTGCAGTGTTTTTGAAAAAATTCAATTCAACTTGTTTCTTGTTTATTTGCCTGAAGAAGGGCTTATGATATCTAGTTAAAACTTTCAGGTTAACAACAAAATAGTATAATCTTATGATAAAAGCTTTGACTGTTCATAAAGTCTTTATTTACTTGTATTTTAAATGGTTACATTTGCGTCAACTGAATTTTTATACTCCGGCCGAGCAGGCCTTATCTTCCAATATCTCTTGTGTGTAAAAGGATTGGAAAAATCATTCCTGCCGCCCACTATGTTTTTTCAGAATAGTTTTAAGTAAGATATGTGTAAACAACATTGGCTAAGGGCTTTAAATTTTGCTATGAATTTTTTTAAGTTATTTTGTTTTCTGATTTTTAAGAATGAGATTAATAAGTTTTTATATTGAACTTTTTGGTGTCATTAAACTTTACGTAGTACTTTTTAAATAAAATAAATACGATTTCACGATACATCCATGTCAAGTGAGCTTAGCACAAAAATGTTTCTTTGAAATGTTTTAAAAATTACACATTGTATTTTCTCAGTGTTCAAAACCAAGCGGTTGCTCAAGAACCATTCTTTTGTTTGTTAAAAATTATCATATATTAGATCTGTCAGTACTGACATAGATTTATTTTTTATTAGTATGTTTGTATCATCAGCATAATTATGCAAAATATTAGTGATATCAGGATTTATTGTTGGAAAGAAAAATCTCAAAAAACAGTGGTCCATGGATGCTACCCTGGGGTACACGAAGACTGACATTCCCGGACTTGGAGGTGCGGAACTAAATTAGGTCACAGTTTACTATTTTTAATAAAAGGAAAGATTTATAATAAGGGAAGTTCCGGGTAGAGGAAATTTATAGATTTCTTTTACTAAATGACTAGGCTCATTCGCTGGACAATGAGGTCTCTGTCAGTAATACACATAGACTCATCACAGTGCAGGTATCATATACCACGTGAGTTGTGTGCTGAATCAAGATTTTAATTTTATTTCTATATCCTCTTAATATTAAAGTAATCTATAAAACTATGTTTTTAAAGCAATGTGAATATTATATAAATATCAACAGAAAATACTGGGACTCAGATTTCAAATTAATTTAATTATTAATAACATGAACATTGTTTGATCATGAACTTACCAGGAGCACGAGATTGGGTTGCTGTGGCGTGTTGTGTGAAATAATAAATCAGGTATCCTAGATGACAGGTAAAACGATTTACAACAAAACGTGTTTTTATAATTTCCTATTCGATATTATTGAGATGATATATAGGTTGTCTTAAGCTATTATTAAACCTCGAAGTAAATCGTTACATGCACTAAATCATTGTTTGTATATGCCGCTTGAAAAACCGTAAAAACCAACTTTGTGAAACGTATTGTGGTCAGAGAAAGACTGTTAATAAACCAGAAAATAACGGAATATTAGATATTTTTAATATTCAAAATGATTAGTAGGTACGGAAAAAACGAAATTTTAGAAAAATCAAGACTAAAAATTTTTTTTAGGCCTAGGATTTTAGGCAAGTTAATGCAGGACTAGTCGAGGTTCAAGGAAAGCCGCCCTTGTGCTTTAAGCTATTTAAGATTGAAAGTTCATATTTTTAATAGATTACACTGTGTTTTATTTGATCACAAGGGGGTTATCCACTGACGAAAATAGTGTACAAACTTATGAAAATACAAAGAAAATACAGGAAATACTCACAATTTTATAAAATACATGCAAATAATAAGAAAATACAAAAAAATCGAGAGAATACTAGAAAATACAAAGAAAATGCTTACATGTCCAGAAAATACGTAAAAATAATAGATTAAATAAGCTTTAATTTTAGACAAAAAAGTCTGTTCACCATCTAGTATTTTCTTGTATTTTCCTTTAGTTGCGATTATTTTAATACAAAGAAAATACAGGAAATACTCACAATTTTATAAAATACATGAAAATAATAAGAAAATACAAAAAAATCGAGAGAATACTAGAAAATACAAAGAAAATGCTTACATGTCCAGAAAATACGTAAAAATAATAGATTAAATAAGCTTTAATTTTAGACAAAAAAGTCTGTTCACCATCTAGTATTTTCTTGTATTTTCCTTTAGTTGCGATTATTTTTGGGGTATTTCTTTCTTTTTTCTTTGAATTCTCGCATACTTCACATCTAAATCCAATATGACTTTTGATTCCAACATTTTTTAAAAAGGTTTGAATGAAAAAGCAAGAATAAGATATGTCATGTTTTGTAAATGTGACATTTAGAAAAATTATTTGTTCTATTGTTGCATATGTCGTCTTAAACCTATGACTGTCAAGTTAGTTTTGATCTAAATCTAAACCTCTGTACTGAACAGAGCTGTAAATTTTTATTTTGCAATACAATAAAACCGTGTCTTAAACATGTCTCAGTAATCCAGTGTAAAAGCTGGAAAATGTACTTCAGTCACTTCCAGATGCTCTTATTGTATTGAGCAAAAAAAATGCTGCTTATGATGTGTTAAATTTACAGAAATAACAGTCATTTTTAACAAGGCTAAAAGATTTATTAATACAACGAAATATAGTCATTATTACTATAATTGTTATGCTTGAGTTGCAAACTCATAGACTTGAAAATGTCTTAATTTTAAATAACAAATAACTTTTAAACAAAAGAAAACTAAACTTATTTTTGAAAACTCCCATTGTTATTAGAGGAAATACAGTAAGTAGTAGGAGGAACCGATGCCTGGCTTTCGAAAAATATTCACTATTTAGACTTTTCATAAATATAAAAAAATATTGATACTATTTATTAAATCATTACAGTACATGTTACATCTTTCATGTTCCATTTTCTTTTTTCTTATAGAGAAACACTGAGGGATGACCTTTTGTGATAAAATAATTATTTATTTAGTTGTACATTTTTTATAGATGGCAACATAAATAAATAAGTTATTTCAACTAATAAAAAAACTGACATCGCATATTATAAATTGTTTACATAAATCAATATTTTTTAATTATTTATTATGGTCGTTCACTAATATACGAAGCTCTGTGAAGATCATAAGATGTTCAATTTTTGTTCTTTGGAACTGTATGTAAGACTTTTTAATATTTAAAAAACAGAGACAATAAACGTGTAGAATGATCTCGGTAACCGTTGATCGCACAATTATTGGGCAAAAATATTTATGGGTAATTCGGCCAACTGAAAATTATTTTGAAATTCGAAAAATGGTCGCTAGGGGACGTAACAGCAACTCAAATATGGAAATACCGATTTTCTCTTGAATTGTAATAATTAGAGGTTGTCGAAAATGTAAGCATTATAATCTTTAGGCAATTCTGCATTTTGCTATTTATCTTTTTTTATTTTTAATAATACAGTAGTGGGGGAAGGTCAAACTTTTTTATTTCAAACCTTTATATCTCTGTTTTAGATGAACCGATTACACTGAGCTTGGTGTCAGAAAAAAAGCGCTTTTTTGCTGTTCTCGTAGAGCTATTAAACCATACCGTTATGATTCTATTGGTAGTCACAAGATGACATTTTTTCCAGATTCTTCAAAATATACGGATTTTCTCAAAAAAATCAAATAGTATGATATGACTTCTATTGACATAATTTAAGGTTATAAAAACTATCAATAGTAAAATAAAAATCCAGTCGGATTAAAAAACTAACCTCACCAATTTGTAGAGGAGAAAAAGTGTCAATAATGAAGTGAAAATTATTTCATCTGTCATTTAACTAAGCCTACAATTTATAGAAAAAATATAAAAGTTATTTTTTGTTTTTCTTTTTAGTTTTTCTAAAATTGTGGGCTTAGTTGAAATGACAGATGAAAATAATTTTTACTTTATCGTTGTCACTTTTTAAATAAAAAGTTTATAAAAAATATTGATAGTCCATATTTTTCGAAAGCTGGGGACCGGTTCCTCCAGCACTACTTACCGTATTTCCTATAATAACAATGGAGTTTTCAAAAATAGGTTCAGTATTTTTTGTTTAAAATGTATTTGTTATTTAAATTTAAGACACTTTCAAATCTATGAGTTCGCAACCCAAACATAACAATTATTGTAATAGCGACTAGAACTTATTTCCTAGATACGTTGCATTCAAACTGAAAATTTCAAAGGATGATATTGACTATAATGTGCTTCGTTCCAAGCTGGGCCTTCTTACCCTTTCAGAGAGGAGGCAGAACTTTGATAAAATTTGTATTTATAAACTGTTGTCAAATATGGTCATTTGTCCTGACTCCTGAGTTGCTTTCCTAGATAATATACATGCTCTATCTAAAATTTTGAGAGTTACCTATACATTTTCTCTTGAACAACATAGAACTTTATATAGTCAGAACTCACGGTTGACATATTCTGTTCCTCCTTGCGGATGGTTAGAGGATCCTTACTGCATATTTGACATTTTGTAATGATTTCTTTTTCTTCGTTCTATATTCTATTTCTTAGTTTATATATGTATTTTAACTGTTACATGGATTGGCCATGTCCTGTAATAAATAAATATATTTTGTTTTACCTTGTTTACCCTTGTTAAAAATGACTGTTATTTCAGTAAACTTAAAGTGAAATACATTTTTTAGCTTTTACACTAGATTAATGAGACATATTCAAGACGTAGATCTGATTTTATTGTAATGCAAAATAAAAATGTACAGCCCTATTCAGTAAAGTGGTTTAAATTTAGATCAGGATTAACTTGACAGTCATGGGTTTAAGGCAACATATGCAACAATAGGACAAATAATGTTTCTAAATGTCACTTTTACAAAACATGACATGATATAAGCGAAACCTAACAGGCGATCTAATTCTTGCGAATTTCCGTTTAAATCTTTTTAGAGAATTTTGGAATCAATAGTCATATTGGATAAAGTATGTGAGAATTCGAAGAAAAAATTGGTGAAACACAAAAAAAAATTGAAAATACGTCATGAAATACCCCGAAAATAATTGCAAACTAAAGGAAAATGGTAAAAATACAAGAAAACACTAGAAAATATTTTAAATATAAAGAAAATACCACAAAAATATAAAACACAAGAAAATACTTCAAAAATAGAGGAAATAGAGAAAATAAAAAATGGTGTACAGATTTTTATCAATAGATTTCCCCTCGTTTGATCATGAAATGGGCATCTTTTGGTAGATAGACAACGTATAACAATCTGTAAGGGAACCACTTGCCTCTTGATGTTTTTTCTTTTGTCTACAAAAATGAATGAAAACGCAATTTATATATTTATATGTGTAACTAAATGACTACACGCGGAACTAATTCGGATTACTCTTCACTAGTCCTGCCACACCGTTCCTCTCCCCGTTGTGTGTTTATTTTTCTCTTAAAAAAACTTCATTATAAATTCCCTTGAAAATAGACGATGGAATGCAATTACATTGCAAATTATATCCATTCCTCTAAATTTTATCATTTATTGTTACGAAATATTTAATTTGAAAGCGTTATTGCCTGTTGTTAATTCTCTCTGTACGTAATTGGGGAACATCGTTACTATAAATTTAATTCACGGTATTTTGCAACATTCCGACTTCCTTTATTTATTTGAAACATTTGAATTAAATTTGATGCGTTCGGTTAATTGCATTTTCTACAATGCTACTAAAAATTATATTAGCTCATAAAATCTGCAATATGCATAAAACCGAGATAATGATAAATCTAAAGTGAATGTCAGAAATCATATCTACCTTCCAATGGTAAAATAGCAAATCGTCAAGTATCAACGTTAATGGAATATAATTATTTTCTTTAAAAATATTCAGTTTACTTGTTAGGTATATAATTAAAAGGAAGTTTTTTGGCTTTTTCTTATCTCAAATATCTAATTATATATTTGCTGAAAAATATTTAAGAAAATTACCTATCTCAACTGTTTACGGTAGCTTTCGATACGAAATATAAAAAAAAAACATTTCAAGCAAAAAAGATAATTAAATTGTGTTAAGTTTTCATTATACTAAATTAAAATCAAAATGACTTTCCTAATAGTTCTCTTTTTTATTACATATTTTTTAATCTATATTTAAATATATTTATGGGGGCTAGATCATACGCTGCGCAAAAAAATTAGACGAACAAATCGAATTGGAAATAAGAAAAATATGTCTATAACAATAAATAATAACTAAAAATAAATACAGGGTTATGCGGAAATTTTAAATTATTAATACTTTTCTTCAAACTACATTTTTAGTCTGCCGTTTTGGTGCCTATATACATAAATTATTACTTTCGGTAACTCTTAAAGAGGCAACATAAATCAGCCTCGCCATCAACTCGACTTTAACTCTTTTATAAGAGATATTTTACCGCCTTAAAGGTGGAATTTTAAACAATTTAGAAATCCGTTCTTAAATAAATATTTTTAAAAGCCTCTGATAAATAATAATTTTAAAAATTAATTAACTTTAACATAATTTAAGATTTTTAGGTTATTATTTTTAAAACTCGCTGATGAATCATCATTTTAAAAATCTCATTTAGTTGCCGAGATTCGGGGTGGGATTTCAAAAAATTCAGAAATCTTTTAAATATTTTTGAAACCATTGGCGAAAGAGTTACTTTAAAAACTCATTTAGTTAATTGTAAAAAAATTAAAACATATTTTACCCCCTTAAGGATGGAATTTCAAAAAATTTGAAAAACAATTTTTAGAGAATTATTTTTGATAGCCATACAAGAAAGATTTTTTTTAACTCGTTTAGTTAAAAAACATTGTTAAAAAATCGGTAAATTTCTTTACCCGGAACTTCCATCGTTATGATTTTTCCCATTTGTTAGGAATAGTGAAGTGTGACCCAATTTAAGGGTACAATTTAAAATAAGTAGTTTTTACATTGACACATACCGCCATTTTGTTACGTCATGTTGAATTCGTACTAGTTTATCCCATTTTCACATTTAATTTTTTCAATTGAGATTTTTTAAGTTGATTTTTTAAAAATTTTATTTGGCCGCCACTTTGTTTCGCCATTAAATTCGTACCACAACTTTACACACTTAATTCTTGCACAAAAATTGAAATTGATTTAATAAATAATATTTTCAGGCTGATTTTTTAAATATTTTAGTAGGCCGGTATTTTGTTCTGCTATCTTGAATTTATTTCAAAATGTTACCAGTTCATTCCTATTGAACACTTTTATAAATGTGTCCTGAGGAAAGCAACAATAAAGTTGCAAAACGTCGACAAATTAAAAAAAGATATTTTTTTCTACTGGATCCAAACCCCACATTCTAATATAACAACAAGAGGATCGTTAACGAAAACCATTTGGAAACTTAATATCTAGGAAATATCTGCGGACCAACGTAGTAGGTAAAGACTTATAATATGGATTTCATGTAGGATATACACAATCTATGTGTCCTGAGGATGCAGCAATAAAGTGGCTAAACGTCAGCAATTAAAAAAAAAGACTTTTTTTTTACTGGATCCTAACCCCAAATAATAGACCACTCTAACATAACAACAAGAGGATCGTTCACGAAAACCTTTTAGAAACTTAATATCTGAGAAGTACTGCAGACAAACGTAGTAGATAAAGACTTCTAATATGGGTTTCATGCAGGATATAGAATCTATATATGTCTCCTGGGGATGCAACAATAAAGTTGCGAAACGTCGACTATTTTCAAAAAGACTCTTATTTTTTTACTGGATCCTAACCCCAAACTCCAACATAACAACAAAAAGATCGTTAACGAAAACCATTTAGAAACTTAACATCTGGGAAATATCTGCTCACCAACGAAATTGGTAAAGATTGACAATATGGATTTCATGCAGGATATAGGATCTGCTTTCGGTATCTAGGAACCCTGAAACGTGAAGATCTGAAAAAATCTCGGAGGGTGATTTTTTCACGATTACAATACTTCCCTTTTACGAATGATGTAAAAACGTAAAAACAGAATTCTCCCCCTTAAGGGTGGCATTTCAAAAAATCCATAAACTGGCTTTTAAATAATTAAAAAAAAATATTGACGGAAGAATTGTTGAACTCTCGTATACATTTTATTTTTTCTGTAATTCTCTTAATTACATAGTTTAAAACTATTTTTTCAAATACATATTGAGATCTGCCGGTAGCGCCCTTAAAATCGACTTAAAACCGAAAAACAAAAAAACCATGTCACTCTCAGATTGTTACCTGGCTGTCGAATGTTGCATAACTGTTTAGAATAGTTGAACTTGACTGAATAATAATTACCTATAGGTATTACGTTCCGTTACAAATAAATATTGATTGGACATACGCTTCTTTCATTAAAGACATTATAAACAATAATCTATATTATTTTGTTG
The DNA here is from genome assembly GCA_030620095.1 of Kuschelorhynchus macadamiae. Lineage (NCBI taxonomy): Eukaryota > Metazoa > Arthropoda > Insecta > Coleoptera > Curculionidae > Kuschelorhynchus > Kuschelorhynchus macadamiae. The sequence continues at coordinate 410,943 of JAUTXW010000938.1, forward strand.
TAATAAGCAAGATCAAATATTTGATTTTTAAAGTCTATTTATACCTTATCAGATATGTAACAGTGATACATGCATCGTCAAGGAACTAGCCGGACAAGTCACTGATATGTATAAATTATTATTTACCTTACTCAAAAACCCCATATATGAATATACATATATATATATATATATATATAGTATATATATATACATATATATATATATACATATATATCTATATATATATATATATATATATATATATATATATATATATATATATATATATATATATATATATATATATATATATATATATATATATATATATATATATATATATATATATATATATATATATATATATATATATATATATATATATATATATATATATATATATATATATATATATATATATATATATATATATATATATATATATATATATATATATATATATATATATATAGTAATTTATCAAAAAAAAAAACAAATTTTTCTGCCGTGGCTACACACACATTTAGGGTAAACTAGAAATAAATGGTAAAACCATTTGTAGAAAATTTAAAACGAATTTGAACAGTTTCTATTATTGAAAGCTCAGGTAATTCGAAATTTAAATGTTGACTCTGGTTTTAACTGCACAGGACACATGTTTTATTTATTCTTTTGTTCATGTTAACTAGTTTTAACTACAATAAAAGATAAATTGAAAATCAGAAACACTGTTTATTGGTTTATTCGTTTCAAAGTGATCATCACCAGGCCAAAAAAATATATTTACAATACATATTGGGAAGTAATTTCAGAATGAAAAAATTACCAATTTTAATTATTTTAGAGTTAGGTTAGAATATATTTTTAAGGTAACTAATAAAATATTTTTATTTTAATTTTATATTTAGTGGAAACTGTCAAGAGTATTAAAAACAAATATACACATACCTTACCCGGTTTTACCCCATTACCAAGTAATTATTCCTTATGTCTAGAAAAATATAAGATAAATAGAGTCATACTTCACTATCACTATAACAAGAGAGTGAAAATTTGCTAATTTTTCGAATATTTTATTGTGCCGCCATTTTGTTCCGGCATACTGAATTATTAACTAATGTTTAGCGGTTGATTCCCATGTGACCCTTGATTCTTGTACATAATTTGTAATTCATACATAAGTAGATCTTTTAGCTTCTAGGGACCCTGAAACGTGAAGATCTGAAAAAATCACGGTAGCTGTTTTTTTATTATAATATTTCCCTCTAAGAGGAAAGTAACAAGTTATCTTCAAAATATACCGCTGTTTTTTATGCTACTAAAATATGGGTAAAAAAAAGTACGACTGTCAAGAATTTCATTTACAAAACATATTTTTTCTGTTATGTGCCGGGTGACAAGTTGTAATGTAACGCCCGCTTTAACTTTTTTACTATTTATCGCACATAACAAACGAAAAGACTACCTTATTCCTTATAGGAAATTTCTCGTAGATTCTGAATCCGTACTCGATTTTTTTTAAGAAAAATAAAATATACGGGGTGGAGCGAAAAGCACAGTTTTTTTCTTTCGAGCTTTTCAAAAATCTCCATTTAATACCTTTATGTTCAAAAGTTTTTGAAATATATGCATTTAAAGGCAAAAAAAATCTCTTTTTTATTACTTACAGATGCAGCAAAAAACAAAGTAATAATCAACAAAAATATTTTTTATTTATAAAATTATGTAAAAAAGTGAACTGAAAACTTAATTTAATCGCTATGAACATTTTCGCCCTGGTTACGTATGCATTCTTGATAAATAGTTGGCAAGTGACGGTTTATTGCATTTTCTATAAAATGTGTGTTCTTTTCGTTTAGAATTTCTACCTCTTGTCTTATAAAAAGTTTTATGTTTTCGGAATTATCCAAATTACGTTTGGCTGGATCGAACTAACAGAAAATTACAATTTTGATTTGAATATTGGAACATAGGCTAAGTATTAAAAATGAAATATTTTTTTATCATTGGATTTTGATGGTGCCAGAGTTTCTATAATGTAGTTTGTTAGCTTTATTGATGTAGCATCCCAATATACAGGTTGTTCCTTAATATCATGTATATACAGGTGGGGTGATTCTTTGAGTTATTTTATGACTGAAATTAAGTAAGGTAGGCAAACGTTTCATTAACGATCTACAAAGTGTTGTAATTTCAATATTTTTTAGTTTTTTCATAATCTACTGTAATGTTTGAGATCAAATTTTATTAATTTCATTAGGAGTTACATGATTGCACATCTCAAACGGTTATCATAATCTACAGTGAGATATTTTTTCTGGGGTCATGTCCCTGGTAGATTCTAAAAACAAAATCATTTTTCAACCCCATTTAAAAACTTTTTGTCCCCTTGTGGTTTTTTCGTATCTCCGATTTTCTGTAATTAGCTAGATAAAACTAATTTCTTTGAAATGGTCTAGTAGGCTATGGCTTTATTTGGATAATCTTTTGTTTTACTGACTTTGAAATTTAATTCTTCACTATCTAGTTAAAAATTAAAGCTGGGATGACCCGGTTTTTGTAGTAATAACGATTTATTTAATAAACAAAATTATTTAGGTTTTAACAGTTAACAGCATTAAGACAAAAAACTTCTTTACAAAAATTTTTGGAACTGACTATCTCCAACCCTTATAGGTGCAAGCCTCTGATCTTCTTCTCATTGATTCTCGCACTCTTTTAAATACCCCGGGAGTATTTCTTATGGTTTCAAATCCATCTATTATTCGATGGCCTAGGTCATCGACTGTATTCACCGGTGTTGTATAAACTAGTGACTTGAGATGTCCTTGTAGGAAAGAATCTAAGCTATTTATATCAAGGGACCTAGGGGCTATGGCTGAGGTTCACCTCGTCCTATCCATTTATTTTGATATACTTCATTTAAATTCTCCCTAGCCAAAATAGAAACATGTGCTGGGGCGCCATCATGCATGTACCACATTTGATTTCTCAGTATAATAGGTAAGTCTTCAAGTAATAAGACCAGTTCTTGTTGCAACAAGTTTTTATAGGAGTCACTAGTAAGTTGACCAGGTAAAAAGAAAGGACCAATCAAATGATCCCCGATTATACCACCCCATATATTTAATGAAAACTGCTCCTAAAAATGAGTTTCGACAATTTCATTAGGATTCTCGTCTGCCCATAAATGGTGGTTGTGGAAATTTATAATGGAAGTCCTTGAAAAATTGATTTCGTTAATAAAAAGAATGATACAATCAAAATTGGGGTTTGCTGCTAGCCTATTAAGATAATTAATCCTAAAAGGAAAATTTCGGGGAGCGCCTACACCCTTTGATGCAAGATACGCCAAACAACTTGATGGCTAATATTTAATAATACGGAAATTATTCTAGTTCTGGTCTCTGGGTGTTCTTCTATTTAATTCGAACAGTATGTAGTTTACCCGCATCATTTGTGCTCTTTTTAAATGTTCCATTTTCCACAAGACGCCTATGAATATTCGAAAATATTCGGTGATCAGGTATTATTCTATTTGGATATTGCTACATGCTGCATGGATTGCTACAGTGTGTTTTTTTCCATACTATTATAGGGTATAGGCTGAACGGTAAGAGATACAAGAAAACTAAGATACACGTATCCCGTTCTCTTTTTTAGTGTTTAGTTTAATGGCGCGGTCAGATCTATGCTAACTGGATGACGAAGCTTTTATATCTAGCGAAGGAATTTTTAATGGACATAAAAATCGATATTTGGTCAAACATAAATCATCAGACCGCCGCTAGTGTACAACAAGGACCCTTTGGGATCCATGTTTGGATGGCACTATAGCAAAAAAGAGTCCTTAACTACAGGATTTATAATGAAAATTTGAACGCTAAAGGATACATCCAAATTTTGAAAGAATGAATAATAAACGAGTTGGATAACATGCCATTAGCTGCAAGAAATAATGTTTATCTATAACAAGACGGTGCCCCAGCCCATAGCAGCCATATGGTAAGGCACTTACTAACTGTCAATTTCGGCGAAAATTGGCTTGGCACATATGGACCAAACAAATGGCTTCCGCTTTCCCCCGACCTCACGCCACTAGACTTTTATTTTTGGTGATTTATCAAGAATGAATTATATAAATCCCCAAGTAATACTTTAGAAGAACTTTTATTAATTGCATTGGAAGAGGGCCAAATATTCATATTTATAATGCCACTCGTTCAGTTGTAAGCCGAGTCCAAAAACGTATCGAGCAGAATGGTAGACAATTTAGCACCTTTTGTGATTAAACAACTATGCTAATCGTTAAGTATTCAAGATAATAGTTGAGTTGTTAATATAAATTATTGTTGTTTTTTGTAGATGTTTTGGTTTATCAATGTTTTAATATTGTTGGTGACGGAGATACCTGTTATAAAATAAAACAATACAGATTTAATCCATAGCCAACTAAAAAAAAATGTTTTTTTGATATTTTGGCTATTTAGGACAAAGAAAAATATTAGGTATTATCTATTGTTGCATTCGCAAGAAAAAATACAATTTTTCTAGATACTTAGATATAGGGTGTCCCATTTAAGAAAATGCTACTTTTGGTAATATCTCAAAAATTAAAACAGCTATTATTTTTTAAATACGCCGCTAGATTCTACGTAAAAAGTAAAACTTTTATATTTAAAGTTTTTTTTATATCCGTAAATAACTGAGTAATAAAAGATAATAAGAACTTGGGAGATTTTGAGAATCACCCTGTATTTTCTAAACCAATCCAGTTAGCGTAGATCTAACGGCCCCATTAAACTAAAAACTAAAGGAGAGAACGGAAAACGTATCTTATTTTTTTTGTATCTCTTACCGCTCAGCCTATACCCTATAATATCAACGAAAAAAAAAACCACCTCGTACAGACGTCTGGTTTCTTTTGCATTTCAATTCGCAATGCCATAGATAAAATGCATCTCGACCATTTCAGAATTCATATAAATTGCCATTGTAGAGAGATTATAACGAGTATTTAAAACATTTTTACACTTTACTTAACTCTAAATGTTGACACAACTCACGATTTGAAAAGCCAGATGTCAAAATTAATAAAAATCGGGAAAAAGGTTTCTATATAAGATAGAAAAATGATTGTGTTTTAGAATCTACCAGCAGCGCACCGCAGAAAAGTTCAGGGGGACAAACGATGGCATGACCCATGAAAAATATCACCCTGTAGATTCTGACAAACGTTTGACATGTCCAACTATATAACCTATTACGTAACCTTATTCCAAAATTTGAGGTACATACCTCAAAAATTGCAGAAGCTATAAAGAAAAACTAAAAAAATATTGAAATTACGACACCCTGTAGATCGGTAACGGAGCGTTTGCAGACCTAAATTTATTTGAAATTTCAATCATAAAATAAACCAAAAAATTACCCCCAACCCTTTGTACATGATATTTAGGAACACCCTGTATACTAATCTAGAAGAAAAGGTTCCATTTTAATGATTTATTACCGCAATTCTTATATAGTATATTTTTTAAAACTGTCATTCATGAAAAATTGGAAATACAGCACCCTGAGTTTCGCTGGTAATAATCATTTTTTAATCAATGAAACTTACAAATAACACAATTTATATACGTACATGTAGCTCAATAATTAAGTGTTGAACTTAACTATGTCATACTTCAGTTCCTTGATAAAAGCCATGTAAAAAAATATAAAATTTTAAAAGAAAGGTTTCAATATAGAGGAAAGCTCCGGGTAAAGAACGATTTTTTTTAAAACAGGCTTTATTTTAAATATTTACTTTAAATTGCAAAAAAATCCCATTCCGGTGTTTGGTTTTTAGGTAAATGCCAGAGAGATAGGGCTGACTTGAACTACTTGGACTACTACTCAAAAATAGAAACCTACCCTCGTTGAGCGTTTCTAAGCTACATATTTAATTATTTCATGTAATACATCGTTTAACAATGGTTGTTGTTATTTACTTGTGACTGATTTAGCTTTTTACGTAAGATATAAAATTATGAATTTGTTACATCAAATTATTACCTTATTTCCAGTTAATGCTTATGCAAGCAGAACAGTTACTTGACCATAAATATTATATAGGAATGCCGTAAGTATGCACTTCTACTACAAAGTTATAATAAACAAATCATAAATTGCTTCTACCGTTTTTAATGCGAACACTTAAATGGAAAACGGCCAACACACGTACTCTAACAATAATAATTGTTATAATAAATATATTCACGCAGATAGCGATCTTTATAAGTTGGCAAACTTGCACGTGCTTCAGTAAGTTGATTAATAAAAAATGTCTTATAAAAATAACCTCTCACCCTTTCAGTTTATACGTATGAAGTGTTAAAGGTACCATTTTGTAAAACTAACAAAAATGTAGAAAAAAACAGGGTAGAACAGAGATCCAAAATATATATATATATATATATATATATATATATATATATATATATTTCGTTGGGAGCATTAAATGGTATATATATATATATATATATATATATATATATATATATATATATATACACCATTTAATGCTCCCAACGAAAGCCAGGAGTCACAATGTAATTCAATGCCGGTCGTGGTATTAGCCAGCGGAGTAGTTGTTTTTGTGATTCCATTTTGTGCCTTTGCCCTACACGGGGCTCGCTAGTCTATGGCGGCCTGATGAGCTCTAATAAGAGCGAAATCGCGATCGTCGTTTGACTAAAATGGATCATTGTGTCTGCTGTGATGCAGAATATGTTCCAAACAAGGATCATTTTCTTGTTATGACGTTGGTGTACGTGGAATGAAAACATACTATCATTTAATGCTCCCAACGAAAGCCAGGAGTCACAATGTAATTCAATGCTGGTCGTGTTATTAGCAAGAGGAGTAGTTGTTTTTGTGATTCCATTTTGTGCCTTTGCCCTACACGGGGCTCGCTAGTCTATGGCGGCCTGATGAGCTCTAATAAGAGCGAAATCGCGATCGTCGTTTGACTAAAATGGATCATTGTGTCTGCTGTGATGCAGAATATGTTCCAAACAAGGATCATTTTCTTGTTATGACGTTGGTGTACGTGGAATGAAAACATACTATCATTTAATGCTCCCAACGAAAGCCAGGAGCCACAATGTAATTCAATGCCGGTCGTGGTATTAGCCAGCGGAGTAGTTGTTTTTGTGATTCCATTTTGTGCCTTTGCCCTACACGGGGCTCGCTAGTCTATGGCGGCCTGATGAGCTCTAATAAGAGCGAAATCGCGGTCGTCGTTTGTCTAAAATGGATCATTGTGTCTGCTGTGATGCAGAATATGTTCCAAACAAGGATCATTTTCTTGTTATGACGTTGGTGTACGTGGAATGAAAACATACTATCATATATATATATATATATATATATATATACAACTATACATAAAATGGAATTACCGCTCCTCGAAGTACTTTTTCCTAGGTGAACTCATGTAAAATAATTAGAACAAGATATATCTGAAAACTCTTAACCAAAGGCCGATAATACTTCGTATAGAGGGTCCATCATATGCACAATAAATGCACTAAATTTAATCTTTTGTGTCGCTGTTTAATCGAACTATTAGTTCGCGCGCACCTAGATTAGGAGCGGGTTTGCCAAGAGAGAGTTAGGTCTATTTGTTTACAAATATTTTGCGCCTGTAATTCAATTGTGGGTTACGAGTTTACACTGGCCATGAAACTGTGCAGGGCTGCGAGGAAATCTCTCGATGGATCCCTACTATAGGGAATACACTGAAAAGTTGGGACCCATTTAAGGGAAGTTTTATTTATTATTGGATGGATCGTCTATACGGAGTATTATCTGTCCTTGTTGTCATCTAAAATTGAATTACCGCCTCCTTTACCGCCACTGCTTGCATGGTAGTAAATTGTTTTAGGGGAAGTACTTTTTCCTAGCTGGATCATGTAAAATAATTAAAACATTAACTAAAAAATCGTTTTTAGTTCATAGTGGAGTCGATATATTGGAATTTTTTATCCAAAGGGAACTGCTCTTTCCTTTTAGTTTTTTTTTGTATTGTATTTTGGTAGCATCGCAGACAAAAGAAATCATGTTTTGAACAGTAAACATTTTTATTTTTATAAAAGAATTAGCTTAGAGTAAGATTGTTTCTTTAGGAGCATTAGTATACTTGCTTTTATTGGTCCGGTCAGATCAACTGATACGGTATCACCCTTCCTTATAAAAAGGCGAATAGCCTAGAATCATCATCAGTTGTTCGAGAGAAGCGAAGAAGGCCTCCAGGTAGTAGACCTGTGGGGCACTTAAAAGCGAAAGCCTCCTTGTTAGAGAGTTACGAGTACAGTAGCCAAGACGAAGACCTCCAGGTAGGACCTGAGGGGCATTAGATAGCGAAAGGCCTGCTTGATAGAGGAACCACAAGTACGGTATTTGAAAGAGAACCTTAGACGAAGACCTCCAGGTAGTGGACCTGTGGGACACATTTTGGAAGTTAGACTTTGCTGCTAGGAATTACAGGTTTCGCTTTTTTATAACATTTTGCATTTGTGAAAATCTACATTTTATTTACATCACCTATTCTCTTAGTGAAATAGGAAATAGGAAGCCAGCATCGAAGATGTGTGGTACCTGGAAGTGCTGAAGAGATAGCCGCCTCGGAAAACATTCCCTAGTATTTGGATTCCTCTTAAAAGTGAGCGGGAGAAATAAATAGGGATTACATCCAAGATACGTGAGTGCTAACAGTGTTTCCTCTTACAAAAGATCGGGTATACACTACCAGAAATTCCTGAGGTGAACAGGCCAAGTTATTCCCATAGCACAAACCAGGGAACCGGGATAAAGTGGGATCCACCTAAGTCTGATACCTCGTTGCACTAGGTCCCATATTATCACCAAACAATGAGTGCTATCGGTGTTTCCTCCTGCAGGCTATCGAGGGAACATCGACGAAGGTCCCAAAAAACAGAGTGTCCCGACATCCTTTTAGGACAACTCTGGAGATCGGGATAACCAACGTGAATACTAAATAATAAATCAACATAGCACAAACAGGGAGAGTGAATTAAAGGGACTAGCCTTAGAGAAAATTCATTAATAGGAATTAAAGGCATAAAAAAGCCAGGGAGCCCGGTAGAACTATAGCTAAGTCAGTATACCTACCTGAAGTTAGAAAAATCTGCATTGAGTAAATACTTACCTTGTGTGCCAGTTGGACCTGAAAAAGCAACGTTTTGCTCAATTCACAACCATCCTCAGATCATAGTAACAAGGAAACCACTAACAAAGGCGCCCAACTGCCAGCAAACGGGACTGTGCCCAGAAGAAGGCAGATGGCGCCCTTAAAATCGGAAGAAGAAAGAGTTACCAAGGACATTGTCATGTCCTAACACAGGAAAAAAGAACAGACGGGTGCAGGACCATCTGAGGGCCAGGCGGAGGCCAAAGGTGGCCTACATCCACATCAACCACGCGATCCCGAGAGTCTTCCCAACCTAACATCTTGGGGACGTGCTCTTGAGCGTAAAGTTGCCGAAAGCCAGCAGGTACCTACTACAAAATCCATTGGTACCTGAATACCGAGACTCAGGTACGGGATAAACCACTCCCCGCTCCCCTAAAAGGAAAACGGGATTGTCAGGTTGACACAAACAACTAAAATAATGTATTTGTTTTTTATATGTCAAACACATTTTATTTAAAAATACCTTATTATATTTTATAATTTTTTTGTTTAAAAATATTTGTTTGTTATTAGGTGGTTTTCTTTTTGAATAAATCGCCCTTTCCTCGGCATTTAATTATAAAAATAAAACAAAAAACACCATATTTTGTACTAAAATTTTGAGTTTTTTTAATAAAATAGAAGTTTTTGTTGGAAAAATAAATTTTAGTGCAATTTCGAAGAGATTAAAAAAAACATTTTACGATTTGCACAAAAACTACACACAATTCAAAACTGCATTGTAGTTTTTAGCTGTTCTAGTTAAATTAACTTAAATTTTGGTATGTTTAGCATACAACCACTATTAAGCGATCACTAGATAGTCTTTTTTCACAAGTTCTTATCAGAGTTCATTAAAAACAGGTAAAATTACGAAGAAAATTCAAAAATTATCTACGTAATGCAATATTTGTTTTTTTTGAAGGCGTAAACATTTAAAATCATCCCATTTTTATCGGAAACTTAAAATAGAACAAGTACCTTTTTTGTTGGTTGCGATCGGACTAATATAAGACGCTCTACTTAAGCTTTGCTACATACAAATTGACATAATTTAATTTGTTTTACCAAATGAGAAACATGACTTCCGGTCATCGCGTCGTGTAATGCAAAAACTAATGATTTCTTTCCTCTTCATTCCACGAACACTACTAAACAGAAAAAAAGAATCATGTGTTCATCATTAAACATTTTTAATTTTATGATAGGATTAGCTTAAAGTAAGATTTTTTCCTTTAGTATACTTGCTGTTTTCGGTGCGGTCGGATCAATAAACAAAATAATGTATTTGTTTTGTCTATGTTAAATACATTTTATTTAAAAATACGTTATTATATTTTATAATTTTTTTTGTTTAAAAATATTTTTTTGTTATTAGGTTTTACTTTTTTAATAAATCGCCCTTTTCTCGATATTTAATTATAAAAATAAAACAAAAAAACGTGTTTTGTACTAAAATTTTGATTTTTTAAGTTAGATAGAAGTTTTTGTTGAATAGATAATTTATAGTGCATTCTTGGAGAGAATTAAAAAAACATTTTATTTGGACAATTTGCTCAAAAACTACACACAATTCAAAATTTCATTGCAGTTTTTAGCCGTTCTAGTCAAATTAACTTAAAATTTGGTATGTTTAGCATACAACCACTATTAAGCTACCACTAGGAAGTATTTTTCACAAGTTATTGTTAGTGTTCATTAAAAACAGGTAAAACTATAAGGAAAATTCTCTACGCCGTGCAATTTTTACTTTTTTTGTTGGCTAGACCTTTAAAACTACCCCACTTTTATCGTAAAAAGGAAAAAATAACAAATAACTTTTTTGTTGGTTTCGATCAGACTAATAGAAGACGCACTACTTATGCTTTGCTACACAAAAATTGTCAACATTTAATTTTTTTTACAAAAGGAGAAAAATGACTTCCGGCCGTCGTAAAACTAAGGATTACTTTCCTCTGTGATGCCACCAACAATTTTTCAGATTTGTTCAACAGATTCCTTTTCACGCAAATTTTCCATATGTTGACTCCACTACTAAAAATTAAACATTGGGTTTACAACCATATCCCTATTGGCCGACAAAAGCTTTCGCTGATTTGTTTTCTATTTCTGTATATGTATGTAACGTATGAATGCGTACCTATATAGTAGTTAGTGGAAAAGGAAAGTCACCGATATCACAATTCTTTCATTTATAGGTAATTGTTTACCTTAAATAATTAATCATAATAATTGTCATTGGGTTTAAGAAGTGATTTACAATTATTTGGGCATAACCGCCGGTATAACAATAATAGGACTAAAATTACTAAAAACTAGAAACCGTGAACGCTTTATTAAAACAGATCATTGGATCACTTAATAAAAACTTTATTAACTTACTACTTACTAAATTGATTTAATTTTTTTTCTTAGTTACGGTAAAGGATTCTTTGCAGGTGGAGGCAGTAAATGTAATAACCCAATTTTTGTGGAATATCCACTCAATAAAATTTTTAAATGTTATATCAACTTTAAAGATTTTTTTATATATTAATACAGAAGGTAAGGTAGAAGTGTGTTCGCATGGAATGAATTGAATTGAATTCCAAATCATTTCACATAATCGATAACTTAAATAAGTTTTGACCCTTAGAGTAGGAATAAAAATAGAGTTCATTATTTACATATTTTGCCAAGATTACCTCACAGTATAAGGTGGATCGTACGACGATGCCAAGCCTAGCCAGGAACACCAATGTTTATACCAATTTATATTACGGTGAATATGTTTAAACTTGATGCAATACAATTTTCATACAAAAACTAGTAATGTTTTTCTAGTATTAGTTTATAAGCAGTGTAAAGAAACTACTTTTATTGCAAAATAGTAAAATACAACTTAAAATACCCAAAGCCTTAGATCAGATTACACCAGTAACAAGAGTTTTAGTTAGATATGGCAACCCCGAACGACAACTCAACGTATTAGACCATCCCACTATCGTATTAGACCATCCTACTTTCATTCATTCAAGGGATCTTTATAGTAAAAAAGTATAATAGGCTACACTACAGGGTCACCTGACCTGCGTGGCCTAAAAACCAATAGCGAGTCGTGGAACTACAATAAACTTTAACATTAAAGAAATTAATTTGCTGAAAAAAATACCAAGCTTTTCTTAGCTTCACTACTGCATGTCTCTTAATGTATTATTTTGTATTCTAATTATATATTGCCTTACTTCAAGAAGCAGCGTTCTAAAGGTGCAGTGACATTAGAAGAACATTGATTTTTTATATTTTTAATAAACAAGTTTTACTTACTTTATCTTGGATATTGCGAAACTAGGACCTTTAGTTGACCTAACTATGGTGCAGCAATGTAAGTTTGTAAAAAAATGGCCGTTTAAGTTTGGAATTGTTTTTTAATCATTAAGTAAACAGCCAGATTTCCTTTTTTTGCTTGTTATGTCTAATGGAATATACCTTTATTACTTATTTTGGGTTACATGACGTATTGACCAATCCGGTTCAGTACAATAGAGCGTTTATTTCGTCGGGGGTCATGTGAGAATCCTCAGAAGCATAATGAAACAAGAAAAACTCTGAGGTGATTATTTTGACGATTACAAGCTTTCCCTACCAGAGAATTAAAATAGTCAAAGGGCGTCTCACGCTCAAAAAAACGTACTGCGATTTCGAAATTCCCTAGATTTTGGATGAAATCTGCGAAAATAATAAAGTTTCGGATGATTTCGCGACTTTTTGATTTTTGTTATGCATTCTTAAATAATCCCCACAAATGTTAAAATCATCCGTCCGACCTGTTGACATTGTTATTTTGACACCGCTATTTTGAATTTTTAAATGCTGACACTTTTAAATTTTCCTAGGCACCGATTTTCACTTTTATCTACACAAGTAACAAAATTCGTCGGCCGTATTGGATTTCTAAACGTTGTATGCATGTCAAATTTGAAAATAATCGGTAATGGAAGTGCTGAAAAATCCATTACAAGATTTGAACCAGGCGTACAAACATACAATCATTCGAATAGGAAGCCAATAAAAGCGCGTTAAAAGTATTGATTTTAATTTAAAACTCTAACACTAGTTTTCACTAAACAGGTTTAACTTTAGACAAGGTCTAACTTGACAGTTACAGGTTTAAGATGACATTTTCGACAACTGAACAAATAATTTTTTTAAATGTCACAATTACAAAATGATAGTGACATAAGGCAAACATAACTAAAAACTAAAGTTTAATAATATATAAATAACTAATTTCCTTCTAAACTTACCTAACCTAGTAGAGAACGATTATTTCTTTGAAATGTGTAAAAATACCTATTTGCCTCATTAAGGAATAGGTAAGAATTCTTCTTTTCGTCAACGATAATGAAGCATGGCCCATTTCTTCATTTTCGTACATCAAATATTTTAACAGGTCATCTCTTTGTTTCGCCATATTGAATTCATGCCAATATTTTACCAGTTTTTTACATCAGACGTAATTTTTGTGGAAAATTAAATAAAATTAAAGTTAGTCGAGTAAGTGGATTTTTTAGCTATTCCCGAACAGGCCGACCGACCGACAGTAATGGAAAAACATGAGGATTTGTAAAAACCCGGAACGATAATTTTTTCACGATTAATGATATTTCCTTATGCGGGAAGTGAAAACTGACGCCGTCACTGGCATTCATCATTAAATGGCCACGGCTTGGGCATGTGCCTAACGTGATTTATGAATGAGTTGTGATCTCTAGTTTGATTCTTACTCTAAGGTTTGACTCCCTGACCGACATTCTGTATACATTAATTAAACGATATTTTTATAATACTCTGTAGGTGGATATGCAAAGAACAACTTATCATCGACTCTGTGGTACTTAAGCAGGCACAGAAAAAAACAACGCAACATACACACTGCTTTTATAGACTATAAAAAGGCGTTTGATAGTGTACCACATTCCTGGCTCATAGACGTACTACGAATATACAAAATGCACCCTATGTTCATCAATTTCCTATCAACTATCAAAAACCTGAGGATTTATAATGGCGATCAATCTCTTACCACCGATGATATACACATCAATAGGAATGGAAAAATGTAAAGCCTTAAACATCGTAAAAGGCAAAGTCACTAATGGTGATGTAGCCCTACCCGATGAAGAAATAGTTCTAGCGATGAACCAAGGCTAGACCTACAAATACCTAGGGTTCCAACAAGCTAGACTGCTCCAGGGTAGGCCAGAAAAGACCAGTGCGGCTCTTCTGGAGACAAAGCTAAACACCGGAAATCTCATTACAGCAATTAACACCTATGCTGTGCCCGTGATGACCTACAGTTTCGGAATCTTGAAATAGACTAACACGGAGCTAGAAGGACTACAAATACACCACCCAAGGTTATCAACTCTCCGATTAACCTTACCACGAAGGAGGGGTGGAAGATCCCTTGTTGACTTAACTAATTCGGCACAAACATCAAGCCTAAGTGACAAATCATACTCCCCACTCAATCTTGCAAGTGACAACATGATCCTAAAGTCACTTTCAGACCTCGACAAACAAGAATAGTGGGCTCAAATGGAACTGCACGGGCGACATCACAATGACTTGAATCAGCGACACATAGATAAGGAAGCATCCAACAGGTGGCTGAACGATGGACAACTATTTCCAGACACAGAAGGATTTGTGATGGCAATACAGGACCAAGTTATTAACACTCGGAATTACACGAAATTCGTCATCAAAGACCGGTCCGTTGAATCTGAGAAGTGTCGAAAATGTGAGAAGTCATAACATCTGGCTGTACTTACCTAGCAAACACGGACTACCTCCAATGAGATAACCAGGTTTGTAACATCATACACCAGAAGCTTGCCAATAAATACGGGCTCTTCAGCAACTATTATAAATACCAACCAAGTTCATTGCTTGAAAATAATGCCTTCAAACTGTACTACGACAGGGCAACTATCACCGACATCGGCCTGATGTGGTGCTGTTAAATAAGGAAATAAAGACAGCTTATTTGGTAGATGTCGATGTAACCCAACAATATCAAACTGTTAAATACATATTAAGAGAAAAAAGCCAAATATGCGGAGCTGGCCATCGATATACAGCAGATGTGGCGAGCGACTGAATAAGGTTCATGTGATATTGATCATCGTATCATCAACTAGACTAGTTCCAAAAACACTAGAACAGGACCTAAAAATTATAGGACTGCATACTATCACCTTCATCAACATCAAGAAGGCAATTCTGCTCAGTACTTGCCACATAGTCAGAAAATTCTTACAGGACAACACAGAACTAATGGAAACCAGCCCACTACTTTTGATAGGGCTTGAAACCTAACATTTGTTGAGAAATTGATTGTCAATTTCGATAATAATAATAATGTTACTAATAATAAGATATATACTATATTGGGACCTAGACATACAGTCAAGTAAAATTATCAGTCATAATAGACCAGACATTGCTTTCCAAAACAAAGCAATGAAGATTACCTATCTTATAGATATTTAAATTCCATCTAACCAAAACATAATAAAAAAATACTCAGAGAAAAAAACAGGAGTATCAGGAGCTAGCCATAAAAATAAAAAGAATATGGAAACAATAGTACGTCCGCTTAATCCCCTTTATCATATCAACAACAGGTATCTTACACAATTAGATTTTAAATAAAACATACATATCCAAGCCCAGAATGCAGTCATACTTCATACATGTAACATCGCGAGATCTTTCCTTATCCAGAAATAATACCTTGATAGACTTGGTGTAGGCCCGTCAATTGACAATAACAAGGGAGATACTAAATATTAACTATCAAAGTTTAGCTTAAAAACTATATTTAAACTTAACCTGAAACGAATTATTTAAAAAATTTAGCGAAAGTAATTTGAAATCAGGCAATATATGAATACTCTTAAGAGTAAATCTGGATTAAAATAATCATACAAAACGAAACACTATTAAACAAATCCAAATACAAAATAAGATTCTAACGATAGACAATAACCAAACAATATTATCACTACCTCATAGCATTATTAGACGTCACTAGGATCATATTTTTTTTACAGACACATCAAATTGAAGTCTTCTTCTCGGCGTGCTTAGCCATTGTAATTGTTCAAAATAATTGGATTTATAATCAAATATTCGTAGTCTAAATATAAATTAGACAAAAGAGTTCTGTACTTTCTAAATTATCTGTTTTTCCACATTGTCCAAAATGGACCAAAATAGTTACAGTGAGAAAAAAACTGTTGCTTCGGTTAACATTTCTTTTTAAATTTAAATGACACAAAATATCTATTAACATATAGAAGTGTAAGATGTATATATGATTTATTCAACGTGTATTCACTGAATTTCAATGTACCGTGCGTTATTATTCCCAACGCTTTCTCAGACTAAGAGAGCAATTTCGAAGATTAAAATAACAGAAAACCCGACTGCTTAGAACTAGTATATTAATATAGGAAAGGACACCACAAAACAAATTTTATGTAGATACCCAGCAACTCATATAAAAATAAAATTACTTCTGTATCTGTAACTAAGAAAACATTTACTCGGATGTCATATTTGCGCTACTAACCTATTTATTCTTTTCATTATAATAACAAAATTCGCCATGAAATAAACCTACAAAATTTTGATAGGATTCGTAAAATCTATTCTAAGTATCAATTTTTACTGCCCTTAGAAGAATTTGAGGAGAATGTTTATTATGACGTCATATCAGCTAGGTACACTTTGAAAGTGGCAGTTTATTTAAAAACGATTTTACCCAATTTCTTGATCTAAGACAAAACAAATGTAAATGTGTGTTTCTTAGCAAAAATACTTAAATGTCCTTGACTTTAATATTCATAACATTCTCCAACCTCTCCACTTGCATTCCACCAAACATCATAACAACGGACTTTTCAGGGTTTAACTTAAAATGGTGCTTTTTTTAGAGCACCTTAAACTGGAAATTTTGGTTAATAATATACTCCGCAGAATGATGTTCGAACAACATAATAAAATAAATGTAAAGAAATATTTTTTAGAAAATTTTTTGACTTATTAACTATTGAACTGGAAAGTAAAAAATAATTAAAATACATAAACACAGAATTTTTCAGAATTTGAATATTTTTTAGGAGTTCTGTGCTTATGTAAGCTTAATTATTTTTTACTTTTCAATTCAATAGTTTATAAGTAAAAGCTTTTTTTCAGAATTTTGTTTACATTTATTTTAATTTGTACATTAAAACATGTTTTTTTACGCACCCTGTATAAGACATTCATGGATACCATAATATTATATTGTCATCAGGTTTATGTATTTATACCAAATTTCAGTCAATTGTGATAACGGGAACTGTTTTGTACATTTTAGCATTATTTTTTACGCACCCTGTATAAGACATTCACAATTGGACATCATAATATCGTGTTTTCATCGGGTTTATGTATATATACCAGAGTTCAGTCAATTCCGATAACCGAAAATGTGTTTCTCGTTTATTTTATTTTGTACTTTTTTCATTTTTTTAAACATCCTGTATAAGACAATATTGGTTGGACACCGTAAAATTGTATTGTCATCGAGTTTATGTATGTATAGCAAATCGCAGTCAATTTTGATAAAGGGAACTGCTTCAAAAGTTACTTGCAAGATTTGACCCAAAGATACTAACATACTGACATACAAGTGAAAGATTTATTGAGGAAGAATTAGAATGGCCACAGTGTGTACTACGAACAATAAAGGATCGAGAATAGATCCTTGAGGCACTCCAAAGGTCAGGGGCTGTAGCGACGATCTGTTGTTGTTTACAACGACTATCTGGAACGATATGATTGAAAAAAATTGAGCTGTATCCGGAAGTCCATAATACTTCGGCTAGGCATACATTAACCTACGATAGATAGTGTCAAAAAGAAAGGTCAAGAAATACAAATACTAAATAGAGAATACGAAGCTAAACCTGAATCAAAATCTTTAACGATGTAATCTACAAGACTTGAGAGACTAGCTCTCGTACTATGTTTTTTTCGAAACACTGACGATGTTTTAGGAATCAGACGAATAATACAACTTTGCATGATTATAAACAATTCTCTCTAGTACTTTGGATAGCACTGGCAAGAGACTTATTGGTCTTAGATAAAGAAAAGCAAAATTCAGGTGTAGCAAACTTCGGCTGTATATAGCATAATACGAGTACGGAAAGAATTAAGGAACGGGTTACAGTATATTCACATTTGTAGAAATATCTGATCATATCTTGATGCATTACATTTTATACTTCAAAGAGCTTTATGAATTTCCTAAGAAATCAGTTTACACCTACCAATGTCTGCTAAAAATCGCAACGTCCTGAATACTTCCACAGTCTGATCTGTTCAATGTATACCCCTTCAAATACGGTCTTAATTGGCGCAAGGTTATTAAATAAGGATGTTAAATTGTTGTAAATATATCTAACACGAATGATGTCCTACTTAAATAATATCCATATCTTCTTTAATGATGCCTATCATAAAGGTATTCGCTTACTGTCCAAGAACTTCCCGTTTTGTATGCCCCTTTATTTACAGTTTCCCGAATAGAGAATCTCTTACTGGCAAATGTCTTTCCCTGCATGCAAAATCAATACTACTTCGTGATTAAATATTATGCATCTGTTTTGCGTAGAGTAAATTAATCAAGCAAATTTGGTATAATTTACTCAGTTTCTCCTTGAAATAGAAATTCAGGAAGTAGGTATCATTATGGTGTGCTGCATTTTATTTACATCATTAATTTTAACATTTATGCGTAGAAAATTAATTACGATTACCAAAACAAAAAGGCAAATTTCGAAGGAAACAGTAGTTTTGGTAATCGTTCTTAAAATAATACTAAAATTGAATACATAATTTTATTTATAACTTACATATTAGAGAGTTTTTAAGTGTTTTATTTTACTCTACTGTATTCGTTATGATGAGCCAGGGCGGGACAAAAAAACTCGGCAAGTTAACGAATTAATTGATTCCTTCTCGAGCGAGACTCATGAGAGCTTTTGAACCTCTTAGATGCTCGTTACGGACGGGACGAATATAGGATAGGAGCATCTGTTGTGACCACATTTGCAAATTTGTCATAATCATGTTTGTGTAATAAATATATATTACTGGGCAAAATTTGACGCAGTAGTTTCTTACTTTGAAAGATTTTGTAATCTTCTTGAGGATATGAAGTTACTTAATATATGATACTATTAATTATTTTTTATTAGAAGACAATTCTCACCGTTTGTGGCCACATTTTGCCACTTGTGGTCACAGGGAAAAATCATTTAAACGTCTGGGCTTCTTCCTCATTATCAAATTAAGGGATAACGTTTACAACATCAAAATGGCATACGTGCGTAACACCACGTAACGTTTTTTTTTCTTTTTGTCTAAAAGTTTTTTTGATTCCAGACATATAGGTGGGAATGGGGGTATGATCTATTTCCCGCCTCCTCATGGACACAAATATAAGGCTAAGTTAAACAATTGCTCCATTTGTAGCCACCTCTATATATTTATATAAAACAGAGCTATTTTCGACCTATAATCCACAGAATCCTTAGTTTATACTCGTATTTTGTAAAAATTTGGGAATTTGTAAAAAGTAGATACTACTAATTATGTTTCTTGTTATAAAATATAAACTTACTAATCAATAATCCTAAACAAACTGTTTAGGATTATAGCAGCAGTAAACCACGTGCGTTTTGATAGAACACAGCTCACGACTTTCACTATCACTTTTCTTACTTGCTTTTAGATGTAGATTATGTATATCTATTAAATATCTTACAATTAACGAATTTTATAAGAAATGGCTACAAATGGAGCAATGGCTACAACTGGTACTTCTATCCTATTTTAGGGGGTATAATATCGACACGTCAAAAATGTTAGCGGCATATGCTATACTTTGCACTGAAATTACAAAAAAATACTAGAAAAGATGAAATTTGAGAAAAGTTTTGGGCAATTAGTTAAATATTTTGTTTTTTTAATATATCTAAATACATATAATTTTTAATATATGTAAAAAAATTATAATTAAGTTGAGAAACTTAAAATTTAAAACTAATTTTTGTATATATTTTTTAGTTTATTTGCTAAGAGTTTTTTAATACGTTAAACATTTTATATTTGTATGTCAATTAAATAGCCATTTTGCTGGCAAAACTGTAGGTGTGTTGGCGAAATTGTGAAACTTCCTCCTCCCCAATAATTTCTCTAAGTATGTTTTATTTATTACGTTATTTGCTTATACGTTTGCTTTTGGTTTATAGTTTTAGCTTATTAATGTGTGAAAAAGGAAAATATGTAATTGGCTATTAAAAGGCAACAATCTTAACGAAATTTAACAAGAAATATTAGCTTTCAAAAGTCTTTTTAAAATTCAGCTTCAAATATGGATACTATTACAAAAAAAAATAATCGGATCCACTTACAATTGAATCTGTAAAGAATATTAGATCCAAAAAAATTTCAAACATTGTATTCTGGGGGCTTTATTTAAATCTCACGGCAAAATATTACCAGATTACCTTCAAATTTTGGTTAAAAATTAAGGGTCATATGGAGGGTAACATTTTGGAAAAAATCCAGTATGGGAAACCAAATGACAGCCTAGTGAAATGTTATTAAAATTATTACTAAAAAACTACTTATCCAATTTATCTCAAATTATGCAAAAAGATCAAGTCTTTTGTCGGAATCAACTGTTTAAATTTTGGCACGAATCCAATATGGTGGACCAAAATCGACGGTTAGTAAAATATTTAAAAATTCAACTTGAATATATACTTAATGTGTGCCATAACTAATTGTGGTATAGAGATGAACTTGTAAAATTTTGGTACTAATTCAAAATGTCGGCACAAAATGGTGTCCAAATAAAATGTTCGTAACCGTAAAAAATCACCCTCCCAGTTTTACATCTCTTCATGTTTTAGCGTTCCTAGATTTAAAAAAATATGTTTTATTAACATTTTGATATAAATCCAAGATAGCAAAACAAAATGGCGACCTAATAAAATATTTAAAAATCAGCCTAAAAAACTACTTATTAGTTTAATTTCAAATTGTGTGCAAGCATTAAGTGTAATATACAAGAAAACTGGAAAAGTTGTGGTACGAATTCAAGACGACGAAACAAAATGGCGGCCAAATAAATTTTTTTAAAAATCAACTGGTTCGAATTCAACATGACGTAACAAAATGACGTAAAAAACTACTTATTCAATTTATTTTAAATTATGCCGAAAATTCAAGTGTGGCATAGATAGAAACTGATAAAATATTAGTAGGAATCCAATAAGATAGAACAAAATGGCGCCTAATAAAAATGTTTGAAAAGAATGTATAAATGACTGTAATGAACTAAAATGGCCACACTTCACTATTCCAAATAAAAGGAAATATTTAAAACGATGGAAGTTCCCGGTAAAGGAAATTTACCGATTCTTACGTATATAATTGCTCTTTCTACAATTTTTGAATAGATATTATTGGCTAAATATGAATTTTTGCAATTTTGTGCTTTCCTCGTTAAAGAAAGTATTCTAATCGTGAAAAAACCATCCCTTGAGATTTTCATATATATGTAATGATAAGCTCGTAAAATGTTGGGGAAGAGTCATTATAGGGGAACAAAATGGCGACTTATTGGAGCGTTTGAAATATTAGTATTAAAAACTACTTATCTTAATTCAATTGACTTAAAATTTTGCACACCCATCAAGTGTTAAACAGAATGAACTAGTACATTGTGGTCAATCATATATAGCAAAATAAAATAGCGGCTAAATTAAATGTTTTTTTAGGTCATATGCACAAAATTCAAGTGTGGCATATGTATAAACCGATAAAATTTTAGTGACAAACCATGATGGAGAAACAAAATCGCAGCCTATTTAAATGTTTAAAAAGCAGGTTAAAATTCCATTTCCTAGAAAAAATACCTCCCTTTTATCGATGAAAATAAAATTAATTTTTTTGTGGATTATGTAAATAAACTCAACGAAAAATAATAAAAATATATTAATATTAAAAAAAATAAATTATTAAAAAATAAAAATAAAAAAAAAAGGTTTATCGGAGTATCTAAGCAATGGTTTTATTTAAATAGTTATGGTAAATTAATGAATGTTAGTATGTTCGTATGTATGTACAGGGTGTCCCATTTTCGTAGGTTTTACGGGGTTTCCAGCTTATGAGTAGAGATAGAGAGATGCGGTTTTCACGACACCGTGCTACTTTTCGATGAAACTAAAGAGGCCGCAAACAGATTTGCCCTAACCATTTTAGTTTCCGTGCTACAGGATGATTTTGAAAATTTGTCATTTTCGGACATCCCCTGTAACTCAGCTATCGTAAAATATATTTAAAATGTTTCAACTGGTATTTATAGATTTTTTCACGTAGAATTCAGTGGCATACTCAGATTTTTGCTGAGAGTCATAGTTTTTGACATATTGGCATAACCTACTATTTTTTAAATGGGAGACCCTATATATTATTTTTTCATCTTATTCTTCGTGTCGAGAGCTTTTCAAAAACATACCATAAGTCATATTTATTTTCATAAATAATATGAAAAAATGCATTTTTCTTTAAACGGATTTATGGCATAGCAGATCAATCGAAATAAGAGAAGGTGGCTGTGGTAGCCATGGCAACGCCAACAAAAATATGATCAGGCAGCCATTACTGCTGTCATTTTTGGCATTATTGCGTTTAAATTTTTCTTGACGTCTATCATAATTATTGTTTTTAATATGGGTCAGAATCAAAAAATTGAATATTTTGAGAAATATGATATGAACGCGTGTTTTATATTGTCTAATGAAGATGCAGATCAGGCGGCAGAGCTTTATCTGAACAGGTTAGTTCTTTTTTATCTTCCTGCATTTTGACTTTATTGGTTCGCTTTATTTTATCTTAGATATCCCGAGAGAAGACAACCAGAAAAAAGAATTTTTCAAAAAATTAAAAATAATCTTTGCCAATATGGATCTTTTAACAAGCCTCGATCGCGAACTTACAATAAAGACAACGAAGAATCTGAGGTCAACGTTTTAGCCCTCGTTCAGACAGCTCCTGAAACATCTTGCAGGAAAATAGACGAAGAGGCGGGTGTACCGAAAACCAAAGTGCAGAAAATTTTGAAAAAGCACAAATTCAAACCCTATAAATACAAACTTGTGCATCATCTGCATCCTGGTGATGCAGAGCGCAGATTGGAGTTCTGCAATTGGTTTATAAATATGAAGGCAGAAGATATCGATTTTGAAAAAAAGATTATTTGGTCAGACGAGGCACATTTTACTAGTTCAGGGATTTTAAATAGACACAACACGCGATTTTGGAGTCAAGAAAACAACCATGTTATTTTTCCTAGGGAGCGTCAGGGCAGATTTGGATTCAATGTCTCCTGTTTTATTTTCAACCGAAAAATAGTTTACCAAATATATGAAGGAAATCTGAATTCGATTGGTTACGTGCGAATCCTAGAAGACGCATTAGGAATTTTGGATGATGTTCCCTTGGCTCAACTAAATAGGATTTATTTCCAGCAAGACGGAGCTCCAGCCCACAATGCCAGAATAAGTCAAAACTGGCTTAACGACCATTTTCCTGGAAGATGGATAGGAACACACGGACCTGTTCGATGGCCACCATGATCCCCTGACCTCTCAGTTTTAGATTTCTTTTTGTGGGGTTATTTAGAAAACAAGGTTTATGTAAGGCGATACGAAAACTTAGAACAACTAAGAATGGCCACCGAAAACGCTTTTGCAGAGTTACAAAGACAGTCATTTACAATAGAAAATGCATTAAAAAGAATTTTTAAAGTTTGTCACACTTGTAGGACACATAATGGTCTACAATTTGAACAATATTTGTAGTTTTAATGAAATTATAATTATTACCTTTTACCTACTTCCTAATTTTTTCTGATGCTGTTACTTTGTTATTTCGTTAATAAATATTTGTTAACTTTTTCCATGGCTCCACAGCCACCTTCTCTTATTTCGATTGATCTGCTATGCCATAAATCCGTTTAAAGAAAAATGAATTTTTTCATGTTATTTATGAAAATAAATATGACTTATGGTATGTTTTTGAAAAGCTCTCGACACGAAGAATAAGATGAAAAAATAATATATAGGGTGTCCCATTTAAAAAATAGTAGGTTATGCCAATATGTCAAAAACTATGACTCTCAGCAAAAATCTGAGTACGCCACTGAATTCTACGTGAAAAAAATCTATAAATACCAGTTGAAACATTTTAAATATATTTTACGATAGCTGAGTTACAGGGGGTGTCCGAAAATGACAAATTTTCAAAATCACCCTGTAGCACGGAAACTAAAATGGTTAGGGCAAATCTGTTTGCGGCCTCTTTAGTTTCATCGAAAAGTAGAACGGTGTCGCGAAAACCGCATCTCTCTATCTCTACTCATAAGCTGGAAACCCCGTAAAACCTACGAAAATGGGACACCCTACATAAGATCTAGACAATAAACATTGTGAAGATAAAAAACGTAACGTACAGCTGTTTTATTCTTATTTCTACCTGAATTATTGTTAGGTATGTAAATAGAACAGATGTATTGTTATATATTTGTATTTGCGCATGCGCATTATAACTATTCAAGAGAATAGTGAGTTTCGTCTTGATAGAAATAATCTAAAAATGTATTAATAATGGTAGATAATGTAAAAAAAATCGATAAATTAGTCTCTACCCAGAACATCCCTCGTAAGGAATTCCAGGACACACAGATAACACCGTTTATATGTACATATATTTAATTGGCAACAACTTTATAGATATTATATACATTGTAATAAGTTTGATTATAAGTTAAATTATGGGTACTTGGGTTGGGTACAAAAATAGGTAAAGTCCTTTTGATAGAATTTTCCTTATAATAAAATTTTTACTTTACTAAGAAAAATAATACATATTATTAACTATATAATGTGTACAAAATTATTATCTAGTTTGTTTTCTATATGTCTATATAAACTGTGTTATATTTGTGTGGTGGAATCTGTTACGAAGAAAGTTCCGGTTAAAGCGAATTTACCGATTTTTTTACTTATCATGTACACTCAAGCAAATATTTGTAAAATGCCAATAAAATAAAACATTTATACAATTAAGATTAAATATTTACATATTTTGTCCTCAATATAGCGAAACGTCATTGAACTTGCGATCGTGACCCAGGTGATGCCATTTACTTTACCACGTTCCAACCATCATAACTTTTACCGTTTTCCTAAATCATATTTTAAGATACAATCTCTAACCTGTTACATATAATATAGTACGCGCAAATATGCTGAAAAAGTCGCTTTGCCTCGCTAATTTTTAGATTACGTTATTGCCGCAATTTGTCAGTCATCGTAGTCATCATCATAGCTGAGGTAAATTGCTCTTCCCTATTTGGTTGCTGTTATGTTTGAAATTTATTATAAAATAGAAATTACAGGAAGGCAAAAAGCGGCAGAGAGATTCGTAACAAAGCTGAATGTTTTTGAAATGTAATATTAATAAAATTAATATTAATCATATTTATTTACGAACTGTGAAAATAAATCAAATAACAGTGGATAACAAAAAAAAAATAAATAAAATAAGAAATACTTTATTAGACATTTCTAATTATAAATTATATTATAAATATAAATTAGATTTATATTTTATAATAAATATTTTGGAATTCAAGTAATATTTTAACGCTTTTGATATAATTTCAAGATTTTCTGATTTCACTGGGTTTTTATGGGTTTTTAGTGAATGTATTATTCATCACAACGCGGTACTCAACAGAGTGATCCTGTTAGTCCAGTTTACTAAACTGAATTAAAACTTATCTGATGATCCAGGTACTGTTTTAACAGACTTTAAAAATATCACTAATATTTCTTTGCAAATTAAACAAAGTATAAATCTAAAGAAATGAGAACTTTCAGTTCTCTCAAACCATAGCGATACATTTTTAGATTCCATTTCAAAATGCAAACATATTTCTCTAGTTTTAAGAATTGTAGATCAAAACAATATTCCTCTTTTAGGGGGCGCTTTTTCTAAATTTGGGATGGATGTAGATATACCTACTTTGAAAAATGTTCTATTGACCTTGACGGAATATGTTATGTTCTGTAGCATATTAAAAAAAAGCCATAATTTGTATGCTACTATTTTTTATTTTATTTATTTGAATTATTTTTTTCACCTATCAATGTGTTTCATTCACTTTATTCTGTTAGGCAAACGTCCGAACCACCGAGCAGTGACTTCAAAATGTATACTCAATTGAATATATGCATCGTCAAGATTATATGCCAATATTAATACCAAAAATTTCCAGGTTGTCTTTTTAACTCATTCGGTTTGTTTTTTTTTAACATATTTAATTTAAACATATAATTAGCTTAACAACAACAAAAAAAAGGCTGTTACATTTATTATTTTAAAAAGTAGTTTCGAATATGGTTGCGACGATGGTCATGCTAAAATAAATGTCCCTAAGAAATCTTTTCTTGTGCTTCCTGCTTAATGCATTACAACTTTCGAGAAGAAGGTGGAAATATTGGAAATGTATTTAAGTGACATTTTGCAGCCTGGCTTTTGGTAAGGCCACAGTAAAAACTGCACTATTTCTAGTATTTTCTAAAAAAAATCGTTATTAAACGTTTAATAGGACTTCAAGCCTTTTTACCATCAGATGGTAAGATCTGGTCAAAATTTTTATTCATGGGGAGATCTCCTATTTGTGGCCCAATAAAAATAGTATTCGGCTGCGCTACATCTTGACAAGTTGGTCTGTAGATAATTTATAGTTGGTATTTCTTTAACCAAGGCTATAACAATATTAAATCTAATTTTATGTGCAGGTGCTAATAGAATTTTACTCAATTCGACTAAAGAACTAAATTGAATTTTTTTTTCCTGAATCTCATAGCATCCGTGATGGTCTCTGTTCTTTGAATAATGAGCATTTCTATAATCCGGGGGAACACCAAGTAAAACGACTTAAACTTTTAAATCATTGCAAATTTGCCTGTTCCTGATAATTAATTTAATTAACATACATATGTATTTTGTAGATGAAACAGAAGTGCAGAAAGTAATTTTTAATATAATAAACTACTGCTATTACAGGCGATGTTGGAAAAATTTTGGAATTAACCTAAATTTAGTATAACTAATTGTGGTATAAGAATAAGTATATAAAAGTATTATAGGTAATTTGTAGTATAAACATAAGTACATAAAAAGGTGCACCATAAAAACTAATAACGCGTTTTAGCTGCCATATTCAGATTTTATTAACGTTTGGGGTGCTGACGTAGTAATTTAAAATTAGCATTGTACAATAATCGAATATGTAAGTATTTACTTTTCTCAATAAAAATAAAGATATATAGAAATAAATCAAATTCTTGTTATGCAGGCAAATTTTATATTTAAAAATAGTTGAAGGGATGTAAAAAAGATAAATACGTACATCCAAGTTTCCAAAAGGAAATGTTCTAACACTAACAACAATGCCCTTACAAATAGTTCTCCATTTTGAAAATCTAAACCTTTTTTAAAAGACACATTAATACAGTGGCGGCTATTCAGGTGAAGGAGGTGAAGTGCTACTTCACCAGGAAAAATAAACAAGCAAACATCTAACTATATTTATTATATATCTCTTAAAATTTTAGTTTTTACGATCATTTATTCAACTAATTGGTAGAAAATAAACTGTACATCTCGAATAAATATTTTACTTGACCGTTGGCGGCATGTCTTTTTAAAACTTTCAATCGAACGTTATTATAACAACTATAACAGTGGCGCAAACCGCTTTTACTTTGCTGGAGGTGTTTTGTTTAGTTTACGATTTTCCTACTATGTTGTCATGACAACGCGTCGAGCGCAGCACCATGCAACGCCCTCGGTGAATTACAGGCACAGTACACTACACCCACGTGTCGTTCAATTTGCGGTGGTTCTTTGTTTACTTTTATTTTCGCGGATTTCGCTGCAACCGGTGAGTTCCTTTGCAGTTAACTTGACGGTTTTGTGTTATATTTATTTATGGTGTTGTTACAACTTCAAATTCGAAGTTAGTAAATGTGATTGTTCAAGACTGGAATAAATTAAAAGACGTCTTTGAATTTATTAGAAACTGTGAAAAATCTGATAAAAAATCAATCTGCCTTGCGAAAGGATTTTTAGGTGAGATGAACGATTTTGAATTCGCGTTTCTGGCGTTAATGTTTAATGGCATTTTCTCAATCACGGACATACTATTTGAGGTTCTTCAAAAAAAATCGCTTGACATTCATTTTTGCATATCCAATATAAAACGCTATCGTGAGGCGCACTGTAAAAAAAGAAATGAACATTTCTTTAATAACATGTTTGATAAAGCAAATTCTATTACAGAAATAAATCATTACAAACGTGAGCTTGCTAAGCTTTCACCTGAAGAAATTAGGGCTAAGTATAGAACCCTTTTTTATGAAATATTGGACCATATTTTAATGGAAATGACACTAAGATTTCAAGACTATGAAAAACTTACATTTTCATGTTTGGCAGGTTCCGCTAAATTTTCCGAATATAGTTTAAATTTTTCGACTGACCCGTTTGAAAATTTGTTGTATGGGGAAATATTTTCAAAAAGTCAACGACTTAAAAATGAGCTTGGTCTTATTTTTGCCAATGAGAGTAATTGGAATATGGAATGGAAAAAAATTAATCAAAATAATATATTTTTACCGAAGCATATAAATTGTTTTCCCTTATTTTGACAATACCGTCAACAAGTGCTTCAGTGGGAAGAAGTTTTTCTTGCTTCAAATGTGTAAAAACTTATTTAAGAAATACAATATCTTAAGAAAGACTTACTTCTCTTGGCAATATTTCAATTCAAAAGGAATTGCTGGAGGAGATTAGGGCAATTCATCCATTTTATGAGAATGTTATAAAAAAATTTGCTGCTATGAAGGATAGGAGAATTGATTTAGTATACAAAATTTAGGTAAGTCGTAAAAAATATTCTACCCCTCTACATATAAAAAAATTCTGGAAAAAAATGAGTGCGATATTTTCTTGCTTCATTTGCACTTCACTTACTTTTACACCCGCGAGCCGCCACTGCATTAATACCAAAAAGGAATCCATAGATAGAAAACAAAAATGAAGTACATTCAAGGGCAAAACATATTACAAAAAATGAATAACTAAGCTCTTATCATTATTAATGTTTTTTTGGAAATACTTATATATATATATATATATATATATATATATATATATATATATATATATATATATATATATATATATATATATATATATATATATATATATATATATATATATATATATATATATATATATATATATATATATATATATATATATATATATATATATATATATATATATATATATATATATATATATATATATATATATATATATATATATATATATATATATATATATATATATATATATATATATATATATATATATATATATAGGGCTAGATCATGAAGGTGCCTAGTTAACCGACATGAAAACATAATGTATACACATATCTCTATTCTATTCAATTATTTCCTTCTCCTGAAATGTTTTCCAAAATATTTGTTGCTTTACAGTAAATAACTTGATAAATAAAAGTAAAGTATGCAAAACTACGTTATCTATTACATCAAAGATCTTTTACAATTTTGTGCAGATTGAAAATACCTGTCTTCTGCTATCTGAGCTTAACTTAAATCTACAGCTACTATCCTAAGAACAAAATGACTTCTTATAAAGACGAAATAGTATTATCTTCCGCGGTCTCGACGAAGGATGCACAAGGCCATGGACGTTCGTTCACCCACCCACCTCGTCGACTGGGTTTGGCCGTGAATAAGAGCGATGGTGGGTTGGTCCCTAAGAAGTCTAGCGCTACTTTTAATGATCTGTTGATATTTTATGCAAATGATAAATGTCAAATTTATAAAGTACTTGTTTTAGTTATTATTAGAAAGTCCAATGATTATTTATTAAGTCTTATGAAATTAAGGAGCTCTTGCAAATCGCTAAGCTTACTGTTTGAATTAAATTCATTTGAAAATTGCACTCCAATTGTATATCACGACATCCTGAAACATATCTGAAATTTCATATTTCTGGGGTATCCTGGAGGCCATTCATTTCAACTGGAAATCTTTCGTATAAACACAGAGCCACTTTACCTATAATATTTTTTTCCTTAAGACTTATTAATTTTTCTTCAACTTAATAAATTTAGAGTTTTTTCCCGTTCTGTTTAAAGCCTCAACTAAGTTATACTAAATAAGAATATATAAATATCGTTTTTAGAGACGAATTACAAATTTGTAGAACAAATTTGTAAATTACAAATAGTCGTAGTTGAAATAATTTAGCCAGGTATGGGTTTTTAATCACAAATTAAATCTTCCGCCATGTCCAGTACCAAAAGTTCAAATTAATAGTTTAACTAAAATTTATTTACCTGTAGAAGTTTCATAATGAAAAAATATCATCAAGTTGCTTTGTTTAGGTGCAGCAATGAACATGGAGAAAGAAGAAATTTCTTCCAGAAAAAAGATATATTTCTGTATTAATCAAATATTTTAAAATTCAGTATATGCAAGGTGTGTAACGAAGCAATATTGTTTTATTAAAATTATATTGAGGCCGGGGATTAATTAATTTCTCTTTGAAATACATTATTTCATTGGTAGGACAAATGACCAATAAGTAATTTATTAAAATTTTGATATCGGTCCTATCTTAAGAAAAAATTTTTTTTTTTGAAAAACTTTAAATTTTTCACTGTATGTTTCACCAGGTCCAATGGTTCTTCTCAAGAACGAATGTGTCGTTTATTTATTTTAAGTACCGCTTTAAAAATATGTCATAATTTATTTTGAATCATGCTCAGCCAAGCTTCAGCGGCGTGTCATGCATTTTTGATTTATCTTTCTCAATATATACCTCGAAATTGGTTTTTAGTTTTTTGAAATAGTCGTTTAGTGAAATTTTTCTTGAAACATATGCATTTTTAATTTTAACACGTCAAAAAAATAAAAATTCGTGTAGTAATCAAATAGAATAAAAAATATACATAATTACTTGAAAAATACGATAGAGGTTTATGGTTTTGTTTTTAAAAATGTCTGAAATTACGGTTAATGCGAACGATTAGTTGGCATTAAATATCTATTACATAAATTTAACGATTTGATTGAAAATTTTAAGTTAAGGCGGCTACTAAAACCTTTAGATATAAATATAAAATTGATAAACTGGCTTTATCCGGAACTTCCTTGGTTAATAATCTTTCTTTTTATGAAGAAAACTGAAGTATGATCCAGTTAAGTTCTGGTCGTGGTTGTTTTGTAATCTATAAATATAAAAACTGTATTATCTTCCAGTTTTCTTGTTAAAATTAATGATTCATAACGAGCGAACTTCCGGGTAAAAGCAATTTACCGATTTTTACTTCTCTCGTAAAAACGGAGTATTGTAATCTTGAAAAAATCACCCTCCGAGATTTCTTCAGATCTTTACGGTTCAGGGTCCCTAAATGCCAAAAAACATGTGTTTTCAATTCGGTCTGTCTCTCTCTGTCGGTCTGTCTGTTTGCGGCATAGCTAAAAAACTACTTACCCGATTGACTTTAAATTTTGGTCAAAAGTTAATGGTCATATGGGAATGACATGGTAATATTCTGGTAAAAATCCAGTATGAACAGACAAAATGGCGGCCTAGTGAAATGTTAAAAAAATTATTACTAAAAAGCTACTTATCCAATTTATTTAAATTTTGTACAAAAATCAATCAGTATGTAGGAATCAAGTGGTAAAAAAAAATCCGAGATAGAAGAACAAAATTGCGGCTTTATAAAATATTTAAACATTGAATAGAAAAAACTACTTAATAGACTGATTTCAAATTGTGGGCCATAACTAATTGTAGTATAGAGATGAACAGTAAAACTGACGTACTAATTCAAGATGGCGGAATAAAATGGCGGCCAAAGAAAATGTTTGTAATCGTGAAGAAATCATCCTTTCAGGTTTTACATATCTTCACGTTTTAGCGTCCCTGTATGCCAATTATTATTATTATCAATTCCGTCGGTCCGTCTGTCGGTGTGTGTGTCTGTCAATTCGTGGCACAGCTTAAAGACTACTTATCCCATTGCCTTCCAATTTTTATCAAAAATTAAGGGTCATATGGGGATGACTGATAATATTTTGGTGAAAATCCAATATAGCGAAGAAAAATGGCGGCTTAGTGAAATGTTAAAGATATTATTATTTAAAAAATACTTATCGATTTTAACTCAAATTTTGCATAATCATCAAAGTATTTTGTTGAAATCAACCGGTAACTTAGCCTGAAAAAACTATTAATTGTGGTGTACGGATCAACTAGTTAAACTGTGTTACTAATTCAAGATGTTATTGCGAAAGAATCACACTCTCAGGTTTTACATATCTTCACGTTTTAGCGCCCCTAGATACCAAGAAAACATGTTATATCAATTCCATCGGTAGGTTTATCGGTCTGTCTCACTGTTTGTCAGTTCGCGGCATAGCTTAAAAACTATTTACCCGATTGACTTCAAATTTTGACAAAAAACTAAGGTTCATATAGGGACGATTTGATAATATTTTGGTAAAAATCTAATAGGCGAACAATGTTAAAAAAATTGTTTGAATGGTGTATTATTTGGGGTTAGGATCTAGTAAAAAAAAATAAATATCCTTTGCATCTTTAAGACACATATATATTCTATATCATGCGTGAAATCCATATTATCAGTTTTTTTTATTCAATTTTCGTTAACGAACCTACTTGTAACAATGGTGAATTATTTGGTGTTAGGATCCAGTACAAAACAAACGTCGTTTTTTAAATTGTCGACGTTTCGTAACTTTATTGTTGCATCCTCACAACACAGATATAGATTCTATATCCTGGATGAAACTCATATTATCAGTCTCAACGTAGTAGGTCTATGTTAATCCACAGATATTTCTTGGATATTAAGTATCTAAATGTTTTTCGTTAACGATCCTCATGTTGTTATGTTAGAGTGGTATATTATTTGGGGTTGGGATACAGCAAAAAAAAACAAAAGTCTTTTTCTAAAATTATCGACGTTTCGCAACTTTATTGTTGCACCCTCAGGACACATAGATTTTTTTTATCCTGCCTGAAACCCATATTATTAGTCTTTATCTACTCCGTTGGATGGCAGATTATTTCCCAGATATTAGGTTTCTAAATAGTTTTCGTTAACGATGTTCTTGTTGTTATGTTAGAGTATTGTATATATATATATATATATATATATATATATATATATATATATATATATATATATATATATATATATATATATATATATATATATATATATATATATATTTATATATACATATATATATATATATATATATATATATATATATATATATGTATATATGTCCTGAGGATGAAACAATAAAGTTACAAAATGTCGCAATAAAAAAAACTTTTTTTTACTGGATCCTAACCCCAAATAATGCACCACTCTAATATAACAAGAGGATTGTTAACGAAAACCATTCAGAAAGTTGCAAATATGATTACTAAAAAACTAATTATCCAATTTATTTCACATTTTGCACAAAAAACAAGTGATTCATAGGAATGAACAGGTAACCTTTTATATGAATACAAGATAGCAAAACAAAATAGCGCCCTAATAAAATATTTAAAAAAGAGCCTGAAAACATTATTTATTAAATTAATTACAATGCTTGTGCAAGAATTAAGTGTGATATAGACATAAATTGCCAAAGTTGCGGTATGAATTTAAAATGGCGACCAGAATTTTTTTTAAAAAAATCAACGTAAAAAACCTTATTCAATTGATTTTAAATTTTGCAGAAAAATTATATGTGAAAAAAACCCTTTAGATGTTTAATTTTAGTTTAATCCTAAAATGGTACTAAATATTACCATTGATTGCTATATCAATTATTATTTTCTTTTTAGACTTTTTAAAGTAAAATGCTTATGTTTATAAAGATGCTACCTCAGCTTATGATGATTTTTTTAAAAAGCTAAAAAATTTGGGAGCACCCTAAAATAATTAGTTTTAATATACTAAATTGAGGGAAATGAAAGAAATTTAAATATAGGTACGTGAAAAATTGATAGATTTTTAAGGGGTACTTATAAGAAGTGAAACACATCCTACCAATTTCGTCCTTGTCAAAGACCGTTAGACCTATATAGAGGATACAAATATGAAAATATTGGATGAATACAACATATCCGTGATCGTGAAAATAACACCCTCACAGGTTTTTACAGATCTTCACGTTTTAGGGTCTCCAGATACCAAAAAAATATATTTTCACATTTCCGTCGGTCTGTTTGTCTGTCTGTTCACGGCATAGCTAAATAACTGCTTACTTAAATACCCTAAAATTTTCTTAAAAAATTAAGAATCATGTGCGCATGGAGCCTTAACACTTACATAAAAAATTCAACATAGCGGAACAAAATGACGAGTTAATAAAATTGGGGTAAAAAAGTTAACTCAAATGCATAAAAATGGTGGATGCGGATAAACTGGTAAAGTTTTGATAGGAATGGAACATGGCGGATAAAAGGGCTGTCTAATAAATTGTTTAAAGTATCATTCTGAAAACACTACTAAATAGATTAAATTTTCGTCCGAATCCAATATTGCGGAACATATAAATACCCTTTACAGTTAGGTATTTTGGATCTAAAATTTAAAAAATATTACAAATTGAAAGTATAGTT
Organism: Kuschelorhynchus macadamiae; assembly: GCA_030620095.1. Taxonomy (NCBI): domain Eukaryota; kingdom Metazoa; phylum Arthropoda; class Insecta; order Coleoptera; family Curculionidae; genus Kuschelorhynchus; species Kuschelorhynchus macadamiae. The sequence continues at coordinate 446,107 of JAUTXW010000938.1, forward strand.
TTCTATTTTATCTATATTCCAATAATATAATCAGTGGCAAACTAAATTAAAATTGTGAAGGTTATTTTGACAGCCTTTAGTCATTAATAATTTTTATCGACAAGGTATGGTTTAATCTCTACTATTTAATACAAAATAGGTTTAAAATAGCAATGTGACATGGATCTAATTACCTATTTGTGCTTCAACTTCATGGAAATTGGCTACAAAATTTAGCTCATTTTTGAATGCATTGCTGAATTTGTTACAAATTTAGAAATGTGGCGTTTTTGGTAATTTATTCGCTTCATGTAATATTTTTGGTTACAAACTACATGAAGTTATCTTAAATATATTCTTCAGTTTCTAAATTTTAACTGTAATACACGGCGTTGGTATTAAATTAAAATACAATTATAAAAACGGCATACTTTTAAGTAAACAAAACTATAGTATTGCTTAAAACGCAAGATAATGTATCAGTTTTAGGTCATTATCCTTTGGGATATTTTTCATTTATAAATGTGAATTATAAAACCATTAATCTTAGATGTCTTAAAATAATAGCCTGGGTAATAACATATGTGCACTGAGTGATTATAATGGCTGAAAAATGTTGTAAGCTTTCTTCATCGCAAAATATGGACCTACCACACTACATTTTTTTTATTCGTGCTGAATAATATAATGAACAAGTATACAGGGGAGCTCAAATTGAAACGTATAAGACATGTAATCCTGTCGTAATAAAGATGGTCCGCAAATACCTATAAAGGAACATTGTTGCTGATCAATGCCTAGAAAGGGGATGAATATGTGGGCGACTGTCTTTAATTTGTTGATAATTTAAATATTTAGAATGATGATGTTTCAAGATTTGTATTTTTATATTACCGACATTTTTATGAGGAAAAAATATTTGACCCGCGTGACGTAAGAATTTTAGAGATATTTTAAAATTCAAGCGTCGTTTCATAAACAAATTTTTAACTAGGTTTTTCGACGAGAAACGTATCTTTTGGAAGCACATTGCTTACATGAAAACGAGAAGAAAATGTTTTGAATGATTGTTGGCTTTCAAATATGTAATGTTTGATATAATGCCCTGTACGATTGAATATTTCCCTATTTCTGAACACAAAACCATTTGCTACTAATGATAAGGAAAAAGTTTTTTTGAAAGTGAGTAAAAGGGAACCGCCTAATAATGTCCCAAACTCACTTGCCAACTCACATAGGGCATGGTTTTTAATACATTTTCAACAAAAAGTCAAACTTTTCTGCTCTATGTCCGCTGGAAAGGTTAAGGAGGGTAATCTTAATATAAAAAAGGCAAATGCTGACTAAAGCTTTTATAGTTCAAAGAAATATGGTGTATCAATGTCACATTCGCGATAGCGATTGTTTATGATAGAATCGGCTGTCCTAATGGGAGATGCATGGTTTTATATTTTAGTCTTAAGAGGGAACTGCACGCAGTATTATGGAAATACGTATAGTTGGGCGCTAAATGGGATTTTTTATGAAAAAAATCTAATCTAGAATTATAAAATAGAAGTAGATTTGGCCATTTTCGACCACTTTTTGACGCAAATGCCATCTCATATAATTTTTTTTCCACAAAATGTCTCTTTAACACCTTGCATTGATCCTTTGTCTACGTAACTGCAAAATTTGAAATGGTAAATCGTCTTCATGTCTTTGTATTTCTGCAGCCCTTTTGAACCCATTTTTAAACGAAATGTAATTTAAATTAATTATACATAACACATTCTTTTGAGGTCGGACGTGCATTTGAACTTGACTAGACCTTGTCGCTAGTTTTTCACTTTTTGCGTGCAGTTTTCCCTTGCAGATCGCGTTCGGTTATAGCTTATACGTTATTTTTACTACTAAAATACTTTTTGTCGTGCAGTACTTTTCGGAGTTTTCATTTAATTTCTTCACTAATTCTGAACTCAAATAAATTACAACAGGTTTTGGGCCTAGACCCATTAGAGTTCTAATCAGTGAGAAAGTAAGTTTGGTAAAAGTGAAAAGAGATTATGAGAATCAAAATCGACGATATGTCAAGAGGGAAAAACTTCCCCGTAAATTAATTGTCACAACAGTTGACTATAAATTGCTGCAATTGTTCATAAACTGTACATTGAGCCAGGAGATGTGGAGGAGATATTACGTCAAACCTTAAGAAAGCTTGGATTTGATGCAGAAGCAGTATTTCGAGTTCAAATGGAGCGTCGACGGTAGTACTGCTTAACATGTTTCAGAATCTCGAGCAGCTAGCCTGTTAGATGGATAAATTGGATCGCTAGATACCTACGTCCATGTTGATGACAAGGATTCTATCTACATTACCACCGAAATTTAATTGCTTTCATAGTGCATGGGATTCTACAGAGCAAAAACGGCTAAATGAGAAGGAGTCAAAAATTGCTTTAGTGTCACAGACCAAAAAGCGAGATGCATTTAGCAAGAAAAAGCAGTTTACACAGTCGCACACAACTAAAAGACTGTCGGGGTTGCTTTTCGTGCGGTTTCAAAAAACGTTTATCTAGGAAAGGAAGATAAGAAGAACCTATATTTTATTGTAGATGCAAGTGAAAGAATGAATGAATTTTGGCTCGTTGACTAGAGAGCTCCGCATGACATGAATAAATGTGAGTGGTTTGTAAAATTTGAGGAATTTTCGAAGCCGCTCTTGATCTATGTTCGCAATGGTGATACAGTGGAGGCTCTCGAAAGCGCAGATATTGACACTGTAAAATCAGGTAAATAATAAATGGTTACTGGGTGTTCTGACTAACGGACTTTATGTATAAAAAACCATAAGCTAAATTATTTGTTTTCTGTTAAAAGTTGCTGCTAAGAAAGGTATCGATTTCATATAAGCGATATTGGTTCGAGCTGTAAATTTATCAGAGGTAATAAATTAGTAACTATCGGAACCGAGATAGGCAACTTGTATCGAACTTTACTGAGAGTGATTTCGACGAAAAGTGGTCTGATGGGTGATACGGGAAATGAACTTCAACTTTGGCATGAATGGTTGTGTCATCAAAACAAACGACATATGCAAATGTTTATGAAAAATATTGGTATTGAACTGACCGTGGACAATGATGATTTATGTTATGTGTGCGTATTAGATAAACATCAGAAAATTAAGTTCGGTATGCGGATTAACACTGCAACGAAACCTAGGGCAATTATTCATTCGGATGTATGTATCACAAGTTTATTTTCTTCGCGAGAAGTTGGATGTCAAAGATAAACTTAAATAGCATTGTGCGGAGATAAATATGCGTTTCGGAAGTAACATTATTCAATTGCGATCTGACGGTGGAGGCGAGTCTGTAAATGAAAAATGTATGGCTTTTTTATGCAAATAAGGCATAAAGCATACGATAGCAACTCCATATAGCCCACAGCAAAATGGAAGTGCTGAGCGTGAAAATCGTATATTGATGGAGGCACCTCGTTCCATGTTGCATGCTAAACCACATCTACCGCAGTTTATTTGTTTTGAACAGAACGGGACCGACAAAGTGCAGATAAAAAAGTCTATCATATTTCGACAAGAATTGATAAACTCAAAATATTTCGCACCGATTGCTTTGTTCATATACCAAAAAAAAGCGAAGAAACCTTGATAAAAAGGATATTAAAGGTTTTTACCGTGTGTGGATTCCAAAAAAAACATGATGTTATTTTGAGTCAAAAAGGAAAAGCTGGTTTTTACGTCGGCAGCATTTGAACAGAGCTGTGGACAAAAAGACGACCCAGGAGACCATCCACAAGAAGAGAAGTAGGAGTAGATCCTATGGAGATTCCAGAAACTAAGTCATGTGAACTACGACCAAGGAATACATTAGGCAAGCCAGATTTCTTTGTTGGTATTCCTATTGCATGGATCGCAGACAGTGAACCAGTAAATTTTGACGAAGCAATGTCCTCAACTCAATCCAGTGAGTGGTTAGATGCAATACATGATGTTCGCTTGAAAGGATGATTGGGGTAGAGGAAAATAACCTAATATCCGCTCCGAAAAGTTAGGGGGTAGGGGAGAACTATCTAATAATGTCCCAGACTTACTTGCCAACAGTTAATTGGTTTTTACATATTTGTGCCGAAAATCCCCGCCATTCAGCAAACTGTTATACTCCATTATAGAGGGGAATGACCTAATAACGTCCCTAAACTTTCTTGCCAACTCATATACGGCATTGTGTTTAATATATTTGCTCAAAGATCTCCGGTCAGCAGACTGTTGTACCTATATCCGTTCGAAATATTCACGGGATAGGGGAAACACACTTAATAATATCCCAAATTTACTTGCCAACACATATGTGTGCATTTGTTTTGATATAATGATAAAATGCCCCGTTCGGCAAAATTTTGTACTCCATGTCCGCTAGAAAAAGTTATGGGGGATAGGGGAGAACCACCTAATATTGTTCCAAGGTTTCTGGCTAACACATATCCAGCATTGTTTTTAATACAATTGCGCGAAAATGCCCCGGCAAACTTTCGTACGATATAGCCACGAGAAATGACGAGGGTGTTAGGGAAGAACCATCTAAAAATGTCTCAAACTTACTTGCTAGCTCACAAAAGCTCCGTTCCGCATTATTTTTAATATAATTATATAATTGCGCGAAAATGCACGGATCAGCAAACTTTTGGACTCCGTAGGTGCTGAAAGCGTGAGGCAAGTAGGAGGAGACACATAATAATCTCCCAAACTTACTTTCCAACTGATATACGGCATTGGTTTTGATGTACTTTTGCGAAAAAGCTCCGGTCAGCAAACTTTTGTACACTACGTCCGCTGGAAAGGAAGAGTGAAGAGAACAACCTAATAAGACGACAAACTTTCTTGTTAACGCATATTCGGTATTGTTTCTGATCTATTTCATCCAAAAGGCCCCGGTCAGCAAACTTGTCAGTTGGGCAGCCGATTATTCTGCTAGCTAACAAAATAAGGTCAAGCCGTTATAAAATAATATCCAGATGAGTTTTATTGGAGAAAGCTACTTATTAAATTGGCTTGACTTATAAAATAAAGCAAAATATTTTCATAAAGTTGCCTTCTCAAATTCTTCACCATATTTCCACTTAACCGCTGCTTTCCTTTCTCTCTATGGACCTCAATCATTGAACCTACTTAAATTTCTAGAACTAAACTTGATCAGCGATACGTTTTAATTATAGTATATAAACATTTACAATCCGGGTTTTAAGTATTTTATTCTCCGCCAAACCAATTTCCTTAGACTATCTCTTAAATCTCTCAGATTTTATCTGTCAAGCGCAAATAATATGTATATCCAATTTAATTAATTTGAACAGTAATAAGCATTTCTGGACTTAAAGTGTTATAGCCTTACTGATATGATCTGTGCGATCATTATTCGAAATAAAATAGTTTATGGCCACGTAGGAAATACCGTTAGTACTAAATTGTTTCGGTTGTGTTATGCAGAAGTTCTACTCGGGCTGGGACTAATTAAACTTGTCCTAGAAATACCAGCAAATTTTATTTATCTCTTAGTATTGAATAAAAACATTTCACAGCAGGACTGTAAATCTGAATGCCTCGCTTATACCATGTGTCTGTCTGTTTAAGTAAAAATGCTAGTTCTTTTAATATATTTCTTAGTGTCAATATAGTATGGGTTCCACAGTCATATTGTATTCTGCGGTCTAACTCTATTTTTTTATTAAAGTAAAACGTCTCTCTTTGTGGTGGTATGTAAGAATTTTCTGGCGCTATGTTCCGGAAACCTACAGCAAACTTTGTTCAGAGCTTCTTGGGCTTCTTCTTAAACTTGGCCAGCCAGTTGAAATGCTATTTTAATAACTTTTACACTGTGGACCAGTATTCTGTGTCCAGTAGCTGGGTCTTAATTCCACGAATAAGCCCTTAAATACAGTTTTCTAGTTTCAAGACCCAAATTGCAAATTTAACAATATTTATATTATAAGTTCTTAAAAAAGCACTAAAGTCTTTGATTTTTGGGGACAACATCTAATCCCATAATGTAAGCACTCATTGCGACCTTTCGAAAAATAACAGCGGGCAGTGTTTCTATCATTTATATAACCATATCCTCGGTTTAAATTGCCTTCCATGACGCCCTTTTCTTGTTGAATCATTGCCTGATTTTGTCAGTTGTCTATTTAACATTTGTTACTTGTAAAAATGTGTTGTAGGCATAGAGTCTAAATTATAAGCCATCGCTTGGTAATTCTTAAAGTATAAAACAATTCGTGGAATGGGCTTTTCAAAAACACTTCTTTCTTCTGGACAGTCACTAATATATCTGCTCTTGCAATGTTCCTATGTCGAACACCCTGCGACTTCTACAGCGGTTATCAGGTGACTAGTATTTCGCAACTACACGAGGTTTTTAAACTCCGCCGACGACTCTTCGAAATGTTTTCCATATCTTTACGCAGGAGTAGCGCTCTTTGATTTTCCAGCAGCCACCTATATCAGAAGTTTTTGCAGAAAATAGCTGCCAATTTTCTGCTTAATTTCTCCTAGAGAGTCATTCAGTAACGTACAATTTTTTTAAAATAAGGTCAAAGTATCTTCCTCTTTGAATGCCTCAGTTATTCTTCGAACAATTACGAAGAAAGCGTAACTGAGTGACGATTTTCTAAAAAAATTGTATTCGAACGCGATGGCTAAAATATATATTTTAATCACCATTGTTGGACCTAACACATTTATAAGATTTAGCACGGATACATGGGGATACCTATAACCCCCTAAAATTTAAAATTAATAAATGTGGAAAAAGTTGTTAGCAATTTATAGTTTTTCAAAAATATCTTGCTCATTATTATAACAGATCTAAGATTTATGTTACTAAATAAAATAATAAAATCGATCTCTCAGAATTACCACAATGAGATGTCATCGAAAGCGTTAAAAAATTGCAACTAATTTATTTACTTAAATGAACACTTCTTTTCGCCCGACTTGTTAATGCAAAACTCACCGCTGTTTATTATTAGACAAAAAAACAGCAAATTGGAATCGGGACTTTGAATGGATTGTTTACATTATGTAATAACAATTAGTCTCCGCTAACATCGTCTACTGAAAATTTACAAAAATTGCATTTTGAGGTTTTTTTTTTGTATAAAATATGTTGGGATAAACTTTTTCTTAAAATAACTTAATTAACACCCGATATAATCACAAAATACATGATTCATAACATTATTAATATTAACTTTATTAATTAGGTAATTAAATTTTAAAAGAGCTCGTGCGTAGAATCTAGATCAATATAATAAAGTGTTTGGCAAAATTTTAATTAGTTGTCATCTTAGGTCATATTATTAGCGATTGAAATTCCAAGATTAGTAATAAGGACGTGTTAAAAATCCATTCGGATAATGAAAGCTCGTTAATACTGGCCTAGTGTGGCTTTTTATTATAAGTAGGCTGTGTCACGGGTGCAACATGGAATATTTTTTTAGGGATTAACATTAAATAAATTAATTAATAATAATTATTACTAAATGCTATTTAATTTCCAAAGTTAATTTTTGATAAAGATGCGGTTAGGTCATATGTCATAGCAATATTAGTATCACTTAGGGTCAGTACGGATTAGTTTTTGGATGTTATAATTAGAGCCCGACCGAAGGCGATCTTTTTGGCCGATGCTGAACTTCGGCTTCCATCACGCCTTCGGCCGAAGGAATTCTGTCTTATTTTGATATTAATATCTGAACTAGCAATTCCTCACACTTTCTGTTATAAGTTGTAATACGATAAGCAGAATTTATGTGAGGCTGTGAATTTTAATACAGTGGAAAAACAGACAAGTAAATATAAAAACTCTTAATTTCTTTTATTTTATTCGTAAAATAAAACAACTTTCTCTTTGATACAATGCGAAAAAACCAAATATAGCTTTCTAGTTTCTACTGAACATAAAAAAATATACCCAAATAATAATCAATAAACCATATGTATGTAAGTGATAATAATAAAATAAATAAAGAAGATCAGAAAAGTGGGTAACTAGTAATTAAGATTAAAAAGTTTAATATTATATTACTAAAAGAAGTTTGTCTGCTAATATAGTTCACAAAATCAAAATGGTGTTAATTCTTGTAAAAATATGAGTAAGGGTTCATTAGATTCGCAATGATGTCTAGAAAAATGTACAAAAGTTTCAACAAACTAAGGTTTAAAAGAAAAGCAGTTTACTTTTACTTTCCTCATAAAGGGGAATTATTGTAATCGTGGAAAAATCACCCTCCCAGGTTTTTAAAGATCCTCACGTTTTATGGTCCTTGGCATTGGTTGAAGAATCTAAATTCATAAAAATCTTATCTGAGTTTTCGATGTAAAATCATAACCTAAAATATAAATTACATTTTGCAGAATTACCATTTTCACCGTATATATGACTCTGCGGCAAAAGTAACAATAACAAATTACAATAAAATTAGCTGGTGTGGTGACAACCATGGTTTAAAAACAAAATAATTTATAAATGATTGTATTTCAACTGTATTCCTATAATTGCGTGCTGCTAAGCAAAACTCAATAACTCTTCCTATTATGGGTTTTTAATAGAAGAAAGTTCTTGAATATTGATTAGCAAAATTTAATAGTTAATATTTTATTTCTTTTAACGTTATCCGTCACTAATTTTTTTGTAAACAACGAGGCGGAAATAATTTGGGCCGTCTTATATATAAAAAAAGAAATAAGCTATATAATTTTTGACACCTTACGGCGCTTTTGTTTTTTGTCAAATCGCTAAAAATTTCCAAGTCAAAATCTTCAAGTTTGGTATTACACTTTTTCGGTAACTTAAAAAATAATGAAGCGTCTGGAGAGTCAAGAGTTTGGACCTTTAATACATAAGTACAGCTCCGGTACTTAGGTCCCTGGACGTTTATTATATAGTAGCCAAAATGTCGCACCTATTTATGCGGAATACAGGACAGATATATCGTCTCTTTAAGATTTTTAAGGGCTTGAAATTATGGACTTCTAATAATATAAAGGCGCCTAATTAATCGGATTTCATTTTTCAGCAATCTTTAGTCTTTTAGCCCAGTGGAATTAGTCAAAATGTCGGGAAAACCCGGCATGAAATTACGTTGAACTAAACATTGGTACAGATTCTCTACGACGAATAACAAATTAAAAGTTCCCTAATCTCACATGTGCGTGTCCTTGTTGATCCTGTTCTCGTAGAAGCGATTTCAAGTACTCAATAGACCACGAATTTCGCCTTTTCACGTCCTTGAGGGTTCGTACCTGGTACAGAACAATTGCAAAACGACGCCTTGTCCCAGAGATGTGACTGAAATATATTTTATACACATCGAGTCACGATCCTGGCATGGTGCAAGGACAAAGAGCCCAATCGTGCACAAATATCGCCATTTCTCTCCTGAGCGATTTCGCACAGAGCTGAAATCTAGTGCAAAGTAGCGCAAATGGTAAGCGCAATCAAGAACATTAAATTTCACACCGTTTTTGGTTCTCTAGAAGGACAACAGTAGTAGTAGTAGTAGTTGTGGGAGGTCTAGAGACCTAACTGGTAGGCCTATAAAACCCTTTCAGTCTAGCCCAGACCCCTCCCTCAATCACCACCCGCCACGAGGTTTCCATACTTAAATCTACCTGTCCTTCCTATATAGGTCTGGATATCTTTCCAGGATAGTTCCTTGGCTGCATCCCTATGCAAGTAGTGCCAAAATTAACCTGGCGTAGTCTTGTTCGTACTTCACAGCTGCACACAAAGTGGAGTGGAGTTTCCTCCTACTCCTGACACTCCGTGCAGCAGGTAGAGTCATCCCCAATACCTAAAATAAAGACGTGCGCCTCCTTAATCGACAGAGTGCCCCATTACTATTCCAACGATGGAGTTCAGGGTCTCCTGTCCCACGTTAACAGCCACTCTGTTTGACCTTTATCGGGCTTCAGCAGAAGGACAAGTGCTTCTAAAAAACGTGACTATTTGAGTCTTTTGAGATTGCAAAGTAGTTACAAAGAGGCGCTCAGGCACGGTGGTAGTACTGATGTTTGCCTGTTACACATTTGTGTCAGTTTGTGTGTTTTGCCACATAATACAGCTATACAGACTTAAATAGTACCTATTATGTGTTTTCGGTAATTTAATTTGATTTTTATGAAAGTTTCTATCTATAGGGGTTGTAGAAAAAATATAGTATGTTTTATTCCTACAGAAAGCTTTTTTCGGGACTCAAACAAAATTACCGTCAGATCTCTATTATAGCTTTATTGACAATCCTGGTACTAACCCAAGTCGGTTTTATCTAACCATATCAAATATTGAATATAAGAGAAGGAGGGGGAATGCCCCCTCACAATATTTTAGTCTGCTATCAAAATCTCATCTTATCGCTATTATTATATATACATTTGTTGACACAATTACATTGAACATAGTTCTGTTCTAAAAAAATTGCGCTTAAATTTTTAAACATTTTGTATAATATATCTGAATACTGAAAATTAATCTTTTGGTTTCACTTCAAAAATTAAATATTCTCTATACGTAAATAAAAATTATATTTTAAGTTGTGCCATGAATCAGTTTGCAATTTTGTAAATACCTTATTATTATGTATTATTTATTTATTATATTTTTAACGGCCTTGTAAGAGATATCTCACTGTAAAAATTTATATTTTACCTTAAAAGATTACTCTTATCCATGCGTGAATAAAAATATATTTTAAATAATTTTTTGCACCTGCATAGTATTGATCTGTGATATTTTATTAATCTTTTTGCATTAATTTTAATACACCCTGTACAATATATTTAAAAATTTGTGTTTTAATTTTTACACGCCCCTCGTTTTACTTCAAAAGTTAAATCTTCCCTGTTCTGAATTTTGAAATTTTTTGTCGCTCCCTGATATTTTTTAGTTTTTTTTGTGTCTACTGTAATGTGCTGAATTCAAATATGAGTTTCGGTTTTTAGAGAAGGGAAAAATAATATAAAATATTAGAAACACAAACCACAAGCAATCTAGAAAATTTTCAAAATATACTTCATGTTATATGGAAAAAAGTATCAAATATATTATTTTGATGTCTTTTTTCGGATGTATTCGCCTGGATCAGTTTCATATTTGAAAGTCCAACAGTAGTCTGTTAACATGTTTGGGGGTTCATTTTTCACTATACCGCTTTTCTATTTGAGCAATTTTGCTGGTGAAATTTTTCGCAGTCTTCATATGAAGCTGCACTTAAATTGTTAGGGAAGAATTCGAAATGGGATTGAAGAAAATACAGCTTAAGTAACATGTTGCAACCTAAAGTCTTGTAAGAGTGGATGAGTTCGTCAACTAGATTTTTGTAGTTCTTCGATTTCTTGTTACCTAGAAAGTTGTTACATACAACACTAAGGGTTCATTCAGATCATTTTTCAGACTGAGCACAATGTTTTTACGTAATGGCCGTAATCTTGGTTTCTGGATATACTGTCCCATTCGCATAAAAAAACCAACAATAATTGGTGTAGCCACTCTGCAGTCCTGTGAATAGGCAACAACTTTCAGGTTGGCGCCGATATTCAATTTATGACCTTCGTATTTTATGTTTTGAAGGAATATACGCATGTTCTCGTACGTTTTTTTCATATCTACAGCATGACCCAAGGGAACAAATGGTGGTTCGTTCTCATTAAACAATAAAACTGCCTTTAGACTTGTCTCCGAAGATTTAAAAAACAGTCGCCACTCAGTAGGTTTATAGTAAAGGCCAAGTTCTATCATTAAACTCGGAATATCATGATAGTTAACTTAGTCATTTGCCATTGAGATAAATACTGCCAGCATAGATTCGAAATTTGGAAATTTTCACTTCTTTTTGTAAAAGATTCCGCTGCTGTAAACGAGATCCAAGCAGCTGTGTCTTTGTTTCCAGAAGATGCAAATCACGAATAAGGTCGTTGAGCTCTTCCTGAGATTTAAATGGGGCTGTTGGTTCAAAATCATTTAATTCATCATCCGATTTCGAGTCGATTTCGTATTTTTCTAGAGACTTAGGGACAGGTATGCCAGAACTGTTACAAGGTACATGGCTTCATCGATATTAGGATATTCAATTTTATGTTTGCCTTTACTAGATTTTTGTTAAGCAAAAGTATCAATCATCAACATGATCTTGAGGTTCCCGCCAAATCACTTTACCACATATATAGCAGAACCTATTCTTCTAACCTTTCACTATTCACTAGTTCTTTGCACTTCGCTCGTATATCCAATACTAATGCTCCTACGGCCGTATATCGAGAGTACTAGAAGTAACGACATGTTTACAGGGCCCTTCGATAAATAGCTGACCTTTCGGCGACTACGGGACATGGTGAAATTTGGAATTACTTGGGGTTTAATGGGTATCTTCGTTATTTTAAGCTCTAAGGGGTTGACGCTTTGTAGGTGGGGGTCATTCCCAGACACCCCATGCGATGTTGCTAGAGTGTGCATAATGTTCCTAAACTTAGGGAAAAGGTAGACTTGGCAACATCGCACCCCGTTATGCTATAACAACTTATATATCGCACAGGTAAATCCCTTTACCTGCTTGGCAATCAATCAAAACATGTTGGTGTTTTCTATATTTTGGTACGTAATACGACAATTTACAGGTGAGTCTAACGGTTACACAGGTAGAAATTATCGAAATGTCATATTGGCGGGAACGATTTACAAAATAAATCTGAAAGGCGCCTGCATAGTATCGATCTGTAATGATTTATTGACCTTTTTGCAATCATTTTTACATCCTGTTCAATATATCCGATTATTAAAAAATGAAACTACATTTTAACTCAAAAGATAAATCATATCCATAGGCGAAATTGGTGGTCTATTGAGCACTTGAAATAGTTTCTAGGAGAACAGGGTAAAAAGAACATGACGCGCATCTGAGGTTAATTAGGGGTTAAAAAGAGACTTTTAATTTCAACGCACTTCATAAAGCATCTGTGGCGATTTTTAGAAATATGATATACTTCCCTCGTAAAAGAGAAGTATTGTAATCGGAAAAAATCACTCTTTGAGATGTTTTCAGCCCTTCACGTTAACATCTGTCTGTCTATTCGCAGCATAACTAAAAAACTATGATTTCAAATTTTGGACAGGAATTAAGGGTACATGAGGATAACCTTATAACATTTTGATAAAAGTCTAGTATGGCTAAACAAAATGGCGCCCTAGAGAAATGTTAAAAAAATTATTATTAAAAAACTAGTTATCCAATTTATCTCAAATTTTGCACAAACATCAAGTACTATGTTGGAATCAACTGGTGGTTTTTGGTACGAATCCAAGATGGTCGAACAAAATGGCGGCGTAATAAAATATTTAAAAATTCAGCCTGAAAAAACTACTTGATGGATTAATTTATTCAAATTTTGCACAAGCTAACTGGGTATAGGAATTAGCTGATAAAATTTTTACTAATTCAAGATGGTGGCATAATAAAATAATTATAAATTTAATCTGAAAAACTACTTAATGGATTGATTTCAAATTGTGTGCCATAATAATTGTGGTACCAATTTCGCCTGTCATCAACTGGTAAATCTGTGTTAAAAATTAACTATCCAACGGCCGAACAAAATGGAGGATAAAAAAAATGTTATGTAATCGTGAAAATATTCCACTTATCCAATTTACATTTTTTCTTGGAATTTGAGCATCCCTAGATGCCAAATAAAATTAATTAATGGATTGATTTCAAATTGTGTCAGTTCGCAGCATTGCTTAAAAACTATTGACTTAAAATTTTAGTCAAAAATTGAAAGTCATCTCTGGAGGACCAGGTAACATTTTGGTGAAAATCCAATACGGGGGGAGAATGTTAAAAAACTAATTATCAAATTTACCTCAACATTTGCACGAAAGTCAAGGAATAAACTGGTAACATTTTGATATGAATCCGAGATGAAATAACCCTGAAAATATTAGTTATTAAATTAATTTCAATTTTTGTGTAAGAATTAAGTATGATATAGAGATAAACTGGCAAAGTTGTGGTACGAATTTAATATAGCGAAACCAAATGGCGGCCAAAATTTTTTTTAAAAAATCAACGTAAAAAAAGTCTTGTTCAATTGATATTTTTGCAGAAAAATTAAATGTGAAAATGGGATAAATTGGTACGAATTCAACATGACGTAACGTAATGACGATATGTATTATTGTAAAAACTACTTATTGAATTTATTTTAAATTATACCCAAAAGTCAACTGTGGCGTAGGTAGAAGGAAATTATTACTAGGAGTCCAATATGATGGGACCGATTTTTTTAGGTAAGAATTTAAATGTCTGAAATATTTTTTTATTTTATTAATTTACTACGCAATACATTGAGACATTTATTATACAATTACCAATAAAAAATTATGGGACTGCGAAGCATTATAAAACTATGAAGGCCTTTATTCTATGCAAATCAGTCAATTAAAGTCTCCATATACAATATACCATCAATCTAAATGACTTGACATTTTAACTTGTTAATAAAACAGTTAGATTTAATGCAAGCCGGGACATTATACCATGATATTGTAAAGTCCGTGCACCCCCTAAAACTTTTGATTTAAGTGATGTTTTCAGGACCCACCACATACGAGGTAGTCCTTAGCTGCAAAACAAAAATTGCAGGATAAAAGATAGGATTACAATTTAAAATTACTTGGTGACATACAGGATATATAAAAAAATGTGAAATATAAAAGTTAAATTTTTTCGGAGTAAATGATACTGATAGTAAATAACATAGTCAAATCGAAAAGTAAATTGCCAGTTTATCAGTGTGAAAATATTTTCATTTAACATTAGTGGTAGCTATAGTCAGTGGGGGCTATTTAGGTGAAGTAGGTGAACTGCTACTTCACCAGGAAAAATAAACAAGCAAACATCTAACTATATTTATTACATTTATATTATTTATATCTCTTAAAATTTTAGTTTCTACATTCATTTATTCACCTAATTGGTAAAAAATAAACTGTACATCTCGAATAAATGTTTTACTTGATCGTTGGCGGCATGTCTTTTTAAAACTTTCAATCGAACTTCATTATAACAACTATAACAGTGGCGCAAACCGCTTTGACTTTGCTGGACGTGCTATGCTTAGTTTACGATTTTCCTACTATGTTGCCATTACAACGCGTATCCGATGACGTCGAGCCCAGCGCCATACAACGCTCTCGCTGAACTGCAGGCGCAGTACACTACACCCACGTGTCGTTCTGTTTGCGGTGGTTGTTTGTTTACTTTTATTTTCGCGGATTTCGCTGCAAACCGGTGGGTTCCTTTGCAGTTAACTTGACTGTTTTGTGTTATATTTAGTTATGGTGTTGTTACAAATTCAAATTCGAAGTTAGAATTTGAATAGAAGAATGTGATTGTTCAAGACTGGAATAAATTAAAAGACGTCTTTGAATTTATTACAAACTGTGACAAATCTGATGAAAAATCAATCCGCCTTGCAAAACGATTTTTAGGTGAGATGAACGATTTTGAATTCGTATTTCTGGCATTAGTGTTTAATGACATTTTTTCAATCACGGACATACTATTTGACACTCTTAAAAAAAATCGCTTGACATTCATTTTTGTATATCCAATATGTTGTGAGGCGCAAATTCTATTACAAAAATAAATCATTACAAACGTGAGCTTGGTAAGCTTTCACCTGAAGAAATTAGAGCTAAGTATAGAACCCTTTTTTATGAAATATTAGACCACATTTTAATAAAAATAACACTAAGATTTCAAGACTGTGAAAAACTTACATTTTCATATTTGGCAGGTTCTGCTAAATTTTCCCAATGGCCCGTTTGAAAATTTGTTACAATTATATGGGGAAATATTTTCAAAAAGTCAACGACTTAAAAGTGAGCTTGGTCTTATTTTTGCCAATGAGAGTAATTGGAATAATATCGCTGTAAGGGCAAGTGAAAAAACTTAATAAAAATAAATATATTTTTACCAAAGCATAAAAATTGTTTTTCCTTATTATGACAATACCGTCGTCAAGTGCTTCAGTGGAAAGAAGTTTTTCTTGCTTCAAATGTGTAAAAACTTATTTAAGAAATACAATATGTCAAGAAAGACTTACTTCTCTTGGCAATATTTCAATTCAAAAGGAATTTCTGGAGGAGATTAGGGCAACTCATCCATTTTATGAGGATGTTATAAATAAATTTGCTGCTATGAAGGATAGGAGAATTGATTTAGTATACAAAATTTAGGTAAGTCGTAAAAAAATATTCTACCCCCTTCACATTTAAACAAATTCTGGAAAAAAAATTATTGCTATATTTTCTTGCTTCATTTGCACTTCACTTACTTTTTCACCCGCGAGCCGCCACTGGCTATAGTCTATTAAATTACTTTTATAATTGTTATTCATACCCAAGCATGCCCTGTATGTAATAACTTGGTGTAACATAGAATTTAATTATTAATTTAACTCAAATACCTGTACCTTAACTTTGTAGCTTTTTTTAGTCGTTAAATGAGCCTTTTTATTTTTATTTAGGCGCAAGTTTAAAAAATACATGGTAGCTATAATAACGCTGACTAAAAAACTGTAAAAATTAGGTATTATAGTTAAATCTAATAGAGTTTGATAGTTGTTATATTCATGTTTTTATTATTCATAATGACAATAATAATATAGTTGACGTTACCACTACACCTAATAAAAAAAATGAAAATTTTCAACAGCTAAAGATGCATAGCTTACATAATATAAAGAAGTTTTCGTGAAATTTGCGTTTGTCTGAAATTTCGGAAAAGATATTTCAGATGAAAAACTTAAAAAGTAGATTATTACATTATTCCCTAAGTATTGGGTAACTGATTATTATCTTGTCAGTAAAAGCTTTATAAAGTAATATTGGTTTTTGTATTTCCTTTAATATTAAATTCGTTTATATATCATATAGGTATATTGCTACAAACTAGGCCACATATTGATTTAAATATTCTACTACCTAGCCTTAAATGTGTTATAAAATTCCACTTAATCTAGAGTTTCCGTCCCGTTCTGTTACGAAAAAATTAAATTATTTCCTTGCAGTTTGCGGAAGTATTACAGTGTAAGAGCATCAAAAAATAAATTATTTAAATATTGATAGGAAAATAAAGGGGATTTATTTTAAACAGAAAAGAAATTTTAATTTAAGGTTTTTTTAAAGTTTTAATTTTAAAATGTATAGAATCTTCTGAAGAGTTTTTGGAAATATCCGAAAATTTCTATTTTAAAGATTTCGAATAAGTCAATTTTCAACATCAATTTTGACGTTATTGAGATTTTGACAAGTTTCTCAATAACTTTTCCTATTTTTCCGGAAAAATCACACCTCGAGGGAAACTTTAATACGGTTTATTAGGAAATTAAATATGCTTTCTCCTGGTGTAAAAATAGGTATACGGCGGGGTTTTATTTGAAATAACAAAGAAGTTTAGCTCTGAATTTTTTAAACACACTGCAGAACTTCTCAATGTTTTATTTTGAGGTTATGTTATTCTTTGTGGAATAGAGAGCTGTAGTGTTCTGTGCTTTCAATACACATTTCGGACCCGAACACTCAGATCCCAAAAACACATTGAGGAGCTGAAATATAAGAGCTGTTCCGATGTATTAAGGGTCTGAAATTTTGGCTCCCCAGACACTTCCAAAAAATAAGGGACGACAATGCATGACAAAATACCATCCTACACATCTCCCGGTCTATGGAGGAATCTATTTCCTTGTAAGATTATTTTTATAATTATAAATTTTGATAAATGCTGATAATACTACCGACTACTTTGAACTATTTTATACAAGCCCGAAGAGTTAAATCTCAAAGGGAGGCGGCGCGGCGCGGCTACGGCATACGGCAAAGTTATTGAGAGTTATCACTTATTTAAAAAAAATCGGTAAATCTCCTTTACCGGGACCTTCCCTCATTATGATTTTTTTCCATTTGTTAGGAATAGTGAAGTGTGATCCAATTTAGTTCAGTATATAGTCACAGCATGTCTTTTCAAACATTTTTATTGTGTGCCATTTTGTTCCATCATATTAGATTTACTAGTTAATTTCTATCTATGTCACACTTGATCTTTGGGCATAATTTAAAATTAATTTATTAAGTAGTTTTTAGTAGTGCAATTTCTTTAATTTTCTACAAATTTATAAAATACATATATACAAATTGCGTATTAAGCTGTGAACTTCAGTTATATGCAACACTTACCCAGTTCAGTATTGCATAAAAATCTAGGTATATTGAAAATATACCCATTATGCTATTCTTTTCCTATGTATTGTGTACATCTTATTGTTTCGCTAAAAATCTAGGCTTCTTTTACATATTGTTCTTACCAATCTATCTGAAAATCTACAACGCAGGAATCGGAAAGTTAGGTAATAGTGTCGTTCATTTCTGTATATCTATGATGTGTGGAATATAGGGCGATACGAAACTTTTACTCAATTTTAATTTTTAAAGTATTTTTGATGATTTACCAAAATTTACTTTGTATTCAGTACTATGAAGATGAATATTTAATAACATATCTAATCTATTCATTTTACATATACGTATACCTAAGCTCGTTTATTTATGTTTACTTTATTCTGAATGCAAAACATCTTAAAAGAATTTATTGTAAGAAAACTATATTTTTGTATGTCAAATATGTACAAAGAGATTTGTAGACCATTGTTCTTTGTATCTACATACACCGGTTTTGCCCCGAAATTTATGAATATATAGCTTAGAGAAAAAAGTTGCATATATGTAGTTTTGCTGTCTAAAGAACGTTAAAATAGCAATTACAAGTTATATTGACCCTTAAAGAAATTAGTCGTTCATACAAACCAATTAAATATTAGGAAGAATATCATATCACGGACGTCAATTAACACAGAAGAACAACATTTTGATTTGCCAAAGGAAAGAGACGTTAAAAGTTAAATATTCCAGATTTGTGCACACATCTCACTTATGCACCATAATGCCAAAAACTCGTACAGAAACTAACAAAAATAACACTAAGACTCATAAAAATCTCCTAAGTAAAACGCTATTATGCAAAACATCAAGGCTTTTTTCGATTTACGATTTTACTATTTGTTGAAAAATCCTGTACTCTTGCGCTTCACAAAAATGCGACGGTATTGCCAGTTTTCAAGCAATGACGTATTTAAATAAAAAATAGGTTATTTGAATGTATAGTTGTTGATAATAATTACAAATAGTTAATGAAATATTACAGAGGTTGTTATTACAGTATTAGAAGTACCCTAAATATTACCTCGCGCGTAACAGGATTAGCTGAAATTAGTTGCCGAGAGCCCCAGTTAGGTCTATTTGTTTAGATATATTTGTATGCGTAATTCAATTCGGGGATACGGAACTGCTCCATATATAGTAGATATACTGGCAATACCAGCCGTGAAATTGCGCCGAGCTAAGCGGAAATTTCTCGATGGATCTCTTCTATAGGGAATAAAATGCAACGTTATGATCAATTTAGGGAGCATTTTATTTAAAATTTTTAAGGTTCCTAGACCCCGAAAAACATGTCCTTCCATTTCCGTCGTTCTGCCTTTGCAAGGCATTGCTTTACTTACTTATTCGATTGACTTCAAAATTTGGTCATAAATCAGGTGCATATGGAGATCGATTGGTAATATTTTGGTGAAAATCCAATATGGCAGCACAAAATGGCGGCCTCACAAAATATTAAACAACTCATTAATAAAACACTGCTAATCGAAAAATTAAGTGACGTATAGGGATGAGCTGGTAAAATTTTGGTTTAAAGCCAAAATAGGGGCCTAATAAAATATCTAAATATTCGATAAAATTACATTTCCTAGAATAAAACCTTTTCTATGGAGGAAAATAATAAATGACAGCATCTTTTTTCTACACCTTGTACATAAAGTTATAAAAAGGAAATAAATAATAATAATGATAATAAATAAGGACACAGACAGACCCCACATTTGTAATGCTAGGCATTACAACTATGCTACCCAGAAGCAATAGGACAGAAGACCCGTCCCAGTACAGGCCCATCAACTGTTTGCCCACCATGTATAAGATCCTATCAAGATGCATTGCAAATCGTATCTATTACCATATTGACAGCTATAACCTATTAGCAGAGGAACAGAAGGGATGCATTCAAGACCATCAAAGATGCAAAGAACAACTTATCATCGACTCTGTGGTATTTAAGCAGGTACCGAAAAAACAACACAACATACACACTGCGTTTATAGAATATAAAAAGGCGTTTGATAGTGTACTACATTTCTCGCTCATAGACGTACTAGGAATATACAAAATTCACATTATGATCATCAATTTCCTGGCAACTATCAAGCACCAGTGGAAAACGAACTTGGGGATCAGGTTCATTTTTCACCTGATCATCAATAGGGGAATTTACCAAAGAGACTCGTTAAGTCCACTTTGGTTCTGCTTAGCTATGAACCCCTTCTCCACGTTGCTCAACAATACAGGACATGGCTTCATCATCGAAGCCAATAGTGACGATTCCCGAACCATATCCCTTCTTCTGTGTATGGATGATATTAAGCTCTATGGTGAAAACCATAACCAACTAAAAAAGCTTATTGACATGACATACACCTTCTCGAATGACATCTATATGGAATTTGGAAAAATGTAAATCCTTAAAGATCCAAAAAGTCAAATTCATTAATGGTGATGTAGCCCTACCTAATGGAGAAATAGTTCAAGCGATGAACCAAGGAGAGACCTACAAAACCGTGCTCTTCTGAAGACAGAACTGAACGCCGGAAATCTCATTACAGCAATTAACACCTGTGCAGACCTACAGTTTGGGAGGAAGAACTAGAGGGACTACAACAAACTCCTCGCCTAATGATGACCAAGTAGAAGTCACACCACCCAAGGTCATAACTCTCCGAATGACTTTACCGCGAATTCGCACTCCCGACAGCTGCAAAAATTGAGATTGATTTCTTCACCAACAGGCAAAACATCAAGCCTCCACCACATAGTGACCTTAAGTGACAACTTGTACTCTCCACTCAATCTCGCAAGTGACTATATCATCCTAAAGTCACTTTCAGACAAACAAGAACAGTGCTCTCAAATGTCAATGCAGGGCCGACAACGTAATGACCTGAATCAGCTACACATAGATAAGGAAGCATCCAACAGATGGCTGAACGATGGACAACTATTCCATAGACAGAAGGATTTGTGATGGCAATACAGGACCAAGTTATTAACACACGAAATTCAGCATCAAAGACCGGTCCGTTGAATTCGATAAGTGTCGAAAACGTAGTGAGAGATCAGAGACTATACATGGCACAAATGGCAGCCAAATAACATGTTAAAAAAATCTTATTGACTGTAAATTTTGGAGAAACATTAAATATGATATGAGGATAAACTGGTGCGAATTCAACATGTCCTAACAAAGTTGCGATGTGTGTCAATCTAAAAACTACTTCTTGAATTCATTTTAAATTATGCCCAAAATCAAGTTTGGCATAGGTAGAAACCGGTAAAATATTGGTTATGATCCAATATATTGGAACAAAATGGCGTCCAATAAAATTGTTTGGTAAGACAGTATATATGTGTACGTACTGAACGAAATTGGTACACATTTCACTATTCCTAATAAAAGGAAATATTCATAATGAGGGAAGTTCCGGGTAAAAGAAACTTACCGATTTTTGACTTATAAAATCGAAACGAATGAAGCAATATTGATGATATATGCTATCGGACATTTTACATCATAGCCCTTGCTATTAAGCTTGATAAATTAACAAAGCAGATAGTTGATATTTTTATTGAACAGTTAAATTTATTATGAAATATACAATATAGAATTGTATTTTTTCGACTTCAGTTACCGTAAAATAAAATCGCTTCTGAAGTTGCTGAGATAATTAAAATTAAAGATTAATACTTTCAGTATTATTGTTTTACCCTTCGGCTACCTTGGTTACTTTCATGCTACTCGGCTACCTTCACGAGTTTGGTCGTTTTTGATCATGTTTGGAAGCATTTTTGGACTGTTTCACATAATCTTAGCGAAAGACGGGAATATATGTTTTGAAGTATGATTCTTCTGCTTGCTTCAAGACTTTGCAGATGTCAAATCGGATTACCCATGACGAATCCAGGCATGCTGAGAGACCGTGCATTAAAAAATTTAAATTAAATGTATAAAGTACATGAAGCATAAATAACTGTTATTTATTTAAGATTGCTTCATTAGTTTCAATTTTTTAAGCCTAAAGCGAAAGAAAATCCGATTTTTTGCATTAAAATGTTTATAACAAATAAACAAATGATAGTTGGGAGTGGAAAACATAATGCAATTTTAGCCAACGTTTATATGGAGTGGTTCAAAGAGCATGCGAGAAATACTGCCCAAATCAAGCATAATCTTCGGCTTAGGTATGTGGATGGTAAGAACCCACACACACTGGATAATATCTCAACCAGGGTTCTAATCATTTTGCAACAATAAAAGAGGGCATCATAAGAACGCTTTACAATAGAGCGGTAACAACTTGCAATAATACTATGGACCTTGAGGCAGAAATTGAAAACATAAAAAGTATCTACTGCAGAATGGCTACTCTGAGAAGTTAATAAGTAATACAATATAAAAATTACAAAATTATCATCATATTACGATACATTCCGATCCACAAAAAACATCACTACCCTCTATTAAGGCAACATCTAAAAAGATTCGAAGAATAGCCGAGGATTTTAACATCGCGTTCAAATCGAGAAATAAGTTAAGAAACCGTCTGACAAAAACAAAGCCAAAGGACATCGACAAGAAAAAAGAATGCATTTAGCAAATCCCGAATAAGTGTGGTGAATTGTACATTGAGATAGATATGCATACACTAAGAAATCCGCATTTTTTATTTTTGCCAGCTTTGGAACATATTGGTATAAAGGTAGTATTATGACAGGCTTATATGTATGAATTTTTTTCAGATGAATATCACAACTTTCTATAGGGTAAAAGAGTAGCTATTTCGGTTACCGATCAAAGTGATGACGAAAACATCTCAGATGTTGAAGTATGTAAAAGAACGTTTGAATTCGGCCAGAGATCAATTTGGAGGAACTAGGCCAGATCATCTGATCAGACTGACAGTGAATAAATTGTAGAAGAAGAGGCTGACGGTGTAGAAGATACAGACGAAGATATTTCGGTGCTAGCTGAATCGCTATAAGGTAACAATTTTGTCGGGAATACAGAGCAGTGTACAAGCAGCTGCAGCAGGTAGGCAGAAATTCGAGAACAAAAAAAAAATAGCGAAAGGCAAACTAGATTAGCAAGACAGATTTTTGAATCCTGGCCAGAATAGAATAATAGAAGAAAGCTTTGTAAATATCCAGATTGTAAAAGAAAATATTATGTGTTTTTTATGTATTAATAAGGATCGAAATTATATTTATATTTTATAATTTTCGTATCGGTTAGATATTTCTTCAGTTTCATATGTTTTCAAGATGTAATTTTATTAAATAAATACAATCTTTTCCTAATTTTGTGTTATTATTTAGAGTCAATTTTAATATGCTCCAAATTTGACTCAATATGTGTCAGAACTGGTATTCCAATATGTACCAAATTTGGTACATATGCATATATCAATTGCAGGGCCGTTCCTACTGGGTGTGCAGCGCGTGGCCCTCATGCCGGCGACCAACTCAAAGGGCTGCCGCCTATCAGTTGGGATTTTTAAAAAGTTTTAAATAATAAAATCAGCAAACTTCCAGAAATAGCTTTTTTTACAATTTCTATAAAATACCTGATGACGCTCTTAGAAAAGCACGTATGGATTTAAAATTACAGACCTATGATAACCGCAAAACTCATAGAGACTTAGATTGCATCTTATTATTTAATGAAATAATATCATTCAGAGAAATATTTTGCTTACAAATGTCTCCATTTGAGATATTAAACGATATTATAAAAAATGACCTAATTTCATGTTTTCCAAATTTTACTTTAGCATTAAGATTTTTTTTAACGTTGCCGGTTTCAGTTGCGCCTGGAGAAAGAAGTTTTTTTTTAATTAAAAATTATTAAAAATTTTGTTAGATCAAATATGTCTCAAGATCATCTGAGAAATTTGGCTATTATTTTAATAGAGAGCGAAATTTCCGAAAACTTAGACATGTCAAATATAATAGATGAATTTACCTTGAAAAAAAGCCAGAAACATTTCCTTATAAATCAAAACGTGCAGTATTTTATAGTATCTTCAACTTAAGTTCTTTTATTTTACCACTCTCTAATTTCAAGTACTTATTACCAACATAATCATGTTCCTATTTTTTATATATGTATATTCCTTATTTCTTTGCTGATAATATAAAAGTATGCCTACCTAGAATTCATTTGTAGCTTTTGGATAAGTAAAAAAAACATTCTGTGTTAAATATAGGGTTAAATATTTTTTAATTTAGTTAGGTAATTTGTGTAGTCTCAAGTTAAATGTTATATTCTTATGTTGCCACTGTTGCCTAATATTCAATAAAACTTGTTTTTAGTTGTGCGTTTTTCTTTCAAATAGGGGGGGGGCAAATGTTCTGGTGTCACTCGGGCTGCCGACAGCCTAGATCAATTGTTTTCGAGTTTCTATTGAAAAAATTGAAACATTTTTTTAATATCCAGCTAAATAACATACATTTTTAGGCAAAACCAAAAATCTACTCCAACCAGATGAGATAGGTGCGTACTACTGTCTTTAGACTGATTGCTAAATATAAAAAATCGGTAAATTTGTCTTTATCCACAACTTCCCGCATACAGATTTCCGCTACGGTAATGACCTTTATATAAATGCTATAAATTGTAATTTATCTTAATCTTTTTACTAATTATTTATTACCAAACCACTATATGGACCAATAAAATGAATTATCTGTTTGTACTGAAACTCTTTACGCGAGAAAGTTGTGGTTACAGGCAAATTTACTGTTTTTTATATTTGTTTTTAATTTACTTTTAAATTACTAATATTATTGTTATTATTTATTTTCATAACTATGTCAACTATTATTTTCCCCAACAAAAAGTTATATTCCAGGAAAGAGAATTTTACCGAATATTTAAACATTTTGTAAGGCGGCCATATTGGATTTTGACCAAGATGATATATAGAGATATATTCCGCACACAGATTTAGGGATCATAAAACTTAAAGATCTCTCGGAGTTCAAGTTCAGGCCTTACCTGTGGGTTATTTCAGTCCAAGGTACAGGTTCAGGCAAGCAGTATCAGAGAGATCTACAGATCTGAGAGATTCAGCTGCATTATGCATCAGTGGCATGTAAACAGACCAATCATATACCTTTCAGGTATACTTTTTGACTGGTTTGTCAAAGGATCTATTTGTGGAAAGCAGTCTCAGCGAACTTTCTGTAGGCAAAGTAATCAATTAGTTATGTTTTTAGAAGTAAATTTGTTGAGGGCTTAGGAAGGGTGTAAAAGACGCACGTGTTGTCTAGGTAATCTTGCGCTAGCGAGTCACACTTATCCTACACAATAGAAAATAAAACCAGCAAAAAATCATTATTGACTTAGGTAAATTAAGTTTGCAATTCGTCGAACATTTCTCACAATGTCTCCACGACTTGTTCGTTTTACAATAATTGCCGTTTATTTACCGTCTCGACGTTGCTTGATTGGTGAATACTATAAAGATAATATAGATTAATTTTATCTTATCTTTAAACCCGTTATATTGATAAGCTGTTCGTACAATCAAAATATTTATTAATTCATTTATATTGTTTCACACATACGTTTTTTTAAAATTTCCTATAGAATCATTTCTAAATTTACTAATTATATCATAAGTGATTTTTTGGTAATGGTAGAGCTGAATTATCAAGGCGTGAATTTCACGCCTAGAATTAGTTTAGATTTTTTGAAGGCATCTATCAAACAGTTCTCTCGATGTTTTTGGACTTTGGTACATATTGATTATTTTACACGAAAATTTTAAGTTGTTTCACAGCAAAAAAATTCTAGCACTTTCTTCTGCTTTTTTGACGAATAATTCAAGTATGACATAACTAAAGCATATGGCAACTCAAATAGTAGGTTTTCCACACCTCCAAGTAATTAAGGATACATCGTCAACCTGTTTTACGTTACAAATCGCGATAGGTTCAAGAATTAATCGAATTTCTGAGCTCTTTCTAAAATATCATTTAAACAAGAACGTCTTTCTGCACTATTGCGGCATGGAAAATATAGAAATTCGGAAAATGTATCATCCAAATGAGTTTCTAAACTAGATGAAGGTAAAGCTTCTAACGAAGCCCTATTTTCTTGCTCCTGACTAGCAAATAAACCAGCAATTTCTTTTTTGTCTTGACTTTCAAATATATATTTTTTAATAAGAAATTGACATAACATGTCATCTAATTTTTTTTGTTAAGTTAAACTTTCAACAGGAGCAATATTATCATAAAGGAATGACCAAGAAAAAAACGCTTCGTTAAATGAAAAAATCAGTATAATTTTGGATATGTAATTTTTTTTAACTAACTAACTTTTTAACTAAATTAAAAATGGAATTTGTCCTCAAAATAAAACTTGTGCTTTGGAAGTTTAAATTTTGAACCTAAGTATATTTCTAAGACATTTTTCTGCTTTTTGCACCCAATTTATTGTAATTCGATCAGATTGATGTGATATACCATGACTTTTAGAAGAATACTGATTTATTCAGTTAGTTGTTTTAAACATATTCTTTTAATTATTATCAATTTTTTCCTACCGTTGATCTCTTGTCTTAAATCGTGTCTTAATAAAAATAAAAAATATCTAAAATATTTTAGTATTAAATGTCAAATTAATATGCCTTAAAATAAATATTTAGTTAAAAAAATCATTATTCTACTATATTTTAGAAACTAATAGCGACCATTTTGGTGCAAATAACAAAATAATCTTGGAAATAAAATAGAGTAGAGTAGATTTAAAATTTATACATTTAAAGTTTTTGCATTTTGCTTTTTTGACGTCGCGACTTCTGAACTGATAACAACGTCAATTTTCGTTTAGTTTAAAATAATTATTTTTTACTCAATTAAATAACTAGATTTTGCTAACTTTTGATATTCATGTTAATTTCCGAGAAATCAGTGTTTGAACTTTAAGGAAAATACACTTACATTTTATCCTACCAAATAAACACTTCTTATTAAAGGAAAAGAAGAATTTTCTTTCTCTTAGCTATAATAAAGTGTGATCTAATTTAATTCCGCGCATAAACATCTAGTAATCAAATATTTTTATTGGGCGCCAATTTGTTTCACCATATTGGATTCGTACCAATATTTTACCAGCGGTTACTTATGCCACACTTGATTTTTGGGCATATATTAAAATAAATTAAATAAATAGTTTCTACAGTCACAATTAATTCAAAATTTCAATTGAACAAGAAGATTTTTTTTACGTTGACTTTTAAACATCTTATTTGGCTGCTATTTTGTTTGGCCATCTAGAATTCGTACTACAATTTTACCAGTTCATCTCTGTACCATAATTAGTTCTTGCACAAAATTTGAAATCATTCTAATAAGTAATTTTTTCAGGCATGCAGCCATTTTTTTTTTGGGCTACCTTGTATTCGTACCAAAATTTTACCAGTTGATTCCTACGTAATATTTGATTTTTGAGCAAACTTTGAGACAAGTTGGATAAACAGCTTTTAAGTAATACTTTTTTTAACATTTCGCTAGGCAGCCATTTTGTTTTGTCATATTTGGTCAACTCCATCTGACCCTTAATTCGATAAGGTTTTTGCACTATTTAATTTTATTATTTTTCCAAAATAAACGTGCAAAAATCTTTTTAAAAACAAGCTTTCAACTATTGCACGAAACAGTAAAAAAAGAATATTTAGTGTATGAAGTTAAGTAGTAAAGCTACAGAAGAACCCTCAGTGATCGAGGCGCAAGTAGAACATACCTAATAAAATCAACATAAACACAGGCATTTTAGAAACTCGAAAGCTTTATTTCAAGTGTGATGACGTGACACGCTTCAGGCTTTTAAGAAAATATTCCATTTTTTAAAAGTTCTATGTTTATGTATGCTTCATTAAGGGGGAACTGCACGCAGTATTATGGATCAATTGCAAGTCTTCCGCCGCTGCAATGTTATGTTAAAACTATAAGAGATATGTATTAGCTTCAATGTGATTTCAATGGGAAATATGTATAGTTGGGCGCTAAATGCGATTTTTTTATGAAAAAATCTAATCTCGAATTATAAAACAGAAGTAGATTTGTCCATTTTCGACCTGTTTTGGACCACTTTTTGACGCAAATGCCGTCGGATATAATTTTTTTTCCACAAAATGGCTCTTTACCGCTTTGCATTGATCCTTTGTCTACGTAACTGCAAAATTTGAAATGGTAAATCGTACCCATGTCTTTGTATTTCTGCAGCGCGTAAACCCTTTTGAACCCCTTTTTTAAACGAAATGTAATTTAAATTGCCTATACATAACACATTTTTTTGAGGGCGGACCCGGACGTGCAGGAAGGTTTTTCTAATACGTAGGTACCTTTTCATCTTCCTTTGAACTTGACTAGACCTAGTCGCTGGTTTTTCACTTTTTGCGTGCAGTTCTCCCTTAAGTATTTACCTGCTTGCACCTTTATTCAATGAAGGTGAGGTTCTTATGCAGCTTTACTATTTTACTTCATATACCAAATATTATTTTTAGCTTTTTAGTGCAATACTTTATAAATAAAAAATTATGTTTTATGTTTATTGTTTTTTTTTCCTTTTAATCATTAGAATTTGTATATAATTATATATCGTAATATCTTCACTTGTGCGTAGACATCTATTTAATATTAAATTGTATTTAAAATCAAACTAGACCAAACACGACGGGACTATTTTCTTCAGTAGAGGAACTCCTATGGTCACCTTCCGACTCCATCATCAGAACCTGAACGACATTAATGTTTACAGTATTGTTTAGTTGTTGAGGAGTTTCAATGGCTACCTTTACGCTCCATCGTCAGACTCTGGACACCACCATCAGTCTGTAGTACTCGCCATTCAACTAGCCCAAACACGACGGGGTTATGTTGTGTATAGTTGAGGAGTTCCTATAGGTACCCTCCGGCTCCATAATCAGACCAACTCCATGATACCATTATTGTATTGTCACCGAAGTTACATAGGCATGCGAAATTTTAGCTCAATCGAATTCAAGCAAGTAAGTGCTCAAAAAATGAATTAGAAATTTTGAACCGGAAAGGCAGACTTA
This sequence comes from Kuschelorhynchus macadamiae, assembly GCA_030620095.1. NCBI lineage: Eukaryota > Metazoa > Arthropoda > Insecta > Coleoptera > Curculionidae > Kuschelorhynchus > Kuschelorhynchus macadamiae. The sequence continues at coordinate 475,496 of JAUTXW010000938.1, forward strand.
CGAAGGAAGCATGTTAAATAAAAGCTTGTAAAAAGAGGTGGTCATTTATATTGAAAAAAAGTGAAATATTTGGTATTCAATTACAATTGGAAAGTAACGACATATTAATAAGTTCATACATGGATTAAACTATATAATCAGGAGAAGCAGCCATACTAGTAGAAACAAATCAAAAGTACACCGAATATTTTTATAATTTCACACGTTTTTGGGTAAAAGCTTTTGGTCCGTGGTTTTAAAACATCTTCTTCAACCAATGAACCAAAATCGACTTGTTCCTCGATTAAAAAATTGCTTTGTCTTTTTAAAGTAAAGAACTGATAAAATGTCAAAAATGAATCACTAGTATGAAATCTCCAACCTTTACTTTTTACTTGTCTTTTTGTTTTTATATATTAATACTTATGCAATGTTCATTATTCAACAACTTCAACAAATAATCTTACACCAAATTATATTTTCAAAATATCTGAAAATCCGTATCACAAAGGTTTTAAGGGCCTTGAAGATATGTAAAAACTTTTAAATTAAGCATTTTAATATTTTCTATTGAGCAGTGATAGATATGTTCACCATCCAGTCTGCATATAACATGACAAGTTAAGTAACAAAAGTATTCTTGGGTATTTTAAAATATATAAGACATTTTCAAAATAAAAAAACTGGCGTTAAAACGGCTTTATTTCATTTGTGTTTTAAATTAGAAGACAAAAACAGTATAATCAGAATTACCAATATTATTGAATATTGTATTATCTATCATAAATCATTTACATTCCAGTTCTTCCTTGACAGTACACTGGCTTTAAATATAGTGGTTTATCTACTGATAGACTTCCTAGGTTATTTATTTCTTTTATTCCATTAATTCTCTTATCCGTTAGTAGTTTAATGTTGTTTTTTTTGTGAATAAACCGCACCTATTATATCAATTATTGTCAATATCCATATTATTGTCTGAAATCCATTTCGTGATAAAACCTCATTCAATTAGTTTTAATCGTGCATCCCATCAATTACGTATTTTAATAGGATCGCCGTGTAGTTTTTATTTTAAAATTATAAGATGAGTATAGTCGAGAGAGTACTGCAACTAAAATCTAGCTCACTGATTTGATATAACCGCTACTGAAGCTATCGGAGATGTCAATGCAGATTTAGTTTCTAGAAAGAGCAGAAAACAACACATCTTCTTGTGAGCTAGAATATGTGCATTTACCTCATCAAATGCTTTAAAAACTTCTCCGGGAGCTAAAATCATTACAATTTCGAACCGTGCAATTTTTTTGGAATTATGACAATCTCGCTGCTTTTACAAAATGTTAGAGTTTAGTTTAAGTTTAAGTAAGTTAGTTAAAGTTTCAATCTTGTACAGTAGCGATTAGAATCTGAGAACTGGATACAAAAATTTGGCTACACGACAAAAAGAAACTCACTGAAATAAAAATAGAAATACAAATTTTTTATAAAAAAAATGATATTAGTGTTATAAATGCATTAAAAAGTAAAAAATAATAATTATATCTTGAAAATTTTACTTTATGAAGTCGACATTCAACTAGTAACCTAATAACTAAGAACATCACAAGAAATTATTTTTGCTTAATACTTCGAGTGTAGTCCTAATACCTCAAATGTAGTGTCTATTTGTTGTTTTATTGTTTTTTATTTGAGGTCTGCTTTACAATTTTTTTATATTTGTTTGACATTTTTTAGTTCTATTTAATTATTAGGTTTCATTGAAACCTTTGAAGGTCAGCTTTAAAGTTTTTTACAATTGAACGTCCCAAATAAAATAAACAAATACTGAAGTTCACCGTATATACATTTTTACTAGAATCTGGAAACAAATGTTATATAAAAAGCACAAATACATAATCTATACATTAGGGTGGATTGGAAAAAGTGAATTTTTAATTTGCTCAAAAGAGTAAACTTTAAAAAGTGTGGTTTATCTACCCTGCCATTTTTGTAAATATTAATGTTTGTTGGATTAATTTTTGACTTTCGCAAACAGCTTAAAGTTGCATGTTGAGACAAAAATTACGGTTTTAATAAAATTAAAAGTTTCTTTAAGTCTTTAAAATGATAAAGGTTATCACTCCAAAAATTCTATTTAAATCATAAACTAATACTAACTGGCCCCGCAGACCATGTTCTGCATTTTCCGTTAGATGGCGCGATGAGTTTCCAGTGGAATTTCCAGAAATGTTATTGAAGAAAAACATTTTGGTTTTATAGAAAAATTCACAATAAAATAATGCAAACAATAGTGTTGAAAGGTCTTGGCAACCAGATGATCATTTCAAAAAAAAATTAATGTTAATTGGTGCAGTACAACCTTCTCACGAACTTGGCTGAAAAATCTGGCTTAGTGTTTTAAATGTGTATATATATATATATATATATATATATATATATATATATATATATATATATATATATATATATATATATATATATATATATATATATTTATATACAGAGTTTGAGAAAAACATACGATTGCTACCCTCGAAATCAGAAGCTCCTCCTTTTTTTAAATCTGTAAAAATGACAGTTTTTTTTTTTCATTATGTTACCTTTATAAACATTTGACTTTTTAAAATAAATACAAGCTCTTTGATAAGTCACCGCAAGTACTCACGGTTGCTATAGTAAACGAGTGTCATTTTTTTTTGTTACCACTTTTTTTCGAAATGTTGTCCTGCTTTTATTAGTTAGAAGAAATTCAACCATTTAGATTAGCTAATTTACGTATCTCTACTTTACCTTAAATAAAAGCGTGTGGTGTTTTAAAAAATAAAGTACAGGGTGTCTGGAGATAATTTAAAGGGTACCCTAGAGACTTTATTGTCTGAGATATCAAAAAACTTTAAATACAAAAGTTGTTTGGATTTATCAGAATAGTTAGAATTTATAAGAAAAACAAACAAAAGACGATCGGAAAGTTAACAAATGAGCATCAACTTTGTTATTTTAAATGGGACACCCCGTATATTTTGCGTTATCTTTAAATATCATTTCTTTCTGATTTCAAAAATATATTCTTTGTCTATATTTTGATAAGTAGTTTTTACAATATTTAATTCTAAATTGGTAAACGCACTATACTCTGGAATTCATGCAATATGCGAATAGTGGGCTTTGATTGCAATAGTTTTTTTTTATTATGGCCACTAATGTCAAATTTCGTGCAGGAAAAAGTTGATATAATGGTGTTTTCGGATGTGGAAAAAGTATTTATTATAAAAATATATTATAGATATCATAATTTAACTGAGGTGCGTCATAGATATTTAGCAGAATTTCCAAATAATATTGCTCCATGTAAGGCAACAATATTGAATATAGTAAAAAAATTCGAAGAAAGAAAAACTATTCAGAAAAAAAAAAAAGAAGTGTAGTAAGAAACGAAGAAGATGATTTTTAAGTACTATTATTTTTCCAAGGTAATATTACGGACAATATACAGCGCTGGACAAATGAAACGGGGCAAGCGAATTTTTGGGTAAAATTCAAAGTCGAATATTTCTAAAACGAGAAAATATTATATAGGAGGCTGAACGCTCTTGCAAAACTTATTGCGGATTAATGGTTTTAAACGTAAATCTTACCTAAACTAAAAAGGTATTTATACAGGGTGGTAATCAAATTTTTTTGTTTGCTATTTTGTCTTTTTATTTTTGTTTACCACCCTGTATAAATTGCTACTGCTTGTCTGATTTCATTTGTCCGGTACTATAGATAAACGCACATATTTATTGTGGTGATATCATACTTCTTATATTATTATATAAGGTGGGCGACAGACTTGCGGCAAAACGATGTTGCCATGTTGCGCCTATACGCGACTATTATTTCATTAGCAATTGTTACAAAAAACTCAGAAAGATTTATTCGTGTTGCGGTTCGTGTCTTTGAAATGTCTAAATTGAAAATAAACAGTATATTAAAAAGACATAATTTTAAGCCATTTAAGTTCAACCCGGTCCAAAACCTGTCAGAAGAAAATAAGACACCAAGAGTCGAGTTTTGTCGCGACATATTAGTCGTCGGCAAAATGACCCGAATTTTTTTACAAAAATTATATTTCCGATGAGTGTGCTTTTGCGACGGCAGGTATGTTCAATCGTAAAAATAAACATTTCTGGCCAACTGAGAATCCAAAAAAAAACCAGTAGTTAAAATTCAGGGCCGCCAATCTTTAAACGTGTAGTGCGGAGTTTTAAATAATAAAGTTTTGGGCCCCATTATAATTGATGGTACAATAAACGGCCAAAAATATATAGATTTGTTGACGAATGAAATAGAGCACTACTTAGAAAACCTTCCTGTTGGGACATACAACCAGTTAACTTGGCAGCAAGACGGAGCTCCAGCCCACAACAGTGCTCCAATAACAGATTACCTTAATGGTAAATATAATTTGTGGATTGGGAGGCAAGGACATATTCTTTGGCCTGCAAACAGTCCTGACCTGTCCTCTTTAGATTTCTTTTTAAGGAGCTTTTTAAAAAATAAAATATATTATAATAGACCACAAAATATAAATGATAGTGATCAAAGCCCACTATTCGCATATTGCACGAATTCTAGAGTATAGTGCATTTACCAATTTATAATTAAATATTGTAAAAACTACTTATCAAAATGTAGGCAAAGTATATATTTTTGAAATCAGAAAGAAAGGATCTTTAAAGATATCGCAAAATATACCGGGTATCCTATTTAAAATAACGAAGCTGATGCTCATTTGCTAACTTTCTGGTCGTCTTTTGTATGTTTTTCTTATAAATTCTAACGATTCCGATAAAATAAAAAAACTTTTGTTATTAAAGTTTTTTGATATCCCATGCAATAAAGTCTCTACGGTACCGTTTAAATTATAACCAGACACCCTGTACGTAACACAATTAATTTAACTGCACAGTTAGACAATATAAGTATAAAATTTACTATTATTTACCGTAATCAATTTTAATTTAATTAAAATGTGTTAAAGCAAAGTGCTAGAACTACAAGTTCGTATCTGCACTTTTTACGGAAATGTAATTTCTTTGTCTGAAAGTATTTAGTACCCATTTAAAACATTATAAAAAAGCAATTCTAACAGCAGAGGAAAAAGGCTGGTAATTTTATGCATCTAACTATGTTAATAATAAATCATAAGATGTAATTACCAACATAAATCGATGAATACATTTTTAACTATTTGTTTAGCAACTTTTTTGTTGTCGTCTGTCCGGTTTTATATCAGGTGCTATTTAATCTGAAACAGGTTTAATCAATTCTGATATATCTAGTACGACTTGATATACACCTTTCAATTTAGTCTCTAATATCACTGATATAATCTGATACATAAGATGGCTTGGTTAGTATCTATTTGATATTATTGCAAAATGATTAAGTTTTTTTATTGCTAGAATTTATCCACCTCAATCGGATAGGTTTCTTAGTCACGTTCTCTATTTTTAATGATCAGTCACTTGAGTTTGAAAACATGAAAACACTTAGCAGACCGGAAGCATCAAGGGAGTGTATAAAATTTCGGACACAAATAAGTAATAGAATAAGTAAACGAAAACACTTGTTTACAATTTTCACTTAATTTATTTTACAAGAATAAAACACATGACAATTCTTTCGCCAGCACTGTGGCAGTGGCGCCTATTCAGGTGAAGTAGGTGAAGTGCTACTTCACCAGGAAAAATAAACAAGCAAACATCTAACTATATCTATTATATATCTGTTAAAATTTTAGTTTTTACATTCATTTATTCACCTAATTGGTAAAAAATAAACTGTACATCTCGAAACTATAAAATTTATAAATATTTTACTTGACCGTTGGCGGCATGTTCTTTTTAAAACTTTTAATAGAACTTTATTATATCAACTATAACAGTGGCGCAAACTGCTTTGCCATGACAACGCGTACGTGATGACGTCGAGCCCAGCGCCATACAACGCTCTCGGTTAGTTGCAGGCGCAGTACACTACACCCATGTGTCGTTCAATTTGCAGTGGCGTTTACTTTTATTTTCGCGGATTTCGCTGCAACCGGTGAGTTCCTTTGCAGTTAACTTGACTGTTTTGTGTTATATTTATTTAAGGTGTTGTTACAACTTCAAATTCGCTAAATGTGATTGTTCAAGACTGGAATAAATTAAAAGACGTCTTTGAATTTATTACAAACTGTGACAAATCTGATGAAAAATCAAACCGCCTTGCGAAAGGATTTTTAGATCAGATGAACGATTTTGAATTCACGTTTCTAGCACTAGTGCTTAATAACATTTTCTCAATCACGGACATACTATTTGACGTTCTTCAAAAAAAAATCGCTTGACATTCATTTGAGCATATCCAATATAAAACGCTGTCGTGAGGCGCTCTGTAAAAAAAGAAATGAACATTTTTTTAGTATTATGTTGGATAAAGCAAATTCTATTACAGAAATAAATCATTACAAACGTGAGCTTGCTAAGCTTTCACCTGAAGAAATTAGTGCTAAGTATGGAACCCTTTTTTATGAAATATTGGACCATATTTTAATGGAAATGACACTAAGATTTCAAGACTGTGAAAAACTTATATTTTCATGTTTGGCAGGTTCTGCTAAATTTTCCGGATATAGTTTAAATTTTCCGACTGGCCCGTTTGAAAATTTGTTACAGTTATATGGGGAAATATTTTCAAAAAGTCAACCACTTAAAAATGAGCTTGGTCTTATTTTTGCCAATGAGAGTAATTGGAATATATCGCTGCAAGAGCAAATGAAAAAAATTTATAAAAATAAATATATTTTTATCGAAGCATATAAATTGTTTTCCCTTATTTTGACAATATTGTCGACAAGTGCTTCAGCGGTAAGAAGTTTTTCTTGCTTCAAATGTGTAAAAACTTATTTAAGAAATACAATATCTCAAGAAAGACTTACTTCTCTTGGCACTATTTTAATTCAAAAGGAATTTCTGGAGGAGATTAGGGCAACTCATCCGTTTTATGAGGATGTTATAAATAAATTTGCTGCTATGAAGGATAGGAGAATTGATTTAGGATACAAAATTTAGGTAAGTCGTAAAAAATATTATACCCCCTTCACATATAAAAAAATTCTGGAAAGAAAAATTATTGCTATATTTGCTTGCTTCATTTGAACTTCACTTGCTTTTTCACCCGCGAGCCGCCACTGCACTGTGGCTTTATCAGATGTTTTATCTCATATAAAAGTGTAACACAAACTGTTACCTCAATCGGGGTTTGCGGATATTGTACAAGTAAAATAGCCGTTATAGCCTAATAAAGATTTTACAATATGTCAGGCTGTCCCTGTGGTCTCTGGGTGCGTGTATTAGTCGTCTGCGTCACACCCTGTACATCATCAGTAAAAAGAGACCTTTTTGATTAGCATATAATTTGTAGGGTGTTCCATATAAGATAATATAACTTTGTGACCATGACCATTCCTCTATAAATTACTAAAATTCCTCAACCAAACCTGTTCGTTCTCTATTCGTTAAATCCAACCAGATCCATCTCAACCATTTGTTCTATAGTCTTACACAGTTATTTTCCATCCGCTAGTCCGATACATCGGGTTACGGATGTATAATAATAATAATAATGATCGTTTATTATTCACTAAAAAAAAATAAATACATAGTTGTTTTCACAAATAAAAAAAAAACATTGTGAATAAAGGCTAGCATTTCAGACTTTTGCGCAAAAGGCAGATTCTGTTCTTACAATGCTGCCACATATCTTAATGTCCTACTTATGCATGGCAAAGATAAAACTGTTACTGCCAAAAATATTCAGAGTGGCGTCACTTAAAAACAGCATATTATCAGATATAACAACATATATAAAAACAAGAATAGATATGACGTCACTAAAAATACCATTAGCAGTAAACGTCTTGAGTAGTAAATAAAATATATCATAAGTAAAACAAAGGTGTTAGAAGAAAATAAACGGAAAAGCGGAAGAAATAAAGAAAAAAAAAAGATAGTGCGACAAGAGGAAAATGAAAGTGCGAAAACAGGAAAATGAAACTAAAGATATAGAAAGAAAGAACAAAGGCTGATGAAGACTCTACATGTACTGTATACGTTCATTGCTTAGAAAGTAAATATTTCGTCAGTTTATGTTTAAAGGATTGTATTGAGAGTGTAGTTTGTGATAATTCAATGGGTAAAGCGTTGATACACAGTGCTATATCGTAAGAAAAGCAGCGTTTGAAAAACTCATGTTTATGTCTAGGGATGGTTAAAGTATTTCTACGTAGATTTAAATGGTGAACATCTGTTCGGAATTTTATTTTATTATACAAATATACTGGTACACGACTTTTTAAAATTTTGAAATACATACATGTTGCATGTAGTTTCCTTCTATTACTCATATTAAGCCATGAAAGTACTTTAAGTTTGTGGGATACTCGGTTGCTTCTTCTGATACCAAAAATTAGTCGGATACAACAGTTCTGAATCTTTTGCACTCTATGCAAATCGTGACTACCCAAGCACGGACCATACACATTATCACAGTATTTAAAGTGCGACAGGATAAGTGAATTACATACATCTTTTTTAATATTTTGATCAAGATAATGTCTATGTATATATAATGATTTTAATCCACAATATGCTTTTTTTGAGTGTTGAAGATACGTGATTCTTGAAACGAAGCTGGGAATCAAGAGTTAATCCTAGGCTTTTGGCATTTTCCACAATAGAGAGTCGCTGATTGTTAATTGACAAATCCATTAATTTGTTTATATTATTAATAACATTTTTGTTGCCAAACAACATTACTACAGACTTATTTGGATTTAATTTTAGCATATGATCAGCAGATGTCTGAAATAGTGAATTTAAGTCGGAGTTTATTTTATTTTTGGCGTCAATACATTCAGATGGAAGAAATGAATAATATAACTGAGTATCGTCAGCGTATATATGATAGTTACAGAATTCAAACTTTCTTTGAAAATTGCTAGTATAAATACTAAATAATATTGGGCCAAGTATGCTCCCCTGGGGAACCCCAGTTGTTATATTAAGTGAATCGGAAACCTTATTTTCAATTTTGACTCGCTGTGAACGATCAGTAAGAAATTATTTTATTAAGGTTGACGCATTGTTAGAAAACCCTATATAGTTTAATATAGAAATCAAGATACTGTGATTTACAAAATCAAAGGCTTTTGTAAAATCCAACAGAACCAAGGCAGTTATCTGATTATTATCGCGAGCGCAAAAAATATCATCTGTCACATCGGCCATTGCAGTCGAACAACTGTATCCTGAACGAAATCCAGATTGCTTTATAAGTAATATATTATAACTTGTTAAATGGGTTTTAATTTGCATCTCTATTACTCTTTCTAAAATTTTGGAAAACGTCGGTAACACACTAATCGACGTAAATTGACTCATGTTTTTGGGATCATTAACTTTTGCTAACGGTATAACTATAGCTTCTTTCCAACTAAAAGGAAAATAGTTACGTATAATACATTCGTTTATTATATGTGTTATATAATCAATAATACGCGGGCAGCACAAGAAGATAAGAGTTATATTTAGAAGATCTGAGCCAAAAGCTTTGCTATTTATTTTATTAATAATTTTGATAACATCCTGATTGCTAACAGTGGTAAACTTTAAAAGAGTATGAATATTATCTATAGTATTATTAGAGTAAAAGTTTATTAATTCCTTTTTAGGAATAGAAAGAGATTTAGTTAAGTCTATAAAAAAATTGTTTAATTTATTCACATCTTTAAATTGTTCAGGAATAGCCTTAGTTTTAGATGGTGTCAGCTTATTTAATTCCCGCCATTTTTCTTTCATCGTGGAATTTTGAAATTTATATCTATAATAAGATTTTTTTTCGTTTCGTATTGCCGCAGTTGTTAAGTTTCTTAACTGTTTGTAATAATTCCATTTAACCGGGTCTTTGGTATTTTTAAAGTTTCTAAGAGCCTTATCTCTTAAATTTTGCATTCGCTTTATATTATCTGTAATCCATGGTTGCAATTTCTTATTTCGTTTAGTACACTGTTTAATTAAAGCATGGCAATCGAAAAGTGCCTATACATTTATCTGTAAAAATCTCATTTAACAAAAATTTAGCTATTTAAAAGTTACGAATTCTAGACGATTTTTTGGACAGCTGCAAAAATATTCCTCTAAAATAAATTACGATATTAAAAGTTACAAGAAACTGTGAAACCCCTATCTAAAATTTTTAAGCAGTTTAGAAGTTATGGGGAAAAGTTTGGTTTTTGACCTGTCAATTTTTTTTAATTACCTCAATAAAACGTGCTTAGCTACCGTATTCGAAAATGGAATTATGGGAAAACATTTTTTTTGACAGACGTCAAAAAATATTTCAAATAAATGACGCCCCTAAAAGTGATATGGAACTGTGAACACCGTATATACAAATTTTAAGTAGTTCAGAAGTTAAAGGAAAAAAACAATTGTTTTTGAGAGCTGTCACAATATTTTTTCAAAACAAATTACTTCCCTAAAATTACATCGAATTTTGAAAACCGTATTTAAAAAAATTAAGCAGTTTAAAAAAAAACAGTTTTTTGTGCAATCTTCATCTCGTTGCAACTTCTGTATATATTCCAAGACATTAACGAAACCATCCATTTTGTGTATTTTTTTAAGTACTTTCTGGCGCCGTAACCAGTTTACCGACCAAACGATTATCTTGTAATATCTCTTCAAATTACGCAACTTTGCCCTAATTTAACCGTCCTTGTATCTCTTACCGTTTGCGAGATCCCAATGCTCGTACCTCAAATTTGTAACACTCTGTATTTGTCTATTTTTGAAGCGTCGTAATTTAGTTGATCCAATGGATACATCTGATCAGACATAAGAAAATACCCTTAATAGCTAATTGTGTGTACCTCTCATAATATATGCACGATTATAAAGTTTTTTAAAAATATTCGGTAAAAGTAGATTCGAAAATATACCCATTTCGGTAATTAGTATATAAAATGTAATAGTACCGTTCAAACATTGATTAAATTAGTAAGAAAATGAAAATTTCAAAAGTTGTCGTTAAAAATCACAGTTCTCTTCTCACAAGAGAGTTCTTTGCACACAATGAAAATCCACATACACTTAAACTCGTCAGTTTAAAATACAAATCGTAAAAACGACTCTTTAACGGGTAAATGCACCAACATAAATCGAAGCGAGAAAAAATATCAGAGAAATATTTGCTTTAAACAAGCCAAAACTCAGCCGTGACATCTATCACAACCGACATGTTAAATATCTCGGTAAATTTTATTTACATCCTAGCTCAAGGCCACCTATCATTTCGCGTCGTATATAGATCGGTACCTATTGATTTTTGACTTATATGTACACTTTCTTCTTTAAATTGAATTTTCACCCACTTCCTGAGTAGTTAGAGGGAAATGTTATCCAAGCTTTTTCGTAGTCAGAAAAATATTACATCCGCGGGTCTATTCGCAGTAAGCGGCAAAATGAGGTTAAAGTTGGAATTTAAATTATCAACTTTAAAAAATTTCAGTAATTTAATCGTGTAGTTATAAACTCGAAATTTGATCACGGTCTACCTAAAAATATCTTATTTCGTAAAAATAAATACCCTACGAGCTTAGATATATTAGTTTCCTTGTAATACAGGATAATGTTAAAAAATTCACTTACCACTTCAGTTTTTCTTAAAAATGTCCATTTTTCCGACAGAGATGGATTTAGATTTCTGTTCTAGATATTTCCTATGAAGAAGTATGTGGAACATTTCGATAAGACTCACCCACTTTGAGATAAGCGCCCCATCGTTCCAGAAAGTTTCATCAGAAAAAAATTAAAATTGCGACCTCGATCGTGTTACATCGAAGTTGACTTTTTTGGTCAACTTTGCGATATCAAAGGTGGTACAGAAAAATGTTTCAGACTAATTTCGAGATCCACGTCTTCTCTAAAAATACATATCAAATTAAATGTCCTCTCTCTAATAGTTTGCAAAATATGCCCTCCGAAAGGTCGAAAAACACGGTTTTCTGAAATGACATGCCCCACGCCAGGTTTTTTTTGCTGAGTGTGAGAGCCATAGTAACAAAGTAAACAAAGTAAAAACTGATAAAATAATTTTTTTTGCTACGAGTTCTCTTCTTCCGGGGCTGTCTTGTTGTATGTTGTAACAGTGTGGTGTTTGATATAGCAGCTGCAACGCCAGATTTTCTTTGCTGCGTGTGAGAGCCATAGTAACAAACGGACGTTTGTTAACAATAGAGGACTATTTAGGTCCAATTAACATTTAATAATACGTTGTTATTTAATGTTTGTTTATTTCGATACTTTTCTAGTAATTTACTCATCGAAAGTTTGGTTTTTCTGAATTAACTGTTTAGAGTAATTAGAATTATCTTCATGCTTTCTGTACCTAAATATTTTTCACTAATTATTTTCTTAAACTTTTTTAACAGGTTCCACAATTTAACTTTTAAACACGGGATTTATTCTGTTTTATTGATTCTCGTCTCAAGGCTGTTGTTAGTTCTAAAAGCAACAGTCGCATCTTTATTTTTAAAAAACTTTTGAGGTTATATTTTCTGTATAAGTAAAAGAATGAAATTGAGTATTTTCTTTGAACTTAATATAGGATAAACTAACTGTAATGCTTTTTTATATTGTTTCTTTTTTACTATGTTGTCTATGAGATTTTTATGATAACCGTTATTCATCGCTATTTGTTTTATTAAATTTAACTCTTTAGTATAACTTTTAGTGTTTAGAGGTATGTTGATCAGTCTATAAAGAAAACTATTATATGCTGATATTTGATGTGCAAAATGATGATTAGACTCTGTATGAGTTGGCTTATAGAAAATTTGAAACTCGTGTTTATTTTTCTTAACAGTTATTGTTAAGTTGATATAATGGCATGTTTTACTGGTACTGACAGACAATTAAGACAACAATACTTACAGACAAATAAATTTTATAGTTGAATCAGAAAATAAAGGAAATTAATTTCTTAGACACGAATAATAATTTCGAATGAAAAATTGTAGAGAAGTTTTACGTCTAAATGGTTTAGATACTTTTTTGTTACTATTAAAATTGATATAGTTAGGGAAGATAGAAGTTAAGGCATGCTATGACAAATTTTCAAAAAATGGTTTTTCAATTTTTATTTAATCTATTAAAAAATATAAACTTTCTTTTTAGAGAATCAGGCTTTTAATAATTCTAAAAAATTAAAATCATCCTTATAAAGCAGGAAGTCTGAATTAGAAAAAAACGTATTTTATATCATTTATATATTCAGGATAGCTGGAATGTATGGAAATGGTAGATTATTTCTAAAAATAATAGAGTTAACAACAAATTTTAAATGAAAAAGTTTAGAAATGAGATACTAATTATACAGCACTGGTATTACAGTCGCAGCAAAACAAAGTTGTTTTTTTTAAAATTTAACACCCTGTATATCATATATGCCCATCTAATGAGTCTCTTGTTGCCCTTATACCTGGTTCTTGGTTTGATACCTTTATTTTTAAAGACTCCCAAGAAATTAAAAATACACAGGGCCAATTTTTCGAGTGTCTTTAAAGATAAGGTAGCGAACCAAATATATTTGTAATCAGTAAAAAGAGACCCTTTTGATTGGCATTTAATATGTGGGGTGTGCCATATATGAAAATGTAACTGTGTGACCATGACCATTCCTCTATAAATAAATTTTCTTTACTTCAATTGATTTTTAACTTTTACTAAAATTCCTCAACTAAACCTGTTTCTCTATTCGTTAAATGCGACCAGATCCATCTCAACCATTTGTTCGACACATCGACTTAATAATTGTATCAAATGCCTTACTGAAGTCGGTGTTTGTAACATTAATTTGTGTTCGGTCGCCCATAGACTGGGTGATAAATTCAGTATATTACTGTCAATAGACCTACGATAAAAGTATTAAGAATGGCTAGAATAGTTTACTAATAGGCCTATAATGATTTAAATTAGGCTTATCACTACCTTTAGGCGGGAGACTCAATCAGTTAATCCCTTATATTCAAATAACTTTTTTGGTTACATAATTTTTTAATTAATTATCCAACCAAAATTTAAAAGGTTTTACTTTATTACGCGAGGTATAAAGATTAATTTTTGCAGAATCCGTTCCGTTATTTTTCTCAGGTGTACACTAAATAAAGTCTCATTTTACTTAAACGGTCTATTATATAGTTAATAAATTATCTGCTTTTAATCTTTCGTGTCGCCAAATCGGTATATTAGATTGCGCCTAACAAGATTAGGCGCAGAGTTGCCAAGAGTGCGAGTTAGTTTGTTTAGAAATATTTGTATCGATAATTCAATTCGGAGAAACGAGAGTGCTACAAACTATCAACACTGGCCATGAAATTGTGACGATCTTGGCGGAAGTCTTACCATGGATCTCTACTATAGGGAATACAATGCAAAGTTGTTATCCATTTAGGGGGTGTTTTATTTAATGATTCATCTATATGGCGTATTATCTTCTCTATCGCACTGCCTGGATGCTAGTCCCTTGAAAATTCCTTATAACCTTTTATTTGAAAAGTCTTCTAACCCTTTGTATTGATAAGTTTGAATAGACACAATACGTAATTTCACTACTTACAATTTCAGCCTTTATAAAATAATCGTAAATTATTTACTTTATAACACTGCTGAATGTAGATCTTGTATCAAACATCTTGCTCGGTGTGTACTTCAACATGTTATTAAATAAACTGCTAATAAATTGATAAAATAGTTTTTTGACATTTATTTTTGCTACAAGTTTTCTTCTTCCGGGGCTGTCTTGTTGTCTGTTGTAACAGTGTGGTGTTTGCTATAGGACCCGCATTTTTATACTAAATAATAAATATTTCAATACTTAAAAAAATTTCAATTATAAATTGACCCCAACTTTTCTCCCAGGGTATAGATAAGCTTGACCAAAATAGGCCGATTTCAAAGAGCAGGTATGTACTGATACCCCAAGAATAATGTATCTATCTTTATGCCAATACCTTTAATTGCGTGACAAATATAGTAACGCAATAAATGGCCCTTTTGCAGGGAAGAGCTTAAACGATTATTAGTTGGTTTTTGTTACCCGTTATTAGTTTTTTGTATGTTCTCGAAAGTTGTGAAAGGAATAAATAAGTCAGTTGAATATAGATTTTTATTTTGAAAGGTTCTTCGGTTAAATTATGATTATTTGCTGCTATTAAAAGATAGGCTTTAGATTTATATATATTTTTAATCAAGTGCTTTAAAACATCCGGACGTCAAATTCGATATGTTTATTTTCACCTTTTATATTTCATTTTATCATCAATAGCATGACCCTGATCATGTAAGTGGATTGAATCGAATTATTATTATACTAAATAATACACTCTAATCCATGCAATGTTAATATGTAAGAGGTTTTTCGGAAATGTTTTAAATTAAATATACACTTAAAATATAAATTTCCAATTTTATCTTAAATTTTGCTTATATTGCGAACTAGTTGCAAGAAAAATGCGTTCGTAGACAACATTATTGGGAAACCAAGAAGTATCTAGCTTATTTTTTATACCTTTGATTTGTTACCATGTTTTCGTATAAAATCAACCACTGTGCGGCACTGGCGGCGGCGATGGTATCATCCTGGATAAAAATTATTGCAAGTTACTATTTTTTTTTAAATAACATGATCGTAGAAAAAATATTAGGGATTTTTCCACTTTGTGATTGCTGTTCAAAATTTCAATTTCAAAAAATATAATGGAAATTAATACCGTCAAACATCTGAAATATTTTCGATAGGTGCTAGATTTTCTATGGATTTTTTCAGAAATATTTTTAATATAATAAATAGGTTAATTTCTTAAAATTGTTTAATTTTTTTATTTTTAATTACAAACTGAATCTTATTTAGACAAAAGATATATGGCAATTTTTAAACGGAAATCTCTTAAAGGGCTGCTACTTTCTGAATTTCTGCTTCAAAAAAGAAAATTGAAAACAATTCTGGGTTTTTATCAAGGGAATTTTAGGCCATTAAGTATATAAAAGGGTTATCAAAAAAGGGCTGTGAAAAACTATTAACATTTGATGGAGTATTATTTGACTTTTGAATTTCAACAGCTCTCATTAAAATTATTCAAGCAATTCTATTTATATATTTATCCTTGTTCTTAATGTTTTGTTTTGTGACCGTACACACAAAAACATTAGTGAGTCAAAAATTAAATGATAACTATTTACCATGCACCTGTAGTTAAAACAAATACTATTATTATGCTTATTCTTAAAATTAAAATATATTTAAAGGCAAAAGACCAAAATCTAAATTTAAAAACAATAAAAAAATATAAGAAAGACATTTTATTTTCAAAAAAAGACTGATGTTTTATAAAAAACCAAAATTTGGTAATTTTTTACAATGCAATGGTTTAGTATAATAAATCCGAGGAATTTTATTGATGCAATAATATCCTTTGACAGAATGCATTTATATCTATAAGGTGAGGGTTTTTTACTAAAAGTCGAGACGAGACCAGAATCTCGTCTCGTCTCAACCCCATCGTTCTCAGCTGGTTTCGTCACGAATGTCGAGATTGAATAGTGTCGAGGCGAGACTAGATTACGTCGGAGAGTATAAATTTTGTCTCGTCTGGCAGCATCACTAGCCTTTGAAGTTCACGTATTTTGCAAGGGTAGGTTTAATACCCTACGATGAGGGATAACCTAGAATGAGGGAGGATATACTAAGGGCTTTGTGGTCTCATTGAATTTTTTTTAGTTTATTCAAAGTCCTTGTATAAATTAGAAATTTTTAATAAAGTAAATTAAGCCTTAAATTAAAAAAATATCCTTAACTAAACCTCTCAATATTTTCATATATTCTCCAGCAAAACATATAAGATAACAATTAGCATCGAACTGACTCTCTATAATATGAATATATTTTTACCATAAAATCTCGATACATTATATTTCGTTTGTGAAATCTGCGGCTTTCGATAACACATTACCATGAAACTCGGTCAATTATGTTGACATTTAATTAAACGTCTCATTTAAGTTATGATATTTTAGAAGTTTCATTGCTTTCTTATAATGATGCTGTAAGACACTCAATAAATATGGAATGATCAAGTGCTCTAATTAAGATTAAATTACTGAGCTGAAGCTAATAACTTACATTTACTCTGGATCTTCTCTGCAATTGCATGAATTGATATTACTAAATTAAGACTAACTCGTATCTTGTTTCTACATCAACGTATCAATTTGTCGTTTTATAAGTTTTGTGAGGGCAGTCAGTTCTAAGAATGGTCATTTTGTTGATATATCAATAGTTACCGATAGGTTATTGACATATCGAATAACAATGGGTAAATTAAAAATACCGGTATATCGATAGTTAGCCGATAAGTACTCATAGGCATCAAATAATACCTACCTGAGAACTTACGACAGTTACAAAATTATTAAATGGGTTACATATTTAGGAAGGTGGAGACCTTTTTTGATCGCTGAACTACTGAATGATTTGTGAGGATGCTAAAATTATTAAATGAAAGTGAGGATCTTTTTTTCTATTCCTGTTTTAGTTGCAGGGCGTTTCTTCTCTAGGAATGTTTTCGCCTTTGTCGGAACTGTTGATAGGTAGCAATAAACTATGGATATGTAGCCATTAGTATCGATAACTAAAACTTATCAGGTACATGTCTGATGAAAATTTTGTTTGAAATAAATTAAATACGCTCACCAACTTATGGGCAGGCGATGTCACCACCCATTAGTAGTACGCTAAAATCGCTGTAAAAATATTTTACATGAGATGATAGGATAGTCTATTTAAAAACCTAATTTGTTTAGTGTTATGGAAATAATTATCACTGTACGTTGCATGAATTTTTTTCGAAGCTGTCTTAGGAAATACATATTCCAAAAAATGGCATAAGAAACTCATGGATCTTAGGATTATATAATATCAAAATAGAATCACTTACCGAAATTTGTTTTTTTGTTTTACTTTCGGTTGCACTAGGAGGGATCTTTGTACCACGTGATTTGCCCACTAAATTACGTAGAGTCAAGATTCTCAACATTCATCGCACATTTAAAGACGAAACGTTGGTAAGTAAAATAAACCATTTTGCTATGATTAAATTTAATTTTTACTTCCCTCGTAAAAGAGAAGTATTGTAATCAATAAAAAATCACTCCCCCTCCAGGTTTTTACAGACCTTCACGTTTTAGGTTCCCTAAGTTCCCTAAATCAAAACACATATTTTCTCAATCCGTACGTCTGTCGGTCTGTCTGGAATTCTGCCTATCTGTCTGTTCGCCTGAAAAAACTCTTTACTACTTACCCGATTGAATTTAAATTCTGGTCATAAATTAAAGGTGATATGGAGATGACTTGGTAATATTTTGGTAAAAATCCAATTTGGTAAAATATAATGGTGGCAGAGTAAAATGTTAAAATAACTGTTATTAAAAAGCAACTTATCCAAATGACCTCAAATTTTGCACAAAAATTAAGTATTGCGTAGAAATGACCAAATATAAATGGCTGCCTAATAAATTATTTATATAATAATCCTGAACAATTTACTTGTTAAATTTAAGACAAATTGTGTGCAAAAATTAGGTGTGATTTAGGGATAAACTTGTAAAATTGTGGTATGAATTCAAGATAGCGGACCAAAACGATAGCCAAATAAAATGTTTAAAAAATCTTTTAATTCAATTGACTTTTAATTTTTCACGAAAATTAGATGTGATATAGGGCGCACAATAAAAATGTCTGAAAAGATAGTAATATGATACTAATTGACTATGTGTGAAGCTAACTAAGTTATTTTTTTAAATTAATAGAATTATATATATATATATATATATATATATATATATATATATATATATATATATATATATATACATTACATCAGATTAGTCTACAAATATTTTTTGTTCATTTATGTAATATATATTAGTTAGCTTAGTTTAATTCGGTGTTGTATTGCAAAATAGGCCTAAACTAAATACTTTTTTATCAAGATGGTATTTTTGGATTTTTCATAAAAATTAAATATTTTATATAGAATATTTTTGTTCTTATTTCTACACTAGGCAGTATTTATTATACTAATAAATATTTTTTTTTTTTTTTATTTTAGGTATGACCAGCAAACACTTGTCTAAGTCAAAATATGGTTTTAAGGGTAAGTATAACCTTTCTAACTAAACTTTGTTTAATGAAATCCCTCTCATCTACTTTTCGTAAAGAAGTCCTTATAAAATTAAATTTTGTTAGGTGTTTGTCTTTTAGGTTCCAGAGCAATATTTTTATCGTACTTGCTCGGTATTTGCAAAAATTCTTGATTGTTGTAATTAGTTACTGCATATGATTCGAAAATTAATCTTGAACTTGCGTACTCAGATTTAATTTTTTCCCACAACGTGTAAATATTTATTTTAATTTCTATTTATGTTTTTTCATTATGGGCAAATTCACAAACACAAAAAAACCGCAATATTTAATGAACTAGGGTCGAGGTTTAACTTTATTTTGAGAAAAGCTTTTGATAAAAGCAAGGAAAAGTATAGGATTCATTAAATTTACCGGTTTGTTGGAATATAAACAGTTTGTGAGGTATGTAATTATTAACTTAAACCTCGTAGATGTCTTGTTTACCATACCTCACATAGGCGACATTTGCAGACGTGGGTCATATGATCCAACGTCTCGTATTGCGAGGGACTTCAACGTCGTTATTGGTGTTCACCTGGATAGATTTTAATATACACCATAGTTGTATATTATTAAACCTAAGGAAATTCATAGATCATTAAATAGATATTTATTACATATTGAATACGAAGATTTTTTTTTCATAAATGATATACCACAACAGTTTTCGAAAACTTCACTCAAACAGGGAAATAAGTTATTGTAATTTGATTAGTACAGTTAAACACAAGATTTTTATGCGATAAGATTACATACGTCAATGCACCTTTACGCATATAGACACTTGTAATTAAATCTCGCTTGATAATTGTTAATAAGACGTGCTCTCGCAATAAGGCTAGCAGTCTTTTGCAATTATCCGCATTTCTCTTTTCTATAATTCTCATTTAAACACTTATCGAAAGTGTTATATTAAAAATCCAAACAAGGCTTTTAAAAACGTGACTTTAATCTCTTTTCTCTTAGACTCAGTAAAACTGTTAATGACAGCAAACAAAACCTTATGAGAATTATAACACGAATACGTGTATCCTAAAATGGGAAAATGATTATTAGACCCACAGCAACCATACGCCACTGTATCTCTTCAAAGCTATGTATATCTTAATCTTATACACAGCTTTGTATATCTTAAAAAAAATAGCATTAGTATTTATACACATAACCTACTTAGATACTTAGTATAATATAATATCTTTACACTTTTTAATAGCGTTTTTTAAAAAATACTTTTTGATAGTAGTTAGATACTACTAAAAATATCCAAGAGATTTAAAGTATTCTATTTTACTTTAGTATCCTAAGTTACATTGATATGTATATGTTATGATACATTTTAAAATTATAGTTATCTATTTTAAAAGTAAATACAGGACAGAGATAGACCTTAATATTACTGGGGGTGTCCGGCAGGGTAAATACATTCTTTACCACAGTACAGCTACCCTAGTTTCTGTAATGCTGTAAATAACGCTCTAATAAGACACGCGTTGCTTACTACGGTATGGCAGTGCAGTCTGCTGTACCGTAGTAACCTTTTCACGTCGCATTAAGCGTTATTGTAATATATTCCTTACCACTGTGCAGCGGTAATACTTTCTGCAACGAGTTGAGCCATGAAAACGGTAACAGTAACAGCTCAAAAATTATTTACTATAGTTGGCGCTTTCCTACAACATGAAAGTGATGTCATTTAGAACACGCATTCAGACAAATACAATAAATTTTCGTTTCGTAAAAAATTATTGCGTCAGTTAATAGTTAGAGATGTAGACAGATACACCGGTGTAGATTAAAATAAATGCTTTTGAAAAGAACTTACGGTGATAACAATATTTAACTTTTTCTCTAAATAATGTTCGTTTTCCGTAGTAACTTTTGTGTTGAACAAAAGTAAAGTTTGCTCTGCAAGAGACGATCCAAATATTCGGCAATTTCCTCACCTCGTCACAAAACCCGCAAAATGGATTTTGGAGGTCAAATTTCGATGCTCGGCGACCATCAACAACTTTATAATTTGTGAACTTGTCACTATTAATCAGATACTACTAAAAGTGTCCATACCAGATTCTTCTAATGTCTTATTTTATATTAAATTATCTTAAGTTACATTACTTGTGATATTAAGTTGTGCTAAATTTTAGTAAGTTAAATAAATATAAGGTATTAACAAGTGAAAGTGGAACTATTTAAATTTGCGCCATTGCTATAGAACATCAAAAGTCTGGCCACAAAAACTTAGCTTGGTCATGTCAGATGATAATGGCTGCAAACTGTTATAATCTGAAATGTCCAAGCTAAGTTAAAAAAAAACAGTCTATATCAACAACAAACTGTGGCAAGATTTTCGACACCGAAACTAAATCTTCAACCAAATCCGAAGTAAATTTGATATCACGTAACATTATTTTTCGTTTATCACACATTACCAAGATTAAAGATTGTAAGAATTCTTTCATAGTAGTTTACAGTAGTGTCAGTGTGGGACATAACGAGTCTTGTGTGTATTAACTTAAGAATTTTTTGGCTGGGCACCTATGATTTCTGTTTAAATAAGATAAGGGTGGGTTGATAGAATCACAAAGCTTTACGTGGTGGCCAAAGTGGACAAACAGAAAGTAGTGGTTAATGCTGTGAATGCGAGGAAACTACAAGACCTGGGTCATATAATGAGGCGAGACAGATATGAAGTGCTGCTACTTATAATGTAAGACATATCGAAGGAAAAAGGAGTCGATGTAGAAGCATATTATGGTTAAACAATATGAGAACATGATTTAACTGCATTTCCACAGATCTCTTAGAGGAGACGGCACATGAAAAACAAAGAGAACATGATAGGTATACAAAAAATAATGATTTTTTAAATTTAACTCTCCTCTAGACTTGTATTATTATGGGATAGGATACGCATAGGTTGCTAAATAGTTAAACACCAATCTTGTCTAGTTTCGTTTTTTTTTGTGAGCCATTGCGGTAGTCGTCTCTTTGCTCACTTTATCCTAGATGAAAAATATTGTAAGTTACAAGCCCATGTCCGCGGCGTGTGAAAAGATTGTATTTCCAGTATTCACTTAAATGTCTTTGATTTTATTTATTCATGTTGCTTGTTGGTTACTGTTCTATTATATATGTATATATGTTAATTATTTTATTTTTTCTCTAGATCTTCCGCACTTTAGCGACAACAGTATATTCTATAACAAGTTTGGAATATTACGTATTCCGCATGAATGCGTGAGTTTGCCTTCCAATAGATGTCGCTTCTAGTATATATTCCAACACTTGTTATGGTATGATTTATACCGTAACAAGTTATGGAATGGAGATGATTTCGTAATTAAAAACGATATCGAAATGTCGTAGAAAAATTATATTTTTAAAAATTTTTTATTAGCTTCACGCCTGGGTATGAGTGAGTTCGTTTGACAATACAATTTGAAAATTTTGTACATAAAAAATGCAAGATGGTGGTAATTATCTCATTTGTGGTTAGATTTGAGTAAACATTAGTCTGCGGGCTTAGTATTTCATATATACAATTTCTATATCTGTGAATTCACCCAAACTTACACAAGATTCGTCCACGTCACATCTATGAAGAGTTCTGGGCGCAATATTTTAAATACAGGCGGAGACATTGTCATTTGCGCAGATTCGACCAAAAATTGGTAATTGGGGCATTTCAGGGTGCAATTTATGAATTCTTAGTTAAACATTTAAGATGA
The DNA here is from genome assembly GCA_030620095.1 of Kuschelorhynchus macadamiae. Classification (NCBI taxonomy): domain Eukaryota; kingdom Metazoa; phylum Arthropoda; class Insecta; order Coleoptera; family Curculionidae; genus Kuschelorhynchus; species Kuschelorhynchus macadamiae. Next base: position 498,532 of record JAUTXW010000938.1, read on the forward strand.
CGGCCCTAACAGGGCAAAAAAATCAATTTTTTTCAGTATAAAAAACAAATTATGAAATGTTATACAATATTTAAAAAGTCAAAAAGGCAGTGACAATATGACTAGCAAATTCTGTCATGTGAGTAAATTTGACTGAACCTTAGTATCTGAAGTATTGTAGAGCACAAACTATGAATTTTGAATATTTAAACATTCAATTTGGTAACGCCAATATAGCTTTTCTTTCTTCTTAGATGTCTCGGACTCAAATTTTGACGTGACCCTGCAAAAACTTGTCACGACTCTGTTTATTGGAAAGTATGAATTTTTAAAAATGGCTTACGTATTATGTCCATTGTGGTATAATTTTACTGAAAATCTGTATATGAAAACTTTTAACGTAGCAAATCGTACGAAAAAAAAAGAGTAAAGTGCTAATCATAACGCAGGTCACAGATAGAAATAATAGTATGAAGTTCCTTCTGAATTTTTCATTTCGTTGACACCAAACGCCTGTAGAATAAAAGTATATATATGCCTGCCGAGGACCAAGTTTATGTTAGCCACCAGAGACTATTATTTTTTGGTCTTTTAAAATTAAATTGAAACGTGAAACCCTGAATAGCGTATGTGAAAATTAACTTTTGCTTTCATACTGGTCATATACGGCATCGCGCGCACAATACGGACACTGCTAAAGCATTCTCCGCTCGATCCATTTTTTTATTGGGTTTAGAAGATGAATTATTTTCTTAACTACACAAAAGAACGATGCATACCACAAAAAAATAAAAAAAGCCGGAAAAGTACTAAAAGACGAAGATGATCAGCGTTAATCTTTATTTACAACTTAAATAAAGCGAGCTTTTTAAAGCAATACTATTATTTCAGGACCTCTAAAAACAATAGTACCATATGGACAAAGCCAGTGAACAACTATTAAGAAAAAAAACGATTAATTCTATAAAACTTTAAAAGTAGTAGGCAAAAAATTTCAAAAATTATTTTTCATATTGTGTATTTCTCCTTTTTTTTCAAAAATAACTATTTTATTTTTGGTGGAGGTATTGCATTGCAAGCTTAGTGCCATGATTCGTTCACAATTTTCAGATTTTTTTTCTTGACAGGATGCATCAGTTGTACAAAATTAACAACAGTCTCTTATCCTTTTATATGGGAAAGTATTATAATTTGAAAAAAATATATATAAAGACATTTTTTCAAAATATTCTCACTTTTTTGCTATTTCGTTTGAATCTATTAGTGTACACTTAGACTAGTTCAAAAGAGTTTTCAAAAACCTAGAATAAAAAAATAGCCTGCTTCTTAATTCCTGAGGTTTAGCTCTTCAGACACTGGACTATTAATAGAAAGATAATAATTTTCAATATGGGATTCCTCTGCTCGATATAGCATACGACTCAATAAAACACTTTTTTCTAATCGCTTTACTGTTTAATTTAATTAAAATTTTGGTTAATAACAAGAATATATCGATACACAAGCAGAGAAGCAATAAAGGGATCAGCAGGCCGATCACTGGCAATAACTCACCCACTCCCAGTATCGTAAATCTGTCACCATCGTCTCAGACTTCTTCGTTCCGATAATCAAAAATAATCTAAAATTCATACGTCCTCATTATACATCTGCCAACCTTGCATGGCGGCTTTCAAAGGCCGTCCAGCCTAGAGCGTCTCTTTTGTTTTTCCATCGTCGTTTAGCGAATCGCGAGAGGACGTATACCTAGAGCACCGGGCCGAGGAGCGACAGACCTACACCAAGTCATTCAGTTCAGTCCGTCGCTCGCCAACGTGTTCGAAAGTATACGCATTACCGATACCTTGCCGTCGAGGACGTACAGGTGTATACGGTGAAATTGTTGTACAGGTGACGAACTTCTGGTGTTTGTTTTTTTTTTTTCGTGCTGGCCTTTAAGGGTTAACGGTGGTGTGTGTGAACTTGTCTGATTCTGATTCTGGTTACCAGTTGGATGGATATTGTTTTGTAAACATGTAACTTTGATCGTTACTGCGGGTGCGAAATTGGATTATATTAATTTCTGAGGTAAGATAATAATTAACTTTCTGCAGCTTCACAGCTGGAATGTATTGTTTTTTACTTTAGACGGTTCTTTTTTGACAGATCCTTAAACTCTAAATATTTAAGAAGTTTTGTACTAGTGGGAAGATACCCAATAACGAACATACAAGTGGGAATAGGGGGAAGCTCTCCCACCCGCCAGCATTTTGTCCTTTTGTCAAAATATTATATAATAAGTAACTTTGTTGACACTTAATGTATATTTAAAATAAAAAATATTGGTGTTTTGGATATTTTAATAGTATTTTTACAGTACAATATTTACGATGTTGTAGAACATCTCCAACCATTATTGAAATTGTTTTCCTTGGCCCTTCCTCTTTGTAAAAGATATATTGCCCTTGATATAGTTTTTGTTGTGTTGTACCAATACATCCATATAGTAAACCAGATTTTCGTGCACTGCAGGGAGAGCTTGAACTATTTTTTGAAATCTGTAAAAGAAAAGTCGAAAATTTAAACTTAGTGATGTTGCTTAAATGAAGAAAAGATATCAATGGATTATATTGTCATGTCAAAAAGTATAACGGCATATACTAGACTTTAAAATAATAAACTAAAATTTGGAAAAGATGAAATTTAAGAAAGTTCTCTGAAAATGTATATTCTTCTTGAAAGAAGAAGAGGTGAAATCTATTTATTTGTATACAATATCAAATATCTTCTTATCCAATATATATGTAGGGTAGTAGTATATGTAGTAGATATGTAGGGTTTATCTCCACATCTAATAAAATTCCGTGTGCCATTTTGCTTAACACAAAACATAATTTTGTTGAGGACAAACGCTCCTGGATTCATTTAGGGAGATATTTTAAGTTTTAGCGAAACAAGCTTTAATTTACAATATTATTAGATTAGAAAAATACATTCAAATCTTAGATTATATAAAATGCCAACATCAGATCCGGATTTACCATTCACCCAAAGGGGGCAAGTGCCCTAGGCCCTCATATGTGCTCCAGAGTCGGGCGTACATTTTACTAAAAATACTATTGTAATACTAAAAGGATCACCGTTTTTATTATAGTTACTTTTGAGCGAAGTACAAAAGGAAAAACTTTTTTTTGGTTGTCAGTTATTTTTAAAAAGCGCGCCGATCCTGGGGCTGCTAAATACTTAGTACCCTAGGGCTCCATAAGGCTCAAATTCGGCCCTGACCAAGATGTAGTAAGGTGAATTAGGTGTAAAACCAAATTAAATATATTAATAAATAAAAAAAACATATAATCAGCGATATTTATTATACTTCAATATGAACCATTTGCGCAATTTAGATAACTGAAATATTTATTGCAGTGGTTGAAAACTTATATGGTTGTTTATTGGCCTTTCAAAAAACTTCATTACTTGCTAAGAACTAGAAGAGAATAGTAATTGTAAGGTGGGATTTTGTAGAGCTTTCTCTTAAAAAAAAAAAGCTCAAAAAGGGCAATCCAAACACTTAGCCAAATATGATTTTACAGTAATGGTAATGCAGTAATTTATAATATTATACAATATATTTTCATTAAATTTGTAGTCTGTCTGCTGCAAATAATAAAAACGTAGTAAATATGATAAATATTAAGAAGATAGGAAGTCGCAAATCAAGTCTTATTTATTTTTCTCAGAATTTGTTCAGGAACAAATATGTTTAATATTATTTTAAAACTAAAGGACATTCAGTTTTACATATCTTAACGCTATTCAGTGCTCTATTTAGCATTAGACTTTACAGAAGTCTGTTGACTTGGTGAGATTTTAACTAAATATTAGGAACATTTCTTCATGTAATTAATAAATGGGTAATCATCAAGAGTTTTAATCAGCGAGCGAATACCGCCCTAATGTCCGATCCAAAGTGAACTAAATAATTTGATTCAAAGCCTAAATTATTTAATATGCCAAATATGGTGAAATGATTTTAGAGTACAGATAGTTACAGGTAAACTAAAAGAAACAAGGCAAGGAATTATTATTAGTATGACTGACTACATTTATATAGACATTTTCAAGCGCGGTTCTGTCCAAAACACTTATTAAAGCAGCTTAAAAAATGAACGAATTAAACGAACAAGATTGAGCGTGAAGGTGGTTTTGAACTTTCAAGGCAAGCTGGCATCATTTTGTGAATAAACATTCTAGGATCCGCGTATCTGATTTGCTTCTAGTCTTAGTGAGCTGTCGTTATGGTCAAATGTTACAATTTTGTATTTTAGTTTTGTTCTTGTTATGCTTATTTGTTATTGAAAATTAAATCAATCTTATTAAAACATCTCAAATCGGGAAGTTGCAAAAGCAATATTTGCTCATTATTTACAGTCATGATACAATTCTGAAATTGGAAAAAATCGTCTTTTGTAGGCTGCGATTTGTTGTTTTGTATTTATTCTTATTTTGTGCCTGGATTTGTTGTTTTAAATGTGTTGTTAAGGTCCGATGATTCTCGCAAGAGCGAAACACGTGTCACCTTAGGTTTTTAAAAATATTTGACTGAGACCAAGACTTTGTGTTTTATTTAATAGAATGATACAATTCGGTTTATTGTCTCATGATTTGCAGTCAAGTAGGAAAATTAATTCAATTAATATGGCTATAATTTATTAAAGTAAGAGACAGAAAAACTTTTTTTTGGCTTCATATGCCCGCATGCGTATTTATCTCGACTTGATTTTATTTTTAAGCCCATTCTAAGCTTGATTCAAGGCTATGATATTAACAACTAAAATTTGAGTCAAGTCGGCTTGAATACAGTGATATTAATGCAGTCGTTGACAGAATTTCCTTATGGATTAGTTTGCACAGTTCATAAAACTGAACTACAAACTATTTTTTTGCTACATCGATGTTTCTAAATATAGCTCAGAGGTATATATATATATATATATATATATATATATATATATATATATATATATATATATATATAGTTATCTGAATGTTTTTTGTACAAGTATTTATACTTCGTAAAACTAATAAAAAATGTGGATTCTGGCAATGTTTGGCTAACAAGTTAATTTTATAATATTGTTTATTAATTTTTACATATTGGACCTTTTAATTCGACTTTCAAGGCAGTCAAATCAATTGAATTTTCCTTTAAAAAGAATAAAAAAAATTGATTAATTATACAAAGTAAAAAAAAAAACGTGTTAAAACTCTAAACTGTTGATCTAAAAATTGTAAGGAATCTAAATCCATGGAACAGTTTATTCGAGAATATATTACAAAAAATATTAATGTTTTATGTTTTATTATACTTTAGTGTGTTTTATTTGCTAGTCTCCTCCGGTTTACACCTTTATAAACGAAACAAGGTTTTGAAATATTTTAATCCACCAAACATATATTTTTGCGAAAACTGGAACTTCTCTTCATTAGATTCTGAAACATACTAAAACTCTATTTATGTATGTTCTTTATAAATTCGAGCTGGATTTTTTAAATTTGAAGTTTATTTTTCTTGGTAAATAGCTAAAAAAGATATTATTTTAAATATTTGAAAAAGAAGGCCCACTTTAAACGTGTTCTTTATGAATTTTACTTAGAGTACAAAAAATATGGTAAGGATTATGGTAAAAAATATGTATTTTAAGTTAGTGCCACCATTAAAAAACGAAAGCGACCCTTATGCTTAAACAAAAGGTTATTTCTGTGATATGTTAAAATAAAACTAATCTACGCTTCTGTTTCTTATAGTCATATACCGCAATTTACATATTCGTTTGTGTTTAAATAGTGCCAGTCACACACCTAATATCTATGTATACCTTTTTGCTCGAACCCGTTATGTTTTTTTTTGCATTTAACTTCAGATTTAACTTATAAGGTTCTTTATATTCCAAATAGCATTCCTTTCATCTATCATTCCCTTTGTATCCCTTGAATCGCAGTAAAACAATAGATTTCCGCCCTTGTTTCTAAAGACAAATTCTTGAGATTTCATGGCCGGTTCTGATTGCTTAGAATTCCTGTCTTATCTTTTCTTTAGTGCTAGCAGAAAAAAAACCTACATAATACAGCGCAATCTGATCTAATTCTTTTAACTTACTACTTGCTGCAATAGTCCAATCATTAAAGAGAACATTCACAATGGAATAAAAAAGTTTTAGGATGAAATAAATAAATGGAATTTTTGACTTAAAACTGTCAGTTAAGAAAACACTTTCATAATATAGAAGTTGCGAGCAAGAGAAGACAGTAATGGTCCTATTATATAATCAAAGCTATAATCCATTCATTTATGGCTTACCATAGCCTAAAGAAAAGCATTACCTATTTTATAAGAGAAAACTCGTCGGTGACTGCCTATAGGATGGGCGATGATCCAAGGGAGGCTGTACAAAGCCCTAATGAGGCATAGCTGTTGTGCTGCTACACAGTTACAGACAGTTTTAATGGAATGAGTGATCTACAAGAAATACCTTATTTAAACAGCGTTATTATGAAAAGAAAATCGCCTATTTCTCAGTTTCGAACTCAGTCAGATATTGTCCTGAGACAGGAGTTTTGCTTATCATCATACCTAAAAGATTAAAATCTATAATTTATTTTACAAGGTTTTGTGCAGGTTTTATTCTTTTAGGTCTGATGATCCTCTTATAGAGCGAAACATGTGCTTTTCAACAGCATAATATTATTTGACTGTGTCCGAACCTTGTGTCTGTTTTATGTGTTATGTTTTCAACATTATATAAGTTTAATTATGACTCTTTTCTTTCTAAGGACAAAGAACCTGCAAATATTTGGAAATATTCCTTAGGAAAAATACGTTTCACAGAAGTAAACAATCGTATCTTCATTTCGATGAAGGCAGTTTTACAGGTATAATACAATAAATTAAAACTTCACAATGCTACCATGCTGTAATAAAGGACCTATGGGATTTCAGAAACTTTCCATAAACTAGTTTAAGGTATTTTACTTAATTATTTGTGTCCATGGGGAGCTCTCTTTACCTAAACAGCTTTAGGTCATTTATCATACAGAAAGATAATATGTTTAGGAACTGTGAGGTGTCTGGTTGCCTCTGACTAAATATCTTTGTTGGTTAATTTATGTATGTGCTAAACAATATGGCTGCAATAATACAGATAGCTAATGCTACTCGATCCTTTTCAATCAAAATATATCTTTTAAGCTAAACATATTCTGTTGACATAGCATGACTTAAAAGTGGAAATCTGCGTCTTAATTGTAGGTACTCAAAAACCGAGTCAACAACTAAGGTAGAGGTGAGGAGACCGTGTTTTAGATTAGGTAAAATAATTGGAACAATTGAGGTTCATTTGGTAGCTTACAATCTCTTATTTCCCTTATGTCGTCGGTTTCGATTATTTCATTATTAGTCGAATTCTATTAAGTTGATGGAAGAACACCATTAAGTTTTAATAACATCGACCGTTACTATTCTGTTTGCAGCTTTCATGGTAGTACACGGAAAAGTCTGTTTATCAAAACATATAGAAATGCGTCGATCAACAACACACTCTTGATAGATTAAATTCCAAGTTCTATCAAGGCGGTGATACAAATTTTCGTTATCAGTTTTCTATTGGTTGGAAATGCAAGTACTAATTATATGTAATCCACCTTTAAATATCTGATGCATACAATACTGAAGGTTTTGACGAGTAAAATAAAAAAAACAAGACTATTTTATTTCCTCATCATTGACAATCTGTCATATTCCTACCACAATTTTAAATCTGATGCAGTTTTTAATGCACTTAATTCAGATTTAATATTATTTCGACATAGTAAATTATTATCTGCACTACTTTTTCTTGCACAGATAGAAAAATGGTATTCTATTCGCTATTGTATATGCAACGTATACTTTGAAATTGTCTGAATTTATTCCAGTTCGCAAGTTAGTGAGGTAGAGGCAAATTGACATAAACAACAAAAAATATGACCAAGCACAATAAAAATGTTTAAGATAGTAAACTTTGTTGCTCTGATAAAACTCTGCGGTGTTAATTTTTATTCTTATCTAGTCTAATAATTATTTTAAATTCGAATATTTGAGCCAGACAAGATGACTCATTTAATAGCATGTCTAGCCGTTTTGAATGTTTAAACTGGCGACATTTAATGGAAGATGAATTTGACTGTACTGATTTATTAAGGCGAGACAACTTTTTAGTACCTTTAAAGGTGTTCGTGCCTTAAGCCTTCATTTAAATGTTTAATCTACATATATCAAATTAATACTAAGGTACCTATCTGATTTAGTATGAAAAGTAAAATCATATTCTTTCAATTGTTGATTCTGTGTTACGAGAATTGCATGAAATTGATAAACATCATGTTGAATATATTCACATTCATTTCTAAATGAATAAAGTTCCATTAAGTTAACGAATGCTTAAATTTTTAAAAACATAAATTCTCCATTTCTTATTTTGCCGAATAAGGTGATTTTTGTTTAATATTTGTCACTTTCCATGACTGTGTTACTTTGGAGAGCCTTGTTTCTTTGCTTATTTGTCCCACAAAAAACTTTTTATTAGTACTAAAATTGAATACAAAAATCTCAAACTTAGTACGTGTTTCTTCCCTTTGCGCCGCCATATCGAAAAAGATTGCACTGTTTGAGAACTATTAGAGAAGAAAGTCACCTTATTTTTAGCCTGTATTCATTATGAGTGCCAATCACATCACTATATACATTTCTTTAATACTCAGTTTTCCGAAATAAGTAATCTGATATAGGCAGTATAACATATAATATATAGGATACATTATAATTTAAATGTGCTTTAGTATCAGTTCAAAACTTTTGAAAATATCTGCTAAATGTATATTTTGCAGTAAGAAATATTTCAATTTAAATCTTTATACCGTTATTGAAATTTCTAACTATTTAAATATAATTAATTAATTGCTAGATTGCTGGCGCGGATACTAGTCCATTTGTCAGATTGCTCTCCGTCCGGGGCTCAGAGTCGTTAAATCGGCGACCCTCGAAGTCGACCCTGCACCTTAATCCAGTTTGGAGACGTTATCGGTAGGATATCCGGATGGCGAGCTCGAAGCTCCCGAATACCCCAAAGCTCTTTTATATTTCCTCTTTAAATTTTGAAATGCATCTTGGCTTCCACTAGATGCCTCTTGAGAGTACTACTGATATCACGAGATGACCCTTTCTTTCAAGTTATCCCCTTACCCCTCCCAATCCCGCCACGTAGCGGCCGTTACGCTAATATTCTATGTAGAACTGCGGCAGACGAACGGGATAGAATGTAGGAACAACTAGGCCTCACACGTTCACAGCGTCTGCTCCCTTTCTAGCGGGGTCGTTAGTTTTCACACTGAGCGGTTGAGTCTCCCGTTTCCCCCCGAAATAAAGCAGCAAAACCGAACACGTGGCACCACTTATGTTAACAACACAGAAGTCTGCATTCGACGAGACGAACCGGAAGACTGTATTTAAATATATGTTTAATTTTATGTTCATGTTTACGAAGAAAATTGAGGTTAGGTTCTCTTTCTTACATCTTCATGGCTTTTGCAATTTAGTACAAATCTGACGATACGATAATATCTGAAAAATTAAAGAACTATCAGAAATAACAAAAAAGTTCACTATCGATGTGTGCAGGGTGGGTCCCAGAACTTTTATAAACACGGTAATCTGGGAGATTTTTTCGAGGAGAAAATTTCGTTCATTACAGCTCCTCCTCATAGACACACACTGCGTTAATAGATTTCTAGTGCTTATCAGTAGGAACCTATAAAAAGTTTATATGATATGAGCTCTTTATATTATATATGATTCTTAAGGATTTTTACAAAACCACGCGCGTATTTCAAATCTGATTTTCGATGATTGTGATTGTATGGCTTTAATGGTGGTTTAGAGCTTTAGTGAAGCTTTTGTTGAAGAATCTGGGGTACCTAACGCCGAACGGGATAGATCCACCCATCAGAATAGATTTTGTTAAAAGAATCCCTGTTTTATTACACACTCTGTACGAGACCGAGTATCTTAGCACCGAGTCAGGAAGCTGAGCAATCTGTGTTGTGATTGGTAGGTTCCCAGGCGTATTTAAAGTCTTTAGCCTTTAAAAAAATTAAACAGTGAAACACTACCAAAAACATTTATATCTTTAATATATTACCCAGTATTTTATTTACCTAAGAGAAGGACTTCTTTTTGGTAGTTGCAAATTTTACAGATTTAATATCTTTTACACAACTCAAAACAATATATGGAGGAACCTAATTGGAAATTACCTCCTGATTTTTTTCTTTTGTCTACAAAAATGAAAGAATATTTATATATTTATATGTTACAAAATGACTATGTGCGAAACTAAATCATGTCATACTTCACTATTCCGAATAAAAGTAAATATTCATAAGTGCCGAGTAAAAGAAATTTAGAGACTTTTTTTAATGTATGCCACTAAAAATGTCATTACCAATGACTACTGCAATGTTATGGCTTACGAACGTTTAAGCACATCGTGTTGATTCTAAAATTAATAATAATAATGAAATAATAATATCTATACAGCAAAAGGGTTGTGCTAAAGACCCTATGGGTTGTAAAGAGCAACTGATAGTTGATTCGGTCATCTGTAGTCAAGCTTACGCTGAGCGGAGAAATCTCCTTATGGCTTATATTGATTATAAAAAAGCATTCAACTCTATGCCACATGACTGGCTCATCAGAGTACTAGAAATGTACAATATCGATCCCTGTATAATATATTTCTTGGAACATGCCATGTCGACCTGGCACACTACTATTCACTTGAATGGTACCAATATTGACATCAAAACTAATCCTCTACCAATACAAAGACGTATTTTTCAAGGTGATTAAATGAGTTCGTTATGGTTTTGTATTGCAATGAACCGCCTGTCTAACCTTTTAAATTCTACTGGTTATGGGTTTAGCATCAAAAAGGACAATCAAGAAAAAATCAAGTTAAACCATTTTTTTTTTATATGGACGATTTAAAACTAACGGCAGCACCAAGAACGAGCTGGATCAGATACTCAAAATTGTCAAGAATTTTCTAGATATTACGATGCGGTTAGGGCTAGATAAGTGCAGAACTGTCAGTATAAGGAAGGGTAGGATTCAGGAGGATGGATTTGAGATGCAAAACTGTCAGAGTATGGAAGCAATGCGACATGGAGATACCTACAAATAACTATAAAGCAATAATCACCGAGTAATGAATGACGAGAGAGTTTACAAGAAGAATAAGACTATTACTAAAATCAAAACTTAACAGCAAACATTTGTTTAGGGCAATTAACACCTACGCTTGATATGTGCTTGGCTATTCATTTGGAATTATTAAATGGCCCAACACTGTAACTACAGCTCTTGCTTAAAGGTTGGCACACGAATCTGATTCTAAGAAAAGAATGTGAGTAACTATGGAAACGGTGCAATGATCATTGGGGGTTAGCTACAACTCCGTATATCCATGGAAACGTCCTGCTCCCCTTTTGTCGATGTTTTAGATCTATTTGGTGTACTTTATACGAGTTCTATTGGGGCCGCACTGTTTTGGCAGACGAAACTAACATTTATAATAGACCAGATATTATTCTTGCAGATAAAAGGTCAAGAAAAATAACTTTGATAGAGGTGGCGATACCGAATACTCATAATTTAGCAGAAGTACGCAGAAAAGATTTTGAAAATATCATGACAGTGAGGAACGAAGAACGTCCAAACACTGCCTTTCATTATCTCAAAAACAGGAGTTATTCCAAAAAACTTGCTCCAGAATATTAAGGAGCTTGGCCTTAATGAACTGAACGTTTTTTTCAGGCCATGTAAAAGGCACTGTTACTCGCGACATCCCGAGTAGTTCGCAAGTTTATGGGTAACTTAAAAACCAATCACCAAAATGTACTCAATAATAACACGGAAAGGGCCCCATCAGAGCTCAATCCTTTTGATATATAAATATCTAGGATGAGTGAATGTTCCCCTCTGTTTAGAGAGGGAGTGGGAATGACATTCGGCAATTAAGATAGTAATAATAATAGTAATAATCATTATTATTATTAAATTGAGAACAAACAAACTAAATGTTTTTATAAATAATACTTTAGGAGTAGTGATGACTACTAATTTGACTTATATGTTCTCAACATATATAGTGTTTTTAAAAAATTCAAAATAATAATTCAAAACTTAACCCCTTAAAAGTATTGAAAAATTACATTTACACTCGCGTATTTTAGGGACTAAAAAAAGTCGACAAAAACTTATATTTTTATATTATAGTTTTGCGATCACAAATATTACAATATTACCCCATCTAATAGCACATGCTTACATTATACTAATTTATTACGTTTACCTTGATAGGACAAAAGGAACTATACAACGAACGGACCATTTTAAAATGTTTTCTGCCTTACTATACCTGTCCGGAAAATAACATATTTCTTAACTATGTGGCCAAATGTTAAAGTTAGACTTTAACCTGCCGGCTTGCCAATACCTTTTTTCATAAACTTATTTTTTTCTGCATACGTAATGACAACAGAGAAATAAAAAATACCATTGGACAATAAATATCAAAAACTATCAATACCTATCTGTAACTATCGGTATATCATAAACTATCGGTATATCGCTAAATCAGATATTTGCGAATACTACTTATTTTGAAAACCAGGGCATTCGGGTTTATCCAGGGCGAAATCAAATGAAAATAGATGTATGGAGTTAAAGGCATATCTGATTTTTCTAAATGTTCCGACTAGTTAATTTATAAGGTGGAGATGACTTTTTAGATTTTAAAAAAAGTTAATTGCATACATGCATGTGTACTGTTAAACGATGTATTTGAACGTATAAAAATATAGTGCAAACCGAGTAGTCGTTTAGAAAAATTAGACTTCTTTTAGTTTAAGTTTTATTCTGTCACAAAATTTATAAACCTGGTCCACATAGTTACGTAAGTTTAAGTAGGCCTAAATAACTACCAGCAGATGTTTACCAAAAAGGGTTTTTGTACGTTAAAGAATGCACAACCTACGATCAGCGGCAGCAATGGCTAAAAAAAACACAAACACACACCCACAATAGATTTAAAAATCTATGATACCCCATCATGGAGGCGGCAAACTCCTTTCAGACAGTGTCGGAAAAAAGAAGTGATTTGCAAAAATAATTTTGACTAGTCATTGCAACAATGCATAAAAATGATTTATGTAACCGATGTTTTAATGAAATCTCGGATAAAATCCTTCAGTAAATGTTATATAAACGTGAATAAATACCTTGTTCTAATAACGATCGTATGATGTAGTTACTTTTTTTTCGAAATCGGTTTTAGTTAATTTTAAATATGGGCCTGTAATGTTTTACCTATTTACTTTCCTGGTATCGCCTAATCACTTTCAGAGATTTTTGCGTTTTCGAGTCGCCGGGCGCGGAAAAACATGTTCTCCCAGTCAGTCTGTTGGTTTGTCTGTCGTTCCATTTTTTTTGCCTGTCTGTCTGTCTGCCATTAGATTAAAAATTACTTATTCCATTGACTTCAAATTTTGGTCAAGAATCAAGAACTATAGGTGGCTGAAACGATTAAATTTCATTAAAAATCCAATATGGAGGCGTCACAAAGTGTAAAAAAATCGTTATTAAGAAACTACTTATAATGAACATCAAAATTTATGCTGAAGTAAAGTGTGATATGGGCATAAAATTGTAGAATTAATTTTTATGTTAATCCATTATAGAGGAACAAAATGGCAGCCTAATGGAATGTTGGATAGTACCAAAACACTTATCCAAGTGACTTTTGCACAAAAATCAAGTGTTTTATAGGGGGATAGACTGGTTGGTGAGTTTTTAGTGCGAGTGCTATATGGAAAAATAAAATAGGGGCCAAATAAAACAATTTGCATTACATGTTTCAGCGTGTATCTCAAGAATAGCTAAATTTTTAAGGGAATTTTTATTAAGGTAAAACAAATTCCCAAATTCGATTTAAATCCATGGAATTAGTTTTGACAGAAATAGTAAAACGACGGTAAGTATGAATATTCAATAGGTATAGAAAATATTCTTAGTTTTCTTTTAAATCCATAAAAATGGCGTTGTTTACGTTTGAAATATATAAAAACCTCATGACGTCATAAACACCACAGTTACTCGTCTCGCCTATAAAAAGCATCTTATTATCTTCGCACGTCATATAATTTTATAATTCGTTATTTAGAAATTATAATTCAGTATCAAAAAAAGTACTTATCCAACTGACTGATTGTTTTAAATAGGGATAGACTGGTTGGTAAGTTTTTAGTGCGAGTCCTATATGGTAAAACAAAATGGGGGCCTAATAAAATAATTTGAATTACATGTTAACTAACTAACTAAATTTTAATTAAGAAAAAACAAATTCACAAATTCGATTTAAAACCAGAGAATTAGTTTTAACAGAAATATTAAAACTAGGGTAAGTATGAATATTGAATAGGTATAGGAAATATTCTGAGCTTCCTTTTAAATTCGTGAAAATGACCTTGTTTATGTTTTGAAGTATATAAAACCTCATGGGTGCGTAAACACCACAGTCACTCGTCTCACCTGTAAAACGCTTCTCACCGTCTTTGTACGTCATATAATTTTATAATTTTTATCCAGAAATTATTTGATATTGTATTTAATTTATTCTATATGACTTGGGTTTAAAATTTCGTCTTTAGAAATCATCAAATGACTATTTTAGAATACGTAAATTAATTAATTAATATCTCTATAAAGGCATTAATTTTTATTGCCTCATTACTGTTAATGAGCTCATTATACTGAGGCTAACAGATAACGTAGGTTTTTATTTGGTTCTTATAGGATAGATTCCCATACCTTAAATCTAGGCCAAATTAATTATTACAAGCATTCAAGTCATTTTGTTTTAAGTTATTTAAAAGAAAATACAAATTAACTGTATCTGTATATTAGGTAGGTACTATTATATTAAATAAAAAAATGTGTTAATTTTTTTAACAGTATGACCTTGAATTAAGGTTTAAACTTAATATTACTTGACAACTTACAGCAAATTCTGCTAATTATAATATGTTAAATTTTGGCGACCTTGGGTTTCTCTAGTTTTGGTCTAAATTAATTAGCGAGTTCTAGAAATTATTAAATCTTCTTTAGATATGATGGTAAAAGTGTATAGGTATAGAAAAAGAGAACAGTAAACAAATATCTTCCGACTTGTAAAGGATTACCGCTGACGACACAAAAACATCAAATGTTTTTGTGTGTAATTGCCTATCTACACTTCGTAACTTGGTGGTTCTCATCAAATGTTTTTGTGTGTAATTCAGCTTTATCAAAAGATATAAACATAAAGGTGAGTTTATAAATAATAGTTTGATATGTACTGAACGATGTATTTTAAATAAATAAAACAAGTCTGCAAATGTAAGGACTTTCTTACTTTTAATATAATTTTTCTTCTATATTTATAACAAACTATTTTTGAATATACTTAAACCTTAACAAATCAGCAAATCAAGCAAATCAGTACTGTGAATATTTAGCTACCTCTCAAAGCCCCCCCCTAAGAGAGTGTGGTGTCGAGAAAAATCGTTCTGTCAAATTTTTATTGATCTTCACGTTTTAGGGTAACTAGATGAGAAAACACATGCTGTGCCTGTAGCACAAATGAACATTTACAAAACCATTTGTGTAATATGGATATAAATAAGTAAGATCCTGTTGCGAAGTCAGGTTGGTTGAAGAAAATAGCGGCCTAGAATGTTTAAATAGTTCGAGTTACTTTTGACCAAAAAAGCGCAGTTAAATCATTTCATCTGAACGCAGTTTTTAGACAAACTATAATATTTTTGTAAAACACTATAGTACAAACGTGAATTTGGTATCGGTTTTCAAAATATTTTTTTTATATCAAACTTCTCTCCGATCGTTCCCGCTGCCAGGGCTGTTTTTAATTCGATTTTCTGTGTCGCCACATTAATAACACACTTTTCCTAGTGTTTTTTAGTTTTGTACAGTTTCAGCTACATTAAGATATATAAAGTCAGCAAAAACCGATAATTACTTAATCAATCAGATACTTTTAAATAACTTGGCAACGCTGCAATATGCTGCTAAATGGATCTTAAATGTCACAGTGTTTTCCTATATATAGCGTGGTCGTGAATTTGGGTTAAATATGTACAACTGATTTCAGGCGAAAAGGTTATTCTTCATAAAAAGTTTTGCTTATCTCAAAAATTAGATTAATTTAAAAAGGAATGACATTTTATATACAAGATACGAAATAGATAAAAAAACAAAATTCCAATCTTTCAGACCGCCTGCAAATACATGTCAAAAAGCTTTTAGAAGTTTTTTGATGATAGATGATGAAAATTGTGCATTTTTTACAGATTCACCATTATTTTTCTCGGAAACTAAGTCTACTATAAAAAAGATCGAAAAGCTTTTTGACTTGAACTTGTAAAACTATAGTGATTTCTATGACCTCTATATTATATGGCAATTGTTTACAGCCAAATTTATTTTTCTAACAAGTAAAACTTTTTTGCAGAATAAAAAAATGTCATGGTACCCCACTGAGGCAGTTATTTGAAGAGTAATGAAAAATGTTAAATTAAGTATCTGTTTTTTTTTGGAGAGTTCAACCTTTCGTCAAAATATGACGTTTTTATATAGTAGTCAAATAGTCAAATTTGATGATTTTCTTTAAAACTGCATTTTATTGTTTAGTGCCAAATTACGTCTAAACAAATATATTGTTGAGTAATGCCATAACTAGCTCCCCTTTGAGTAAAAAAAAAATAGTTCTAGAAAGTTTGTTCAAATATGTAAAAGGGTGTAAAAAAAGTTTAATAAATATAAAGTGAAATGCTATTTTTCCAGGCTACTTGGAGTGTGGTTGGTGAAGCATGATCCATTTTCAATCAATTTAGAAGTCCTTTTGTTTACGTACGTGATCAATATGACGAACAGAAAGAATATTATGAGTTAACCTTTGATTTTATATATGTATAGAAGGACCCGACTTTTTTTCAAAAACAGTGAGGAGTATTTACAGTTCTCAATGTAACGCTTTTAGGAAAATACAATATTCTTATTAAAAAGTAGACATTCGAAACTTTCCAGTGATATTAAATATAGAGTAATCTTGTAATTTCTAAGGTTTTTATTTGCGGTTGATCATGAGATTTTCAAGAATTCTGAGAATAGTATTCGAGAGTAAGATGAATAAATTTGATTATTTACCACATGAAGAAAGGTTTTCAATTTAACAGCATTGTCTGAAATCCTCTATAGAAAATATATAATACGATTAAATATTATGTAAAACTGTAGAAAGATAAAAAAATAATAATCTTTTCCATATTTTGGAAAGTTTGCTTTTGTAAAAGCAAATTATCACATGTTCTAGTCATGGATTTCCATTTTCAATTTCTTTTTAAACAAAATAATCTGAATTTCGATTTAATTATAATAAATTTGGTCCCAGGGGTGTTCACAATGTTCTTTTGACAGAGATGTCAGTGGTAGAATATATAGTTTAGATTTTTAAATTTTCACAATTATTGCTCTGCAGAGAGGGACATATTACCGGGCCGTTCGGTGCGGTGCCCGGGGGCTCAGAGTCAAAGAAGTCCACGTTAAAATCTCAATTAAACCACAAATACTATTAAAAAATGACAAAAAGTACTTAGCTTTCTCTAAATTCCTATTCACTTATTCCTGGAATAACAGGGCTGAAATCTTTCAAACCAATTCAGCAGCCCGAAGAATTGGCCGAAATAAAGATATTACCGATCCGTTTAATAATAAGTTTGTCCTCAACAAACATAAGGAACCCTTCTCAAAAGTCCCGAAAAAAGAAAACATGAGCTTCAGTGAAATCTAGTACTCGTCTGTTACACAGCATGATATAGTTCCTCGAGTATGTCTGGGCTATTCGAAACTTATGGACACTGCTTACCGCTTTAATAGCAAGCTATTTTATACTCGTAGTAATCAGTGAAGTAGTAGAATTAGGGATTAGAAAAATAGTTCAGCATAGCTGTACTCAATTGTGTGGGAAAATAAGACTGCTGATAAAGAAGTAGGACATTAAGCGAGATACGAAATTTCTTTTCGGAAATTAGTTTAGAACGGTTATTTTACAACAGTTTAATATTAGCCAAAAGTAATTTATCATTTCGTAGTCATCGAGGAAACATAGGGCTTCCATCACATTACTATATTAATGTAAGTTTAAAAATGCCTATTGGATCTTTGCGATAAGTGAGTAAGCCAATACGAAACAAGTTGTTTCACAGTTATGGCATATTATGTCTTGGAAAAAATTGTCTGATAAAATGTAGCTAATTTTTTTCTCTTATGTTAGACTCTCCTTAAGACATTTCCAAAACACATAAATTATGAGTTTTTGTCAGAATCGTTCAAATTATTAGAAACTAAAATGTCTTAGCCATTAACTTTGAAATAAGGGACTTCTTTTTAAGGTTTTAAGAATTAAAAGATCAATCTCCATCTGGTACGACTGAACCGATTTTAAATATGTTGAAAAATCCTAATATTCTAATAGTTACCTGGGTAATACCATAGAATTGTTCTAAATTACAAATCATTAATAGTGTCTTTGAATTTAGTATTGAACAGTGGGACATCCTAATTTTAATAACCTGTGAATCAGAAATAACTCTAAAGAAGCTTATCACCGCCGGTTTGTCAGGAAAGATACAATAAATTGTAGCAATAAAAATTCCAAATTTTGACATTTTAAAGGCTCTCAGAATATGGATTGAAATCGTTTAAAAAAGAAGAAATTCCTAAAGCTTCAATTTTAAAAAAGAAAATAAAGAATTCTAAATTTATTTTTATTATCCTCTTTATGTTTAAAAGTCAGGTAAACTAGCCTCAAGTACTTCACAAAATTTTTAATGCCCATTTAGTTGAAGTGCATTCATTTTAGATATTGTTTGAAAAAGTTGTTTTAATTTAGGAGAAGACGAGGCCTTTTCTAGTTTAAAATGCGGTGTAAACGAGCTGGCGGAGAAATGGAATAAGTATAAAGCCAGATTTTAAGTTCATATGCAACTAAAAGTTAAAAAAAAAACTTTTTAACTTTGCTTAGGCTTTCAGTTTAAAAGTAGAGACAATTATTTTAAGGCTAATTCATATTATTATAATATTGATATTATTTGCAATCAATTAAACGAAAGGTTTTCTGCCATGCTTTCGTATACAAAAAAATAGTCGAATCTCGAAATTTATTTCTCTAAAGTAAATACCTAAACAGATAAAGAGAAAGGATACTCTACGTGTTCTAGTCTAGTTCTTGTGTCTAGTATTATGTGAATTTTCAATTTTTTGTAGTATCTATATATATATATATATATATATATATATATATATATATATATATATATATATATATATATATATATATATATATATATATATATATATATATATATATATATATATATATATATATATATATATGTTTTCCCAAGCAGTTTGCTATGTTGCATATATAGTATAGAGGAGCCCATGAATATGTTTTGCACCGGGGCACACCTTTAGATCCAGCACCGTATACCTGGAATATTTTGGGAGACATTTGCAAAAAAAACTAATTTTGTACAAGTGTTTTTGCAATATATTAAGGACTTGCAGAGAGTCTAACAACTATAAAAAAAAGTAACTAACTTGCTTTCTAATTTTCCCTCCATAAAACTGGATAACATTAACATTATTGAATTTAGATCCTTACTTGTTTAAAAGTTACATTAAATACTGTTTGAATTCCATTATATCAACTTATTTCTTATTTTCACTCGGTATTCTATAAGCATAGTACAACAAAAGATGCATACACTTTCTATATCCACTAGGGATGGGAATTTTTTTTGATATATCGGTAGTTATTTCGATTTATCGAATAACAGTAGATAAATGAAAATCCAATGGTATATCAACAGGTACCCGATAACTACCTATAGACATCTAATAACGCAGATAAATATCCGGTTACTATCTATAAATGGTATACATGACTACATATTTATGAAGGTGAGGGCTTGTTTTTTTTTTTGGTAGCCGATTTAAAACAATAATATTGACGGAAGGCAAAGCCAGGACCTTTTTCTTGGTCGCTGACTTATTTAAAAGGACTATACTACCCCTATAAATTTCTTCTAAAACCGTGTTTGTCGTAACTATAGATAGGCAAAGCGAGGACCTTTTTCTTGGTCGGTGACTTATTTGAAAGGACTGTATTACCCCTATAAATGTCTTCTAAAACCGTGTTTGTCGTAACTACAGATAGGTAGCAATAACTTTCGATAACTAAAATTTATTAATTGCTAAGTTGTTACTAGGGATGGGCGATACTAGATATTACCTATAATATCTCATCACCTATAAGTATATTTTATTTATCAATATGTCGATTAATATCGATTTATCAATAGGCATTCCTACCTATCGATAGTTCATTGCTATCTATTGGTATATGCTGCCACAAAAAAAAGAGCAAATAAAGTCAGTCTCTCTAATATGTAATCCGTTAATCTATAAGTATCGATGTTCTCTATCAATATTTTTTATTTACCTATTGTTATTCAATATGTCGCTGACCTATCGATAACTTTCGATATATCGATAAAAAGCCCATCCCTAGTTCTCGCCTATTGATAGGAAAAATCTATTCTCGCACATTCATAATAACATTAGACATATTTTCTTAAACTATTTATGTAAGTAAAACGAAATCTAATATTATCAAATAAATTAAATTAGGATTATAGTGTATCATTATCAGCTTTTGCGGCGAATATTAATCCACCTAAACGAATGCGTAGCAGGAAATCAACGAAATCAAATTAATATTATTGCAAATAGTGTTTGTATTTAAGGATTTATAGTTAACAATTTTAAGTTAGGTAACGGTAGTCTTTGCGTACGACTATTTGAATTAAAAATAACGTAATCTTGTTTCAGGTAGAATTCTAGACTGAACAACTAGAACAATATTATGATCTCAGTATAAACTAATGTCTGGTGTATTTTTAAGTGATTCAAATGATGATGTTAAGTACTGATATTTATTAAAGATCTTTTACAGACCTTGCATCTCTGTTATGGGTAGAGATAATTTTAATTTTATTAAGAAACAACTGACTATCAAAATAAAAAAAAATGACAAAATATATCAATAAATCGTTTATTTATATGACACATCCTATATTTTATTATTTAATTCCACGCAAAATTGTAGGCTAACTTCATATAATGTACCCTATGCTTAATTTCAGTTGTTTTCTAAGTATTCGCGTTTCAAAACCGACAATTTCGAACTTTGAGAAAATGTAAAAAACAAACGGTTTAACCTAGGGCAAAAGAAATTGCACATTCATATCTTAGTTGTTTACACTCTTTTTTAGTGTTACTCTTATATTCAACACGACATTAAAATGTTTCTGATTTTGTTTAAAGCAGAAAAAATGTAAAGTCTTTTCTAAATAATTTTGTGTTATATATATTTTTTAATTTGTAAAAACATGATACACATTTCTCAGTTCCTTGTATTTAAAAATTTCTGTTATCTTTACAAATAACGGATGTCGGAGGTATAAAAACTGTTTTGATCTGGCTCTGATTTTTTGTACCTGATATAATGACCTTGTTTAATTAAGAGTTTCTTTTTATCGATTATGTTATTGTGGCAGATTTTACAAATAACAACCGTTCCTTCAAAGGTTGAGACAAGTACTATTTATTTGCAAGATAAAAATATTGTTAAATTTTGTAAAATGACTGCACAGTGGAGATCTGCGTGGGCTATATAACAATTATATTAGATCTAAACGAAATGAAAAAAAAAACATATTGTATAGACTAAATCTGCACAACTAAATATCTATCTGTTTATTAGGAAAATATGGCAAAACACATGTGACTTTTAAAAATATGTCACTAAAAGGGTACACTACTCCTTATAGGGTTAAAATAATGTGTAAATGTGAACCTTGACTTGTGTTTTGATGTTTTTATTATATTATATATATCAAAATTTTTGATCTAATAAAACATCAGGACTTCCAATTATTTAAAGCATAGGTTTTTATTGCTTCTCAATTGTTTACAAACCTACCAAGCAACAGTTTTAGTTGAGTAGAGGAAATTATTTCGCTTTTTCTAGAATCTAGATCAATACCTTACTAAATGTGTAACTTTTACTAGTTATTTGGCATTATAAATAAAAATAACCTTTTGTGTGGCATACGTTGCAATAAACCAGTTATTTTAAGTCCAAAAATTTATTTACTTTCCATAAATCAAAACCTCTGAATAGAGTTCTGTTTTCTGATTAAATAAGGAAATAAAAATAGGATTTGGGATCAAAATCACGTTTTTAAAAGTAACGTGAAATAAAAAAGGAATAATTTGAGTGGTTTAGAGGCTAAAAGTACCACAATTGGTGGTACTATTTGGATTGTTTTAGTTTACCCATTTAAATCTTAATGCTTCTGGCTGTTACTAACTTTTTAATTTGATTCTTGCTTGAAGGGTTCCAGTTTATTTCGTGTTATGAAAAATGGTTTTTTCCCACTCGATCTGAAAATGAAAACAATACTTTCTTGTCGTAGAAACCTATAAAAGGAGATTGCTCAGTTGTACTTAATAACGATTATAAATATATTCGGAGATGCTCAATTAAAAATTTTCTTCAATATAAAAGTTTTGCAGATTTTTATCTTCGAAACAATTGAGTATCGAACAAAAAAATGTAGTATGAGAGGTCGATTTTCTTGCTTATTTTAAATTGAATGGTATGGTTTTTATCGGATTTTTGGATTGTACGGAATATTCTAGGCTTATTTTGTATAACATACTTTATGAGGTTTTACAGTCGTTACTGAAATATTTTAAATTAAATTTTATTTCACATAGATTTGTGTGTTCAGCTTGCAAACAAGTACCTTCTACCATTTTTCGTTTTAGTTAAGTGAAAGGTATTGACCATACTACTTTAGGCACCGTGAATTTAGAAGTTTTATTTTTATGTAAAAAGTTAATCCATTTAAACACTAAATTTGATTTTTGTTGCGTAGTAAACAATATTTAGTAGCAATAACAGGTGATTATAACCAATGGCAAATTAATTATAACCTGAACAGATAAAACATCACATTGCCGAATAAATACTAAAAGACATTTTCAACATGCTTGCCATATAATTCTTCCCACTTTTCATACACTCTTCTCGGCCTCTGAAGCGTGTTTATGATACTTTTGCTTCTAAGCTGTATAGATATATCTATGAGAAATAAATTTTAAATCCAAATTTGAATTATTTGATAAATGATTGTAAAAACGTATAGGGTATATTTTACAAAATAACTCTAGAACTGTAAAATAGAAACCAGTTTAAATATTTAAGATGTATCGTAAGTTTTTAGTAATTTGGAAAATGTCGACTTGATGGTTTTTAAATTTTTTCTCTAGATTTAGGAGTTACGTAATTTCACGTGTCTCCTTGAGAGCCATTAACGCCGTATAACGCCTCTTTCGCATCACATTGCATGCTTTAAAAATTGCATGTACTAACTTACAGATTTATTAGCTGCTCATAACGCCGTGTTTTTTAAATTTATACACCAGGTATTCCATTAATTTCATATACAGCTGTTCACAATCAATATCTCGGAGGTCCTTCATGTTAGCGTCTTGAAAAAAAATTATAACAAAAATGGCCACGAGCAATTGACTGAAAATATTCTTAAGTTTCTAAAGTGACCGCAAGGCGGCGTCGTTGCTAGGGTGAACAATAAATTTCAAAAATTTTACAAAAACTCCCAGAGCTAGATATAACTTGTATTATCTCATTGAAAGCTGAGTTAATTTCCTATCATTTTGGTTCTAAATTGTCACTCTTAATAATGGTAGGGGGAGCTGTTGACTTACGGAATATTTAAATCACTATATTTTCTGAAACCCTTATTCGAATTAAATGAGTTTGATCTTAATTAAAACGGAATTTCAAGTTGTTTTATAATTCGGATTGAGTGGCACACCCTACTTTTCAGAAATTGGTTTGATGGCGCTGTTTGTAACCATTACAGATTTTTTCCAATTTACTTAAAAATTTTAAATGGAAGGTTATACTTCACCTCCACTAGTTAGACACAATAATAAAATACCGAAGTTTTGGCTAAAGTCGCATATCAGTACCCTTATTAGTTTTTAAGCTATTGCCAAATGAGTTCGTTATAACGAATATATTTTTTTCAAACTTCGGTTCTGACAAAGTTTGGTTGTCTAACAACGTTTTTAAAAGAATAGTGGACTAATACTAAAACGTATCGAATTATCAAGTTCTTATATTTCGACGAAGGAAAAAAAGTCCCGACTAAGTTTTATTCGTTTTTTTCGATAAGATTATCGGAAAGTCAGTATTTTTTTTCATATTTTATTTTTGCTTATTGGTTTCAAAAAAGTTAATTTTTTTTATTGAAAAACTGAACTGAACGAAAAAACAACATCATTTTTCTTCGTCGAAAAATAAGACCTTAAAAAGTCGATACGTTATTAAGGTCAACCGCTATATCTTGTGTTTCGTTGATCTTTTAGCTCGCTTGCTAAACTAATGAGCCTTCTCTCAGATGCCCACCCTATCTATAATAGCGCAGATATCATGTAATTTGTGTGCAGCAGAGTCGAGATTTTCAAAAAGCAACACCGGCATTTATACCGAAGTTACTGTAATACAAAAAACGTGACATTTTTTTGCAGTAGGTATTTTTTAGGTACCATTCCTGAACAGAAAGGGTCTAGGGATGCCCCTGAATATTTTAGTTTTACTCCTATGTCCTCGATATTAATTCTCCAACGAAAAATACTTATTAGTTCACTTATTTAGCACTACCTTAAAAATTAATTTATAACTAGCGTAAGGGAAGAGAAATATAACTTTCTATTTAAATTTTTAAGAAAATTAGAAAAAAATTATAATCGTTACAAGCAGCGCCATCTAACCAAGTTACGAAAAACTAGGGAGTATTCCTCGACCGAATCCTAAAACTGCTGAGTTCAGAAGATATAGCAATTTAAATCTTCCGTAAGTTAACAGTTCCTCCCACCCTTATTAAGGGTGATATGACAATAAATTTAGGACCAGATTGTAAGGAAATGAACTAAGCTTTCCTATGAGGAAATAAAAGTTATTTCAAGTTCAGGGATTTTTTGTAGAATTTTTGAATTCTATTGTTCACCCGTGCAACAGACGCTAACATGAGGGAATTCTGAGATATGCATAGTGAAGCCCCTTAAGCGAGCACCCTGTATACAGTATGAATGCCTATATCAACTGTTTATGTTTCTCGTTAGACAATAAATGGCAGATAAGACGTTTTTCTAGGATGTAAGAACCCTGTCACTGATGTAAGATTACAGCGTGTTGCAAAAAGTAGGTTTCTTTTTAATAGAATTCCCTTTAGGGTGATCCAAACAACTATGCATATGTCTCATACCTTCGATATTTGTAGAAATTAGAAAAAACTTTAAATAGGAAACTTGTAGAGATATTTCTGATGCGATAAGAAAGATAATAAATAACAACTGACTATCGAATTTAAAAAAATGAAAAAATGAACTAAATATGTCTATTTAAATGCAACGCTATATTTTACTAAATTTTTAAATTTTATGCAAATGTTTAGGCCAACTTAATATATCATACCTTTTACCTATCTTCAGTGGTTTTGAAGATATTCTTGAACATTGACAATTTCGAATTGCGAGAGGCATATACAGCCTCGGTTCGACTTAAAGGAAAACAAATTGCACCCTAATATCTTAGTTTTTTATGAATTTTCTTATAGCGACCCTTTTAAGTTTAACAGGATATTAAACTTTTTTCAACTTTTTTTTTAAACCAGAAAAACATTTACTTTGCCTAGACCAGAAGTGAATGCCATACGAAGCACAAAAATAAACTAAGAAATACGTAATTCATTTTGTCCTAGGTCGAACTGTTTAGATTTTACAACCCCTTAATGTCAGAAATTGTAAATATCTCGAAAACAATTGAAGATAAGCATAGGGCAAGTTATAACATAATACCTTGATCACCCTGTAGTACATGCAATTTAAAAAATACTACTTCTTGCAACACCTTGTATTCTTGGAGTAATGACATGGCAAACCACTCAGAGTTAGTAAATACATACACTTTTGTTTATAATTGGTTTGCATTTTACAGTTCGCTAAAATGCGCTGATTGTTATCATATGTGTTCAAGTAATCTTTAATTAATTTCTGCTCACACTGTATGTTTTATGCAGAATGTTGATGCTGCAAGCCACAGAATAATAAATAATTTTTATTACGTTAAATCTTAAAATTACGTTAAAAATACTGCTGCATTTTATAAAATTATAATTCAAAAGCGCTAAATTTACAGAAAAAATTAAAACAGCAAGTTTCCTCAATTTTTAAAAGTGGAGAAAAATTTGATTGTAATAACTGTTGACCTATTTCTGTTCTCCCTGTATTTTCAAGAATTTTGAAAAAAATAATAAATTTATTATAAAATTATTGTTTTTTTTGGATTCGAACACATTTTTATTTTCAAGCAAAGAAGGGTTTCGCAGCTTTATAGATAGAAAAATTGCAGCGGTTGCTATTACTATTATTATATTCAACGTAATGTTGATAATAATAGAAAGTGTTGTACACTGTCTCTGGATATGTGTAAAGCCTTCGACACAATAAACCATAGAATTTTATTAAAATGTTTGTATAATATTGGGGTTAGGGGACTAAGTAATTATTGGTTCCAAAATTAAAAAATCGCAAGGAATTTGTTCAAACTGATAACTATCAAAGTTCTAGAGAATACATAACTTGTGGAGTACCACGAGGTTTATCATTAGGCCCAGTTTTATTTCTTTTGTATATTAATTCAATTTTTTTTTTAATTTGAAAGATAATATCAAATTATTTGCAGATGGTACCACATAGTTTATTTTGCAAATAATTTTTCAAAAATCTATAGCGACATAAAACATGACTAAATATTATTTTTGAAATGGTTACAATCTTATAAGCTTCCTTTGAATTTCAATAAATCTTCTTTAATCATAATCAGTAAAAATCAATTATATGGATATGTTGATCCTTTATTAATATTAAAAAAAGATATTAAATACACAACAGAATAAAAGTTTTTAGGCTTATATTTAGATGAAAATTTGGAAAATGGAAACCGTACATTGATCATATAAGAAGTATGTATCATTCATTAATATAATCAAAACTTCCGTACTAAATTTCAATTTGGGATTCTGCTAATTTTAACAATTTTAAAACCATTACAAAAATTACGAAATAAAATTATAAAATGTATGTATATACAAATTGCCTTTTTAAGAGCACACAATTAACCTTTACAAACTAAACAATTATTTAGATCTTGCTAATATTCATAAACTGAAAGTATGTATATTGATAAATTTTATATTCATTAAAGGAAAGCATTCAAATTGTCGTCACCAATACACGGCACAGTCACGACACCAGAAAAAAAACGACCAAACACCAGCACAAAATAGCTTTGAAAAAATCAATTTTATATAACAGCGTCTTAATTTATAACAGTCTACCAGAGAATATAAAAAGATTAGAAAATATTACTGTTTTAAAAATACATTATTTGCAATTTTATTGACTGTATTATGTATTATTTGTTTTTCTTTAATTATTTAACTTTATATATTATATGTGTTACTTAGGTTTAGAACATTCCTCGTAATGAACTTGTTAATAGATTGTTGGGATATGCAAAATAAGAACATAAATTAATATTTAGTAAAAAATTTGATTCTAGGAAAGAAGTTGAAAAGATACATGTTAATATGTAAAAAAAATAAAATTTTTGCAAAAAATCCGATTTTTCGAAAAAACTCAAAATGTGTAAAACGTTGAAATTGTTTTTGTCAATTTTCCGAGTAACCAAGATTTTAGAAATTTTGAACGCTCTGGCTTTACACCCTGCATAATAGATTTGATAGTATAAGCATAATGTTTGCTTAAAGCGATGTTCACAATAAGATTTACAACAGATTTGCGAAAACCACATCTTAATGCCTTTTCTCGTTCTTTTCGTGAAAAATCCACCAAAAGTGTTTATAAATCCATCTCATCTGTAAAGGAGTTTATAAAATGTATATAATAAAATAATATTGATTTAAAACCACGACTCATTATACAGCAGAAGGGTGTTACGTGGGTTTAAATATCATCCAAATATAGACGCCGCTTTTCTTAAACTACTTTTAATATCCAAATTAAGCCTAAACATCTTTAAACATACAAAAAGTTCGAAATATTTCAGTCGAATATGCTGGAATGAGGAGCTGAAACAGATAAGATACATATTTTATACTTGTATTATATGGATTATGTCTTGATATATATAAATGATAAGAAAATTGTCAAAGTTCATAGTTCGAGACGTTCGAAATTCAATCATGTTATCTTAGAAATATTAATAGCTAGTTAGTTGGTTATTAACTTATTACTGTGTATGCATTAATTGTGTGAACAGGATCAGTTCCCAGGAATGCAAAATAATACTTATATTAATTTTCAGAATTTCGCAGTATTTCTTGTTTAGTAAGAAAATTCGCAAAGGCGTATATAGGCTTAAAATAAGGGAGCGGTCATCTATGCTTCTCTCACTACCGAGTCTACTACTTTTTCCAAGACTAACGACTACCGAGATCACTGCTGTTAATGGTGTCAATAGGTACTGTAATTTCATCAAAAGCTCTTAATATTATGGACAAAAATATAGAAGTCCAGAACCTTTGGAAATATTTGTTAGGATACACTTCACATGAAACATATATTTTTAAAATGTATATAAATTAATAGATATTTTTAATAACTTATATTAGTATTTTTCCACTTCAAATTTTCTTAAAAGGAATACAAATATATCAGTAATTTTTTCGTGATTGCAGAAACAATCTGTTTTCATACGATATTTGACTCCCGGATCTGATCTCACCTGACCAGAACATTTTTTTTTGTTTATAGTTTATTAGTTCATAGTGTTGTTGTAGATCGTGGTTCAATTTAGAATTTATCTAAACAACAGTTTTGAGGGATCTTTTCATTTTTATCTTATCTTAAGTTTTGTGACCTAGGCTGTTTCTGAAATCCCGTGGTTCAACTGTAAAAATACGAAAGTTAATTGACGGTGGATTTTACTAACGTGTTACATAGTAAAACCAAATCCGGATTTACAGGGGCTAATAGGGGTAATTACTCCCCCCCTTCCTCCTGCTATAAGCAAATAATAAATAGGCCCAGTATACAAACTAAAAGGCAAGAAAATTATTAAAAAATAATTAACTCTCTGATTAGATGATCGCTTAGTGAATATATTCAATTTGGGCATGGTTTTGCCAATAATATTTGACCACTATAAAATATAGTTATAAAATAACAGGTTAATTTTTAAAGGCTTTTTGTAATAAAGAAGCGCTGCTAGACACTAGGTTGAAATCTAAGACTCAACTGCGGCAAAAGAATTGTAAAACTTTTCCTGTGGATGAATCACTTTACATCTACAACTCATGTGATAAGGAATTGTTCATTACCATTAAGATAATTAAAGCTGAATTTTGTTTTTAAAACCACACTATCGGTTTGAAAAATTTTAAGAATAGTTTAATTATATACATGCTTTTCATTATGTTTTTGTCGTTCGAATGCACATTTTAATTGTTTCTATGTAAAATGTAATTTAATTTTAAACGTGTTTAATAGAAATTCGTTTTTAACCTATCTTCAAAATCCGCCTTTTGTAAAAAAAGAGATTTATGAAATGGTAAATTGGCTGGACTAAAATTGTGGCATGCTTCTATAACCATCGTTACTAAAATTACCCCTCCCATTAGCAAAAACTAAATCCGTCCTTAAGTAAAATTGTAATAAATAAGGGAATGATAAGAAAGGTTGAGGTAGTTAGTAGTAGTAGTATTTTAAAATTAATTTATTATTCATTGAATGACTTTAAATGTCAATTTAGCATTATGTACTATTAAAAAATTTGATTACGCATTTAAAATTACTTCACAAATGTTCCATTTTTGTTACTAGGTTAGATTTATTTTTGTGTATCTTGCTACCTCATTAATTTAGGAAAAATATTTAAAATAATGGATTTCCCCTAGTTTTAAGGATTGTTTGTTCAATGCAATTTAAAACATTCACTTTTTATGTATTTTTACCAAAGTATTGAGATAATACAGTCAAATTCCTTTTGATAATCACAGAAGAACAAATAAATATTTTAACTGATATTTTTCACTGACTATGAATTGCGTCAGGTGGGTTTCAGTAAAATAATATAAATATGTATATGTAGAGAACAAATTCGTACAAATTTCGTCACAAGTGGTCAATATATTACTCGTGAGCTTATTAAAAGGCAATTTATTATTAATTAATGTATTTGTTCATATAAGGATTGATTACTTGACTAAACGTTACCTCGGAAAGATTTCGATTCTGTTGCTTGGGGAAATCCAATTATGTATTTGTGGTCAACGTACTGAGAAAAGATTGTTTCAAAGGAATTCTCAAATTATTGACAATTAACGGTTTTCACCGAGCTTTAAGGAATGTTTCTGTAATGCGATGTAACTTGGTTGTTTTACACGTCATTCCTTAAACAACGAAATTCCCAGAACTGAAGGCTATAAAAATAAAAAGCTTTTTTATGTATTAAGGTTTGTAGCTAGGTTTATATTTCTAGTGCTTGGAATAAAAATTCTTAAAATCCCATTTTTATTAGAAATAAAGGATTTCTGGTGAATCAAATTGGCAATAGGAATCAGGTCGACTGTATATTATATTGTCTTCAGTTATAAGCAAAGTAGCGAAAAGGACAAAGAAGTTGTTTTTTCTCGTACAATCAATCGGTTTTGCAAAATCTGCCTTTTTGTCTAAAAATACATTTCTTTTGCAGAGCAACAGGTTTGAACATTGTACATAAAAATTCAATAGATTTTATTACCTTGATTAAAACAATCCGAAACTTTTCTTGTAGCAGATTCTACAACATACAAATTGTACACTTTATGGATGTATAGGTTTACTTGGTAATAGATTTACATATCGGATGTAATTTGTAAATTGTTTTTATTAAATTTTTATGACAAATGAAAGCCTTATTATGAGAAATGATCTGCTAAAAACGCTTTAATTATTTCTTTCAAAGTACCCGGTTATTCTCTCATAGAGAAAGAGAAATTCCGGGTACAGGTAAATCTTATGGAATTTTGATGAACCTACGACAGTGGGTCAAGCTACGCCGCGATATGAGAGACAGACTGACTGACGGAATTGAGAGACAACAGGTTTTTGGCATCTAGAGACGCCAAAACGTGAAGATACGTAAAACCTGGGAGGGAGATTTTTTTCACGATACAAACATTTTATTAAGCTGTTATTTTGTTCCGCCATCTTGAATTCTTACCACATTTTTATCTGTTCTCTATACCACAATTAATTCTTGCACAAAATTCAATTAAAAGTCTCCATGGGTTGAATCACTCCTATGACTAGTTTTAGAGATACATGGTGTTAAATTTATATGTTAATTTATGTGTTTATATTAAACTATTTTTCTTATTTTGGATAGTACTATACGTTAAATATGTTGGAAAAAGTAATTTGGTGTTATATGGTTTTCGCCATGTATTTTATGAAGGACTTGTTTAACACCCTGTATTTCTTAAACTAGCCACAGGATTAACTTTTACATACGAAGACTTCTAATCAGAAGGTCGAGTTCTATAACTTATTAAACATTTTTTTTGGGATTCTCTGACGATTCTTTATGTGACATCCCCAGTAGGCTTAATTCACATGTCCACATCAAAATGCAAAAAAAAACATTTAAATTAGACCTTTTCCTCAAGAAATATTTCCATTAGACCTTTTACATCTCCTTCAACAACTCCCTTAAAACGTTCGCCTGTTAATTCTACCATTTCTTGAATAATAGGCATCGCATTTGGTCTATTCCTTTATCGGTATCTCAGTTACTTTTTTTTCTTCAGTTTCAGCGGTTAAACATGATTACCCACGACAGTGGGTCAAGCTACGCCGCGATATGAGAGACAGACTGACTGACGGAATTGAGAGACAACAGGTTTTTGGCATCTATTACGCTGTTATTTTGTTCGGCCATCTCGAATTCCTACCACATTTTTACCTGTTAATCTCTATACTACAATTAATTCTTGCACAAAATTCAAAATCTTTGAAGGTGATTTTTCAAAATTTTTTTATTAATTGGCAATCTTGGATACGTACCAAAAAACTGTTACCAGTTCAATTATATATAACACATTTTAATTTAATTTTTGACCAAAATTTAGGATTAATCGGGATAGTAGCTTTTTGGCTGTTCCGCGAACTGACAGACAGACCGACAGACGGAAGTGAGAAAACAATTTGTTTGACATCTATGATCTAGAGACGCTACATTGTGAAGATATCTAAATTCTGGGAGGGTAATTTTTTTTCACGACTACAAACATTTTATATGGCGGCCATTCTGCTCTACCATCTTGAATTCGTACCAACATTTTACTGGTTAATTCTTACGTAATACTTGATATGCAAATTTTCAGGTAAAGTACAGGATAAGTAATTGTTTAGTAATAATGTTTTTAACATTTCACTAGACCGCCATTTTGTTCCACCATATTGGACGACGGAATTGTTGATTTTTTGGCATCCAGAATCCCTAAAACGCAAAGATCTGTAAAAGGGGTGATTTTTTCACGATTACAATACTTTTTTTTACGAAGGAAGTAAAAGTAGTGCCTTTGTGTAGGATGTTCAACCAGCTACGCTACAAAAATGCTTCCTAATTTTTCTTAATAGTTAAAAAATTAACACTGTAAAACGGGTATTCACCTCCTTTCTCCTCCTAAAACAAAAAACGCACGGCTCAAATTTAGAGTACTTCACAGATAATGTTCAGAACATCAAAATAAAGACTCTACAAAAATCCAGCTTGGTGGGAATTTTTTCGAAGGCAAAACCTAATTTTATTGGCTGACAAAATCTTTTTGAACAAGTGGCTCAACTATAATTAAAAGAAAAATGTAACAATTAATTTATAAATGGATATATCTTGAAGTATAAAAAATAAAAGACTTAGAAGTTGAATAGGATGACCAATGGATCTTTCGTTTACATTTTGAGAAACTGATAATTAAAGCAAATTATATGTAAAGTTTTGTTTTCAAAATATGTTAAGAATTTAAAATGTGAACATTCATGCATATGGAATTCATATTATAACATTCACATAAATAGAATTGAACAAAAAAGGTTTCTCAGAATAGGGGTATTTAAAACAAATCGTTTAGCAGATTGCGTAGCTGTTCTAGTTTAATAGACTACCTTTAGTTCATAGACGTATCATCTCTCATCTACAAAACATTTCTGAAATCAGTAACATTAGAATTAGCATCCGTCCATATCTATTGACTTATTTGCATCTTAGAGTCCCACGGAGAGAACTCAGAAACAGTGCTTTGTTTAATATTCTTTTTCATAGATAAATGGACATTTCTACTGCCAACCTTACCAGATATAACCACCCTAATATTAAAAATTACTTAGCATGAGAAATCGTCAAAGAATAAGCCAAATTATTTAGCTAAAAATAATACCTGGCTTAAATACTTAAAAATCTGTAGATTTTATCATTCAATAAATATGTGGTTTGGCGTACCGCTTATTGTTGCTTGCCTGACCTACTCTCGAAAATAATCCGTTAAACGCCTCGTACAACCAAACACATGATCTGAAACACGGAGTCTGCACGAAACGAGATAATCATGTATATTTTCCTTATATACCTGTAATTGTTATTAGAGACTCCAGTAAGTGGAAGTATCTTAAACGTTTGCAAGGCCTAGAAAATCTTCAGTTTAGTTGCCAAATAAAAAAAATCATTTCACATTGTACACCATATATATTAAAGTAGAATTACTGAATTATGAATTCAACAATGATTAAAATATAAACTGGGTTTATTATCGGATTCTGACCATGGCACAGTGGTTTCCCGGAGACCATTTATGGCCAATAAGGGTTATATCAGAAGTACCTTTAACCTAAGTAAATATAATATTAAAATATACTAGAAGGTCCAGAAGGCTTAGAAAATAAAAAACACTGAAACAAAAGAATACCTACAGCTATCAAAACGAAGCGTCTTTTCAATGTTTTACAAACAGGCTCTTAAAACACATTATTTTTCTATTATATTGTTTAAGTTATTGGTAATTATTTAAGGTTATTTGGAAATATATTAACAAAATTTGATATGGAAGCTGCAGAACAATGTAAGTAAAATTAAAACGTTAATTCAATGTTTGATTTTTATTTGACAGTAGCTGTTTTGAAGGGATGTTTTAATCGTGTATAAAAATGTCTGATATATTTAAAACGTTTTTCTTTGGTAGAGAAAATTTATGTTTCCGTCATCAACCATTTTTGCAACTTATGGTGTTTTA
This sequence comes from Kuschelorhynchus macadamiae, assembly GCA_030620095.1. Lineage (NCBI taxonomy): Eukaryota > Metazoa > Arthropoda > Insecta > Coleoptera > Curculionidae > Kuschelorhynchus > Kuschelorhynchus macadamiae. The sequence continues at coordinate 533,209 of JAUTXW010000938.1, forward strand.
AGTAGAACATTATCTAAAGATATTTTTGAGAAATAAAATAGCTGCCGCTTTTTGCCGCTTTATGAGATATCAACACTTTTATGTCGGTATTCATCAGTAATAATTTTTGCTACAGTAAGGTACATCGTACAATAAAAATAGAAAAAAACATTATGATTCAAGATTTTTTTGCTTAAACCTATAGTTTAACATACTAAAAGTTTCCATTCCTTAGTCATCGATGTCTGTCATTTCTAACCTCCAAATGTCATCGGGAAAAAGTTTTTCTTGTCTTTGTTTTGTGCAGCTCTCAATTTGGAGATTATTTTATCTCCAATGTCGTAGACAAGTCATGTGGTGCACAAAACGACATTAGCCCCGTGAAGCACGTGACCTGTCAACGACATTGGAGGTAACATAACCTAAAAAAAATTTCCAACCATTCAGTGTTTTGACAGAAACGAGTTCAAATCGAGCATGTAATATTGGCGGAACTACTCCGAAAATAATAAACGACATAGAAAAAGTTACAAAGAGGCCAATAAAGGAAACATCTCTAGACTACGATTTATCCACTCTTCACGCATGGATTAGATTTATGGAATATTTCATACACTTATCATACTGATTGGACTTCAAAAAATGGCAGGCTAGGTCAGGAGGGAAAAAGGCAATAGAAAGAGAGAAATTCAAATCGGCTTTAAAAGCAAAATGGGATTGAATATAAATAATGTAAAGCCAGGGGGGAGTGGAACTAGCAATGACGGGAATACGGCAAGAAGATTTTTTGCCGAAGCATCAGTAACAGCTTACATCTTAAATATCGATAAAGAGTGTGAAAAGCGTTGTGCGTGCGTTTTGCAAGCTATGTCATCTGGATTTCCAATTAATGTAACTAAATTTAAAGAATATGGCGAAAAGATAGCGGGGCTGTTGACATCAAAATATCCGTGATATTACATGCCCAGCAGTATTCACAAGATTTTGATTCATTGCGCATCCATAATTTCCGCCACAGTCCTACCAATAGGCATGATTTTGGAAGAGGCACAAGAGTCTCGCATCAAAGACTTAAAAAACTACCGGGAATATTTCAATCTAAAAACATAAAGAACAGCCACAAACCAGGATCGTTTAAATAGATTTTTGGTATCTTCTGATCAACTAATCGCAAGTTTAAGGAAAATACCGAAGAAAATAAACAAATGTTTTTACCCGAAACAATAAAATTATATAAAGAATATTTACCATCTGTGGCTCCTAAATATGTTAATTCCTCCGATTCTGAAGATGAAATCAATGTTTTATATTGATTTTTTGTTTGTTTTTTAATAATTACTTCATTTAATAATACTTTTAAATATTTTGTATTTATATCTACTTTTAAATATTTTATATTTATATCTTATTGTTAATTTAAGATACAAATTTCATTAAATGTTATCACTGTATATAGCGACGTAAATGATAAAAACATCAATGGTTTAAAAAAACATGTTCTTTTAAAGAAAAACATACACATCAAATTTGATAGTTACATAATTTAACCTACCACTTAAGATTATTATGACTTTTCGTTCGAATATCGGACGCCAACACGTGTTTTTTCCTGCATTTGCACACAAGCGCAGACAAAATATTACATCTTACATCCTAAAAATCAGAAGAGCGATTTTTTTTTTGGAAATCATTCCAGGATTATAGAAAATAAGAGTTTTTTCTTATTTCATGCTACTCTTCTTAATAGTTATAAAAGTTTATGTTTTTGGATAGTACGTTTCCTTTCATGGTTTTTACGTTAATAAATCATGTTTTTATTTAGCTTAAAAAAAACACTTTTTTGTATATCCATCCCTGTAAATAGGTAGGTATCTAATGTTTACCATTTCACAAACAAGCGTAAAGAAATATGCGGACAAAAAACATTCGTCAAATCTGAATTTATTCTCAGATATGAGGGGAAGCTAATGCTAAATTTTGTAACTTTTAGATAAAAAAAATATTTAAGAAAGTATAAAAAAATAGGTGATTACCTAAAGGAAATCTTACAAATATGTAATTAGAAATTAATAAAAAGTAATTTAATGCTTGTTTAATTGGGAAATAGTAATATGAAGCAATAAAAAGTTCCAATTGTTCTAGTTTCCCCTATTATGCGTCACTCGTGATTCAAAAACTCTAAAAAGGAAATAGAAGTTATAAAACTTTAATTTGATATTTAAGTCAAATCTACGCTTAAGAACATAAAAATATAACTTGCGCTTTAAGTTATTTTTGCTGTTTATTTTTCCATTAATAGTGACACCTGTCATGAGCCAATCAAATCCAGATGTGCATAGCTTGTAATTTACTAACCAAAGTTTATTTTTAAGCGTAATTTACCTAATCTCTACCAATTAAACACAAAATATTTTTAATCACAATTATAACCTACTTTTGGCCAAAAATGATCTCCGAGAAACCACTGTGCATGGGCCAGTAATCTAGTTCCCAAAATGGTGTTAATTCTCACTACTACTAGTAAAAAAATAAGTAAAGGCCCATTGCATTCGGAATGACGTCTAGAAAAATGTGCAAAATTACCAACATTATAAACAATTTCAAAAGTTATTAAAAAATTAAGATTTAAAACAAACAGTCAAGTTTTTTTGCAAAAAGCAGGGAAACTCTTAACATTTAAAAAAAAATTCTTAATTAACAAATGTTTTTAGAGTTTGGGTTTATATTTCAATTCGGATGATTGTTAAACAAAAGCCACCAAAATTATTTCGCTTCGTGGAGATTTTATCGCTATATATTATACTATATACCATTATGACAATGCGATGTTATTAATTGTTATAGTGTATTAGTTATTAATTATTAAAGTTAACAAAAGCCTAAACATTTTTAGTTTTTGATAGCTTCAATAATAAAAAACTCATAGAATATAACAATTAAAAACATCGCAATGTCATAATCTCATATAGTATAGTTCTGATAAAGTCAACTTTATTAATGAGACATCATTACTGAAAAAGGCGATATCATATCAAGCCTAGATCCGTGCGATTAAGAGAAACAAACACGAAACAAAACTAACTTAATATACACAAACGCACAACAAAAATTATGAACCGGGAAGGCAACAAGTAGTTCTGCCATAGCCACAAACAACTATAGGTAAACTACTTGGAAACCCAAAAGACAAAATCAAATTGGAAAACCACGGAATATACAGCATTCCAAGATTGTGAAAACATGTACGTGGGGCAAATTAACAGGGTAATAGCATAAACTAGACATTTAAAATAAACAAACTCAGCTCTATTCCTACATCATCACGAAACCGGCCACAAAATAAATTTCGATGGGTGTAGGGAGATTGCCAAGATCATTATAAGACCAGAATAATCCGAGAAGCTATAGAATTGAATTACAAGGTGATTTAAATAAAAGGGACGAATGATTAAAACTACCATCCGAATGGAAGACAATAATAATCGACAAATCCAAAATCACAAAACGCAATTAACGCAACAACAGCAACATCCGGAAAACAGAAATAACGACCAGCGACTGCTCAGATATAACCTTCGGCCCCGGGTATAAAAGAAGCGTCGCAGTCATTAACACTTCAGTCACTAGAGCGAAAACTTTCGAAAATGCCAAATGTAATTTTGGCAAAACGTCGGCAACACTCTTCTTTTCAGAACGACAGTAGTGAACGGATGTACACCCGGAATGAAAAAACATTGTATTTTTCCATCCGTGAAGGACTAAAAATTAACACATTATATATATATATATATATATATATATATATATATATATATATATATATATATATATATATATATATATATATATTCCCTGCATAGTCATTTATAACACGTCTATACTGTCTTTTGAAACATTTTTAGTAGACGCGAATTTGTTGCACCAATATTTTATCAGTTCCTACCTATACTCCGCTTAATTTCTGGGCATAATTTAAACATAAAATTAAATATTGGTTAAATTTTTCTGCAAATTTGAAAGTCAGTTGAATAAAAAGATTTTTCCAAAAATTTATTTGGCCACCATTTTGTTTCTCCATCTTGAATTCGCACCATAACTTTACCAGTATATTTCTAGATCACAGTTATGCTTGCACAATATTGGAAAATAATTTTTAAGTAGATTTTGCAGCTTTTTTCTAAATATTTCATTACGGCCCATTTTTGTCTTGCTATTTAGGATTCATACCAAAATATTACCAGTTCAATCTTATGTAACACTTGATTTTTGTGCAAAATGTTAGGCATATGGGAAAATTAGTTATAATTTTTTTTAACGTTTCACTAGGTTGCCATCTTGGAGATTTACCATATATATATATATATATATATATATATATATATATATATATATATATATATATATATATTTATTGAAACGATGCGCGATGTAAAGAACTCTGGAAAAATCTATTTTAATTTTATAGTCGAGGTGTACAGCTTTAATGTGAATAGTATGTTTCGTTTAACGGAAGCCTTTTAGTATGAAGCAACTCTGGAGTAAATAATCTACTTACATACTTCAAAGATTACCGGTGTGCTTATTATATAGAGCATGCTTTTCGATAAATAGCAAAAGCCCTTGTGTATGCATTTAAACATCGGATCGAATGTTCAGCAGTCTGGGGAAAAATAGGTAAAAAGAAATTAGAGAGTGTAGTTTTATGTGTAACATGTCATTAACTGGAATTAAGACAAGCGCAGATATATACTTGAAAACCAAATAATACAAAATTGACTTATGAAGTGGCTGTCAAACTACAACTTGATTACTAGATACTAAGACATAATACTCTCTATACATCTACCAGTACTTGTCATACAAGTAATTTAAGCCCTTTGCCAGACCTTCACGTTTTTTGCACATTTTCTATCTCTGAGCATGAATTCTGCACTAAGTGATCCTGAAATGTTCCTTTACAACGTGGTGAAAACCTAATTCTGATCCGTTAAGTAGTTACATATATACGAACATACTCGCATACCCATATACATATTATACAAGTCAAAAACAGAACCTCCTTTTTGAAGTCGTTTAAAAAAAATTTGAAAGAACTAAATATGTATTTTTAGTTTAATAACAGGTACAGGCCCCCCCCCCGTGACTGTTTTAAATATCTTTTCTTATGAGCTTTTGACTAGTGTTTAAGATATTTCGTAAAATTGAAGAGTATTATAGAATTTTTCAAGGTTATGCTGCTGCTGCCTTTGAGTGTGGGCTTCACCAAAAGCATTTACCCACGCGCTAGTGATTTGGAAGATCCAGATATTCGAGCCTTGGCCCCTGGAAGTTCCAGCTTTTTCAGTTTTGTTTAAAGTTTATCACTTCCAAGCTATGTTTTGTTTCGTTTCTCAATATATGTCCAATTCCAGTTCCTCACTGTAAAGAAAACAGTTGGTAGGTACAGCACAATACCGGTTTAAACTTTTCTCGCTCCCGAACATAGAGGAGCATTACACACTTTTTGGAATGCCTCTGATTGGAGAAGGATGTGATATTTTAAGGGATATTAATTTGACTTATTTATTATTATTATAACTTTTTTTTGTATAAAAATTATAACCTGACTTCATTTTGAGTTAAGAATCTTATGATGATAGATATAATTTCTTCGTTTAAATTTGCTAAAATTGTTTTAAGTGAGAAAGGTATCACCTGTCCTGTGTTAGAAATTTCTTTATAGACGTCTCCCTCCATGATGGGGCAGTTAAACACAATATGTTCTAGATCCGCAATGCCTGTAGTACATTCACACAAAGGGTTGTCTAAGAAACCAATTCTATACAAGTAATATGGATATAGACAGTGATTTGTTCTCATTTGAATAATAGTTGTAATATGTCTTCTATCTTTGTATGTTATATTCTTACACCATGGTTCAAAAGAAAATTCCCCTTGAATCGAGGAAAACCAACCATTCTTTTCTGTAGAATGTCTTTTCCAAAATGTTTTCCACTCCTTGTGGAGATTATGTTTTATAATTGGAATATATTCCCTTCCCTTTTTCGAGGTTATTTTTATTTGTAGTTTCATATGAAGCAAAAAAGGCTGTGATTTCTTTTTTGAATTCCAGGCTACACATTTATTTTTTAATATCTATCTAGTGGCACCTGAAATTAGTACAGAATTCTCGGAGACACAACTGCCCCTAAAGATCGGCTTACGACATTTTCCAATATTGCAATATTAAACATAGTATCCCATTCGGATCTTCTAATGTCTACTTAACTGATTTTGCACTTTTTAACCAACCACGCCTGTTAACCTAATGTGGCCTTGCAGTGTTTTACCGGCAGAGCCACATTAACTACTGCCGGTTTAATTTCTATTTTTCTTCTTTCCTATTTGTTTATATTTGACCCAATATTATTAATAAGTTGTATAACTTGAATTTATTAAAAAAATACAAGTAGTTATTAAAGAATGATACATACTTACATAAGGCTTATCTATTTTGTGTAATGTGTAAGTCCAAACGAAGTCTGGCATGTTGGATTCTCTACAATATTCGTACACATTTCTACCATTTAAAAATTGATAATTGTGCCTGAGGCACTGCAGGGCATGTTGCAGGCCGGGATCATAGAATCCTTTTGCTGGCTTTGGTGAAACGAGTAATTAAAAGATGTACACGTTTCTACAGTAGGTTAACACGAACGAAATATTTTATTTTTCCTAATAATAAACTTTTTAAGAATGGACTGTGAAAAGTTATTCATCCTTGTCCTTCAAAAATAAAGGTTTCATAAACACAAAAGGAAAACTTTCAAATACAATTGTTTAGAAATTTGCTGTTTTAGTTTTGTTTAACTTTATTATTAAATCTGATTTCTGTGTGGGGTGTGACCATACGAGAAAAATCAGAAGACAAAATATACATTTAAAATATTGCTCTCAGTTCTCCTTTGACTGAAACTTAAAACCCTAATTTGATTAAGGTATCGATAATACATTAAACTTGTCTATTAAGTGATAATTGCCAAGCCCTTATTTGATAAGATTAGTATAAGTTGTTCAATGCGTTACATCATATCTTTGTGCAAACGTTAGAAAAAATACTACGATATTAGGAGAAACCGACAAAAATAGACTATTTGAGAACATTTGTAAATTTGGTATAGAACATATAGGATTTTAATCTAAGATTAAAAGCAAGCAAGAACTGGGAAATTTTAATATGGTTTAAAAAGTCTTGCGCATAATGTTTAATATCTGTTTATTATTATTTTATTATTGTATTTTTGATAGAAACAATAATATTTAAACAATCCGTGCTAGATGGTTATGTGTAGGTACGTATATAACGTGTCTAAATTAAACAATGACTAGCTGGCCCGGCAGAACTTGTTGTGTCTTTTCCTTACATGACGCGATGAGTTTCCAGTGGAATTATAAGAATATGAGCCGCATTCACCACATCGCTCAGAAATGATATTAAAGAAAAACATATTGGTTTTATAGAAAAAATACGCAATAAAACAATAAAAAATGGTGTTGAAAGATAACGGTAACCAGACGATCATTTAAAAAAAAAGTAAATCGGTGCAGTGCAACTGACTTTACCTGCTAAAAAATATGAAAATAACCAAAGCTATGAAAAGTCCTATTCTCACTTGCGTTAATGATGTTATTAATTTCGAACCAACCCTAATATTTAACAATTTAATGATGTAATAATTATTGTAGGCAATCTTCATTTCATTCATTAATTTATAGAGTGAAGGTTTTTGGTTATTTTGATTGGCCAGCCTAGCGGTCTATAAACATTTACTCTGGTCTACCACTCAGGTGGTTCGTGTTCAACTCCAGTTAGGGACATGGAACTTTTTTTAATATTTTATTTTCTTTATTCACGTGAAACTTAACCTCATTTTAGTATCGATCAAATATGTATAAGTAGTTTGTTTTGTTGTACATTAGTGTTTTTTATTTCTATTTGTAAGTTATTGTTTTTGTAGGTTTGATGATGCTGGAGCGGACAAAAGACGTGTCATGTTAATAATTATAATTTACTGAGGTCTCTTTGAGAACTATGGACAATATCTTCGATTTTTGTATATTATTAAATTAAATAAAATTTATATAATCACATTATGGAAATTCGTTTTGGTAATTTCAGTGTTTGTGTATGGAAATAAATAAACTTAGAGATATTACACCTAAAAAAAAAATTCTTGCATCATTTTGTAAGAGTTATCAAACGAGCTATATACCCTATATTGCCTATTTTGAACATGCGACGTACAATTTCTGGGAACCGGTTTTAAGCGCATTTTTTAATTTCTCTTTAATTAATAAACATCATATTAAATGGTCATTTCAAATTAACTATCAATTAATCTCCAGCAAACTGCTACAAAACTTTTTTGCGGTCGCTTTTTGTTCCTGCTTTGCAATTATTGAAGTTATTCGACCATGTAACAGCTTTCCCTCCGATTTAACCATGTTTAGGTAAAATTTCGTTATGCGTTAATTTTTTGTTCAAATTGCTTTCAGTGCATCATCCTTTAAGTGTATTACATAATTTCCTACGTTTTTACGAAACGCTATTCTAATTTATTTATTTTACTTCCTTGCAATTCATTTATGGTATATGCATACAGCTAGAAGTTTTACAAAAATTAATAGTGACAGGATGGTAGTATGAAAAGCAAAAAATGCCCTTATTTGTGAATTTGTATAGACAATTTAAATTTAAAATAAATAACCTGGTGACATTTCATTATCATCTTTATTGGCATACATTTAATTCTACGGATAACATGGCCTGAAGATCTGAACCAAAAGACTTTCACTGAATTAACAGTACATTCATATAGTCAATTTTTATTTCCCTATTTTAATATTAACTTCCAAAGGTGGTCCTCAATCCGGTCTGTCATATTCGCACCAAAAGCAAGTGAATATTTTTGTTATCCAAGAAATACAGGGTGTCCTAAAATGTTTTCCTTTTTTCAATATGGTATAACTCGGCTAATAAAAAAGTTATTCATTTTAAATAAATTTTAATTTTTTAGACACGCCTCTGGACTTTTTCAAGGCAAAACAGGAAATGTGCAGTAACTCGCCGACAGAGGTCTTGCGTGATATTGTGAATTTCTTCACGGACTCTTTGCCTCAACTGGTTCAAATTGCTTGGTGTCGTGCTATATTCTTTAAGATAACCCCACAGAAGAAAATCCTTGGGGGTCATCTCGGGACTTCTGGGTGGCCAGTTAATATCCCCCCGTTTAGAGATCACTCTGGTCCTGACGTCTTCCATCGAAAGGGTTGCAGTATGTGAGGTTGCGCCATCTTGATGAAACCAAATGTTCTCATTGAATCCAGCAAAATTGTCTAGCTCTGGTCTCAATTTTTTTTTTATTATGTCTCTGTATCGAAAAGAAGTAACCGTAAGTGCAACACTGTTAGTATTTTGGAAAAAATACGGGACAATAAGTCCAGGGGTGCTCATTGCAGCCCATACCGTCACTTTGGGAGAGTGCAGTGGTCTTTGAAACTTCTCCTTAGGATTTTCAGAGGACCAGTAATGGCAGTTTTGCTTATTTACAAAGCCGCCCAAATAAAAGTGGGCCTCGTCGCTGAATAAGACATCGTCAAAAGTTTCAAAAGTGTTAAGTGATGTATCTATAAGAACAACCCGAAGTGGATAATCCTCAATTCTCAACGGCGTGACCAACTGAATTTTATACGAGTGGAACTTTAAATCTCTAGTCAGTATGTTGTGAACAGCCATTTTTGATAAATTCAAGGTTGGTGCATTTTTTCGTACCGGCCACCGAGAATCACGCGTTACTGCGGCGCGAACCCACTCGATCTTTTTAGGAAATCTCGTAGTCCAGGGCAACCTGTAGGATTCTAATTAATGGAGCATTCTCTTTCAAATTTATTGACCCAAATTTTAATTAATCGCATCGAAGGTGCTTCAGTTGTGTCGTGGAGATGATAATGGACTCGATATAGATGGCGAACTATTACGAAGGAATGATTTTTCTCGAAAACGCTCTAAAACACATATCACGTTGTTCAGCGATAAACCGGTTTATTGTAAATTAACAACATATGGAGACGCTCTTACTCCCACAACTTTACGATTTATTCTACAAATAAATGGGGCAAACCTTCCGGGACACCCTGTATAAAATATATTGAGATTAACTTATATGTCTTTATTTTTAGAAATATATGTTTATTGAGAAATAAATATTACGTGTTATAGTATTGTGTTAAATACATATTTTATCCTTTTGGTACAGCATTAAGGCTCCTTGATAAGTCTATAAAAAGTTACAGTCGTTTACATAATAATCTACAATTAATATGCAAGATTGCCATTTTAGGTATAAATATAAGGTAGAGGAGACTAGCACGTTTCGTTTTTACTGAGATCCTAGAGTTCTTTTGAAACTTTGGAGGATTTTTAACGTACTCGGGTTCAAAGAAATAAGTAAACATGTTCTAAATATAACGGTACTGCTTAAGCCGCCACCTTCGGAAAATGGCTGAGTGAAATCAATTTTTTTACATCTTTACAATAATTATAAACAAAAAAAATATGAAAAAAACAAAACTGATTTAAAAAAAAAAGGCTGTAAAAAAATAAAAATAATATTTTATTTCATCTGGAAAATTTTTCTCTGTAAAGTCGGCGCCAAAGTTATTCATAATTACCTAATAAAAAAAATATCATGTACCGAGTGTTTTGATGCCTAACACCAGGAGAATAATATCTTGTTGTCTTTATTAGTTTCGTGCCGAGTTTACAGAGTAACATTTTCTAGATGAAATAAAATATTATTTTACACTTTTTAGAGCATTTTTTTAATTAAATCTTTTATTTCTATTTATTGTAAAAGTCAAGTTTAACAAATAGCCACTGGGTCGACTGCATATGCTGTAAAAACATTGTATAATCACATGTCTTATTATACAATATATAATGGTAACATACATACGTTTTCTTCCTAACAGAATGGGGAACGTTTCTATTGGTCATTGTAATAGTTCAAAATGGCATTATTCCGTCATTCTTATCATTTTCAATATGCTCGCTATGGCACCACTCCAGTAACACCCTGAATATTCCCTGAAAATGTCATCCAAATTGGTCAAACTATCGCGGAGTAATCCATGTGCAGCATGGTCATTTTAACTTGTCCACATTTTAATTTATCCACATTTTAATCCGCCATAACTTTATTTTTCAAGTTAGTTATGAATGAAATATTAAAAACGTGTTTATTTTTTAAAGCTATCAACACACTTATATATTTTTACTTGAGAAACCCTGTACATTTAACTTTTAGTAGATTAGTCTCTTTTTCTTGTTACCAAAGCTGTTTTCTTACCACGCTAATATTTCAAAATATTTTTCATGCCTGATTTGAGACGGGTTCAAAGTGACGTCATTATTTCAAACCGCAAGAAAATGAAAATGCCAACAGAAAAGATAACTTAGCTAATGGAATTGTTTTGAGGTTTGATGTAAAAGTTACCCCTTATTTTATCGCAACTATATTATTTTCATAGTTCTATTTTTATAAAGTTTCTTTAATGGATCAGCTCCTTTTGCACCTTACCAGACCTTCAGTAATAAGGCCTCTTTTGTTGAAATAAAGATAACTAATTATGTTTACTATTCGTCTTAATTCTATAGAACACCTGCGACAACAAATCTTTTATGAAAAATGGTTGCCATAGTATACTGAATACGATTTTTTCCAGTTTTTCGTATTGGTCGAGAGCTTTTCCAAAAATTTTTAAGATAACTTTTGCGGGCCTTACACTGCCACCATTAGAAATGTTGACTAATTTTCTAAAGATGTACCACATGTTTGTTGTTTTGCCCAGTGGTCTTCTTCTAATGAATAGCCATAAAAACCAAATAAACCTTGCCATCTAATCCTACTTTAGTTTTAAATTTGGCAGCGCAAGAAGGTGTCTGGTTTTGAACCGGGAAGACAATGTGTTTCGGAATATTTTAAACCAATTTCGTCGTTAGTTCAAGGTAATAATGTACCGTTTGTAAAATGTTGAAATCTGGTTCAATCAATTTCAGCGCTAGAAAACACCTCAAATATACCGTTTTGATACCATTGTCTTCAAAAATAAACGAAAAATTGGAGAAGATCTTCGTCATAAGACAAATGTGGTGAAGAGATAACGAGAATCTTTGTCAAACGCATTGGACTTATGGCGCAGCTTTTCGTCATTTTTTCTTTGATTTTTAAAAACAAAGGTAATCCAGTATATTTGGAATCAAGGAAGTAAATCTTTGAAAATTTAAAATTTTTTATACTCATCTTATGCCACAAAATTGGTGACTAGACATATAATTTCATACTTCCGTCGTAAAAGGGAATTATTATAAAGTCAGAAAAAATCACGCTGCGAGATTTTTTCAGATCTTTACGTTTTAGGGTCCCTAGATTCCGAAAAACATGTTTTCTTAATTCTGTCGGTCTGTCTGTTTGCCTGCCTGTTCGCGGCATAGCTAAAAAACTACTTACCCGATTAACTTCAAATTTTGATCAAAAATTAACAAAATGATCTAGTGAAATCTAAAAAAAAATATTACTAAAAACCTACCTGTTCAATTTAAGTCAAATTTGCCCCAAAAGTCAAGTATTATGTAGGAATCAATATCAAATATTTAAAAAAGTCATCCTAAAAAATTACTTAATGGACTAATTTCAAATTGTGTCCCATAACTAATTGTGATATAGCGAACATCTAGTTAAACTACGGTATTAATTCAAGATGGCGAAACAAAATTGTGGTCAAATAAAAAATATTTATTATTTGTAAAAAAAAGATGATGCCAAAAAATATTTCTATCAATTCCATCGGTCCATCTGCCTGTCGCGGCAAATTTTAAAAACTACTCATCAGAGTGACTTCAAATTTTAATAAAAAATTAAGGTTCATATGGAGATCACTTGTAAAAATCCAATATGCCGGAGCAAGTAAAACGATAAAAACAGATATTACTAAAAAAGCTAATTATCCAGTTTCCTCAAATTTTGCACAAAAATCAAATATTACATAAAAATTAACTCGTAACATTTTGGTATGAATATAAGATGGCAAAACAAAATGGCGGTCTAATAAAGTATTTAATAAATCGGCCTCAAAAAAACTACTAATTAGAATAATTTCAAATGTTGTGCAAGCATTAAATGTGATATAGAGATAAACTGGTAAGGTTGTGCTACTAATTGAAGATGGCGGAACAAAATGGCGATATTTTTCTTAGAAAATCCATCGTTAAATAAATCTTATTCAGTTGATTGAACTAGATTTTGCAGAGAAATTAAATACGATATAGGGATAAATTCGTACGAATTCAACATGACGTAACAAAATGGCGAGGTGTCTCAATATAAAAATTACTTATTAAATTTATTTTAAATTATTGCAAAAATCAAATGTGGCGTAGGTAGAACTGATAAAATATTAGTAGGTACCCAATAGGGTGAAAAAAATGGCGCCCAACAAAATATTTGAAAATATAGTATACATGCGTTACTAAATGACTATGTATTAAACTAACAGACTTCATTATTCCTGATAGAAGGAGAGATTCATAACGACGGAAGTTCCGCGTAAAGTAAATTTAATAAAATAATAAGAAAGTTATAGCAAATTACAACGTGGACAAATTAAAATGAGCATGCTGCACATACATAATAAAAAAAACATAGGATCGAATTGATAACCCCCTCCTTTTTAAAGTCTTTTAAAAATTGTAGAAAATCAAACGCTTATCAATTTTTGTTTGAACTCGTTTTCTATATTTTCAACTGGTAAAAAAACCGATTTAAATCACTATTTTCCAAGATGGCCTCTTTAAAGTCACTTTAGTATTTTTGACAGGTTAAGTTTTCATGTTTGTATTTTTTTAAAACGCCGTAATTTTAACGTAGTTGTAATGATTGTACCATTATAGAATCTTTTACAGCCTCTTAACACTTAAACCACCTAACACTTGATTAATATTTCAAAATTTTAAATAGGAACGGCCACAAGTATAAACTGTTCATGATTTGACAATTTGGACATTTTATTTTGTAGGATTTAAAATCCTCCAGGATTCTGCGCCTTTAATTTCAAATGACGCATGAACAGCAAAATTCTATAATCCCCAAAATGTCTAGTGTAGTCCCCCCCTTATAACTCCATTCAGTCTAGACATTAGTATGTAGTTTTGAGGAGATATTAAGATGGTCAGAAAGTACATAGATCTTACTTTCCTACGTACATCTTTTGCAAATTCACTCATCCTTTAGCGAGCATATTCTCCTAGTCGATAGCGTTCAATCAGATTTCCTGTTACAGATCGATTTTTTTTTGATGATTGGTACCATTACTGTTATCTATATTAATTCCTTCTGAATCCCAGTTTCTTTTAAAACAAAATGTTGAATTTTATGCCACATTGAGATCAAAAATGAACCAAAAAATCGATGATCTTAATTTTAATATTGAAGTTGATGTAATTATTTATGGTTGCATTTTTAAATTAACATATGTACACTCTGTTTGGCGCTCACTTATTGCTTGATTTCTAATATTACATTACAATGATTTTTATTTTCATGAGTTGTAATAGTTGTGTACAGATACGCACTAAAAACCAATGCTGTGGATTCCCGCCATTAAACTGGACATTTTTAAGCCTCAGTGTTTCTGGAGCCATAGATAACAACCTAGTGGGGAAAGGCCCTTGATCAACCATCCATATTATAACGTCAGCTATTCTGCAATAGCATAATTACTGTTTGTGCTTGTGCTTACATCGATATATTCAGTGTGAAGGGGCGAAGCGCAACTTAAAATAATCCTATAAAATATATTTCTCTTAATCGGCAAAACCATTAATTTATAATTTTTCCGGTTTTCGTCATATGCTTCTGCCTTTGAGGCAGAGATATGCTAATGGTTAAAATTAATTACAAATATAATAAACATGTTTCTTCCTTACCCTCGAGCACAGCGTCACCTGACTTTGATGATCGGCCACTTTCGTTTCGTGGCAATCACGACCCATTTATAGATTGTTCAGAACATGCCCCAAGCTAATACAATGTATTATGTCCATTGTCATATCACTACATATGAGAAAATAAACAATTATATGTTATTATTAGAAATTATCATTTAGTTATATTATGGATTCCAAATGCGTTTGTTGTCGCGTAATTAATCTATGTTTAAATCAAATAACATTGGAAAACTTTATGACATCCTGTTTGTGAGATTAGCTAGTTACGACATATTGTTTTTTAACAGGTGATTGTATTAAAAATATATAACTTTATTTTTTAGCGTATTTTTTTATTTTATATCATACTGACATTTTTGCATGTTGCAGTTAACTTTCAAAATACAAAAGTGCGACAATAAAAATGCATTGTGTTAAAAAAAAGATAAAATATTAGTCTAACTCTGTAGTAGTTTGAGGTGCTATTTCCAGTAATTCGGCGTATATTAATAATATTTAAAAAATTTAAATCATGTTTATGAAATACGACTTAAATTCTTTAAGTGTCTCCTTACAGCTGAAGTTTTTACAGCAGCATATACCCTGTCAAATGCCTTTCACATGTCACAAAACATTGCTGCCGCCACCTTTTCCTGATTTTCAAAACATCAAAAGTTAAAGGCCAAATTACTCAAGCTTAACTATATTCAATTTTTCTGCTAACCCAACCATAAAATGTTTCTCCAGACTCTTTACAATTTGAGCCAATATTGACCTGTAATGAGAAACCAGATCTTACTCGTCACTCTTGAATATTGAAATAACGAGCGCCATCTTTAAATTTGGAAAAAGGCCAGTTTTCAACCATAAAATATAATCTGCCAATAGTGCAAAACCAAAATGCTGAAGAAGTATTGTACTGACAAATTCTACCTTCTTAAAAAACTTAGTTATTAAATACTAGGTTATACATTACATACATAGGGCTGTTTTTTCATTATTCCTGATCCAAGCATTCCTGAAAGTATATAATTGATTTTCTAAATATAGTAAAGGCTTTGTATACAATATTCAGAAAACAAATCATTTATAATATTAAATGTTGCAAAGATATTTTTTTTATTTTACGAAATTTTTACTAGTTGTGAAAACCACTTAAGTATAAATGCCCGTATCTTATCGATTTGTTCAATTTTTTTATCGAAACACTTGTTCATAATAAAGCTAAGTTCTAACTTTTTGCTAATTTAACATAAACAAGTCAAGAAATCGTAGTTCATGACAAGTTAGAATATTTTCTTTCGATTGAACGGAGTGTCTTCTTTTTTGTTTACTAGTTGATATCAAATTTTCTGGTTCATCATATTAACTGATTCCCACGTATTATCACTATATAGTTATATTTTACGGTAGCGTATCCGATTGATTTTCAGCTTGAAGCTGTCGGTTTCTGCAAACAGAAAGTCCTAGGGGTCACTGTCGCTCTTTTATAGCAGTATAAGCAAAAAAGGAACTTAATCATCTAAAAAAAAGTTTTCTTAAAATTGCTTTGATTTAGATGATCTGAACTGTGTCCCATAATAAATTAATCACTTGCTTTTTACTTCCCTCGTAAAAGGGAAGTATGGTAATCCTGAAAAAATCACCCTCCGAGATTTTTCCAGATATTTACCTTTCATGGTCCCTAGATGCTGAAAAATTAGTTTTCATATTGACCTCAAATTTTAGCCAAAAATTAAGGGTTACATGGAGATGTACCTGGTAATATTTTGGTAAAAATCTAATATGCTGGAACAAAATGACGGTCTAGTGAAAAGATAAAAAAGTATTAATAAAAGAACTAATTATCCAGTTTACCTAAAATTTTGCACAAAAATCAAGTGTTAGATAGGAAAGAACTGGTAACATTTTAGTATGAATCTAAGACAGCAAAACAAAATGGCGGTTCAATAAAATATTTCAAAAACAAGTTTGAAAAAAACCACTTATTGAGTTAATTTCAAATTTTGTGCAAGCATTAAGTGTGATATAGAGATTAACAAGTAAAGCTGTGGTAAGAATTCAAGATGGCGGAACACAATGCTGGCCAAATAAACTTTTTAAAAAATTAACGAAAAAATTCAATTGATTTTAAATTTTGCAGAAAAATTAAATGTGACATAGGGATAGAATGGTACGAATTCAATATGACATAACGAAGTGGCAGTGTGTGTCAATGTAAAAACTACTTATTGAATTTATTTTGAATTATGCCCAGGAATTTAAGTGTAGCGTAGGAAGAAACTGATAAAATATTGGTAGGAATCAAATGATGGAACAAAATGGCACCACAAAAAAATGTTTTGAAAAGACAGTAATGACTATGTCCTAAACTAAATTGGGCCACACTTTACTATTCCTACTAAGAGGGAAGATTCATAAAGAGGGGAAGCTCAGGGTAAAAGAAATTTACCGATTTTCTAGATTAAATTTAAAGTCAAATGTTTCGGAAACTAAGATATAACGTCATTTACCTGTTAGAATTTGATATAAAACATTCTTTGTGAATAAAATAGTATCATATTTTTTTTTGAGTTAATAGGTTAACATTTTGTATAATGTATAAGAAAATTGTGATTTTTTCCAATATTCATGCTTTTCAGATTTTTATAAAAATATTTCAAATGTTTCTTCTAATATACTAATGTCGTTTCTTTGTGCAATTTTTCGAAGATCCCCTTTATTAAAACATATATTCTATAAATTATTTTTTCAAAGTTATTTTTTTATTATATTTTTGCAAAAAAAAACAAATCTTATCTTTACAGAGCATAAATGTTTAGAATACGCTTATATTTCAACTTTATGCACGCCATAGGTGCTTTGGTTTAAAAAAATATAAATAATATATTTAATTCTATTAAAAAAAAAAAAAATCTTATTTTCTTGCAGAGCATAAATGTTTAGAAAACGCGTATATTTCAACTTTATGTACGCCATAGGTGTTTCGATTTTTTTTTTAAACCGAAGCACCTATGGCGTGCATAAAGTTGAAATATACGCGTTTTCTAAACATTTATGCTCTGTAAAGATAAGATTTGTTCTTTTTTAATACCAATTCTAGTTCTCTTCCACAAGCAGAATGGGAAAATTATGCTCCCGATACGGTTTTGCAATTTTTCAAGAAGTTCACTATAGGCGTAGATATCTTTATTATATTTATTACAGAATTTATAAGGATTATTTAAAATTTAAAAAAAAGGTTTTTAGACACATCTGAACTTTTAACATACTGTTTATAATATAATTTGGTACATGATATACTAGGACTAAAATCACTGTGTGTGTATATACGTTTAATGGCACTGGTAGATACCAACTGACCAGCTTGCTACTAAAATCAAAAGTGATTAAATGCATTTTATAAAAATCTACAGGGTGAGATTTTTCGGATTGCGGCCTCATTAAATCTGTCGAGCTTTTTACTACGACGTCAGTGGCAATTTTTATTCTTAGATTCTTTTGATATTCTACACCGTAATTCCTAAACGATGCAAAATATTATTAAACATTTAAGAGTTCAAACAGTTACAGAACAGAATAAGGAATTTTACTTTGTTAAAGGGGTCCCAATCCGAAAGAAAACGTAGATTTTTCTAAAACTTATGCAGTCGCTTGATTGAGATTAATCATAGTATAATATGTAACAAATTTGATTTGAAAATATTTATAAATGTACGAGGGGTCAAAGAAAGGCACTTGCTCCCTCTCTAGAAAGTTGAGTTGCAAAATCTCACAAAATATCATATAAAATACATTTCTCGAAGAAAAAAAAACTTTTGCCTTACTCCCCATAGAAAGTTAAGTTACATAATCTTATAAAGAATAATACGAAGTAAAATTTTTGATCAAGAAAGATAAGATATATTTTGTCTAAAGTGATGTCCTTTTCTTTAGTTGCTGGTTTTAATGAAAGTGTTATGTTTGGGCCCCATTATAATAGTGTAATATTGTACTTCTACAAAATTCAAAATTAGTTTTTAAATTTTTTCGCCATCTTGAATGGAAGATGACATTTGTCGAACCCGATTTAACAGTTATTAGATACCAGAAGCGATCGCGCGGACAACTTCTTCTGAAATATTTGAAAATGTATCCATAAGTAGCGAACACTATGGGGCCCTGTATAAGATGTTTTTTTTTTAATTTAAAAAATATGTTGTATAATTACAGTGAATACTACAAAAAAAGATAATTATACCTAAACTAAATTCCTTTTTCATAATTCTTGTCTTACCGAGATCCCTGTCGTCTGTCTGTGAATTATCATAATAGACAGAGTTAAAAAAAATCATTCGTGAAACTTCTTATTTTGTTAGTTACACCGTGACGTACAAGGTAAGATATGTTTAAGCAGGCCTTCATTAACATCATCATCAAACAGCCTGTATCATCCACTGCTGAACATAGGCCTCTCTCATTACCTTCCATCCATCTCGATCTTGAGCGCTCTGAAGCCAGTTTGTTGTTATGCGCTTTATGTCGTCTGTCCAACGGGTTGGGGGATTTTATTATTTTAATAATTTATATTAATGCCTGTGCCATCCAGTTCGATGTCCTTATATATATTCTACTACAGTGGAAATAATTTTGGCGAGATTGTATCACCTTGACGGACCCCACGTGCTACTCTAAATTTGTCTGTTTCTTCATGCAGTCTGACACTCGCTGTTGCATTCTCGTAAATGTGTTGTATTACGGCGGAATATCTGTAGTCTATTCGACAGTCGGCAAGTACTTTGAGCATTTCGGTGTGCTTCATGGAGTCGAATGCTTTCTCGTAATCGACGAAAACAAGCAGGCGTGGTCTATTGTATTCCACAGATTTCTCAATTAAGGTTTTAATAACCATCAAGTGATCGTTAGTGCCGTACCCGGATGGAAAACCAGCCTGCTCCACGGGCTGGTAGAGGTCTAGCTTGGATGTTAGCCGCCTGGTGAGAATCTTTGTGAACAGTTTGTAGAGATGGGGAAGTAAGCTAATGGGTCTATAGTTCTTCAGGTCTGCGATGTTTCCCTTTTTGTGCATGATAACGATAACTGCGTTATTCCATGCCTCTGGTATTGTAAATTCTACAAGACATTTGTTAAATAGCCTCGTTATGGCTTCCAGAAGACATTCCCCACACTCCTTCACCACTTCAATAACCAGATCATCTCCTCCTGGCGCTTTGTTGTTTTTCATTTCTGCCATGGACTTAACAATTTCCTCTCTGCTGATCTCTGGCATTTCTTCTGATCCTTGATTTACGATTCGAGGAATATCTTTATTACGTTTTGGTTGATCGTCGCTATGATATAGTTTTGAGTAGAAATCTTCTATGACCTTTAGAATCTTCTGTCTGTCCCTGATTACTTGCCCACTTGAATTTTCAAGTTTAGTTATCTCGGTCCTACCTACTGCGAGCTTATTCTTCGATACTTTGATGCTTTTATTCTCTTCTATGACTTTTGTTACCCATTTTGTATTGAATTCTCTAGTATCCTTCCGAACGGCTTTCGAAATTTCCTTGTCCAGCTGTCTAAGTTCAACTTGGTCGTCTCTGTTGTTCTGTAGGATGTCTCGCCTACGATTCATCATATTTCGAGTTTCTGTGGAAAGTTTCTCATCTCTGTCATTTCGTTTAGAACAGTGTTTTCTCTGGACCTCTCATACGGATTTTTGTATGGTATCATTTAGCTGTTCTATGCTCATTGAAACAGTGGTCCCCAGATTTTGCACTATAGTTCGTTGGAACTCTTCTTTGTCTTTCACCGTGGTCCATCCTGCATTTTTTGTCCTTGTGAGCATTCTTCTCTCTTTCTTTATATTAAGTATTACTTTTGCTCTTACCATTCTGTGATCACTTCCTACTGAGAGGCGGTTGAGCACTGTTGCATCCTGTATGGTTTCTTTCCTATCTGTGATTACGAAATCTATTTCGTTTTTTCTTCTTCCGTGCGTCGGGGCTTTGCCATGTCCATTTTCGGTGTTCTGCCTTTTTGAAGAAAATGAGCATACAGGTTATGTTGCAGGAGGAATTGTAGCTAAAGGTTTCCTCTGTCGTTTCTTTCTCCTATTTCGTATTGTCCAAGGAAGAATTCAGTCTCATCTTGTTTTTTCCCGAGTTTTGCATTTAGATCTCCCACAACTACAGTGAAATGCGCTGAGATCCTAGTTACTGCTGCATCAATCTCTTCATAGAAGTTCTCCATTTCCTCATCTGAGTGGGTAGTTGTTGGAGCATATGCTTGGATAACATTGATACTATATCTTTGGTTCAATTTTAGTACCAGAAGGCAAACTCTCGGGCTTATGCTTTCGAAGTGTTGAATATTTTTAGCATGTCTTTTGTGTACCATGAGTCCTACTCCCCCTATGGAGCTTTCATCGTTGCCTCGGAAGTAGAATATATTACCCGATTTCAAAGTGGTTTGGTTCTCCTTTTTCTGTCGCACTTCGCTGATGCCCACTATATCCCAGTGTATCTGATTTAGTTCTTGAGAGCGTTCTTTTGTTGTAAGTGGCGATAAGCAGTTTTCGTCGTTTCTGGTGACCTGGTCCAACCCGGAGATTCTTAGCACTGTCCGATCGCTGCCGGTTCCAACCGACACCTTGGCTGGTGGCAGGCGATCCGCCGGGGACTGAAGGACTTACGTTTCCTGTGTGCTGCATGTTTGAGAGGGTTTCAGCCTTATCCTATCACGCTGGCCATTGCGGGTTGATAGGAGGTCTTTGAGGGTTACATTTCCTTACACCCTCGCTGGAACGGTTATACCGCCGTGGTTCGGTCGTCAGAGGCTCTTCGGTTATATAGTAGGGTGTAGCGAGTGACCGTTGTCATTGCTCATGCAGGCGAGGTTGACATTTGGGCTGGTTTTGACCAATTTACCATCACCCCCTTACACCCCTTATATATTCTTTATTTTTAGAGATAAGTAAAAAAATACGGGACTTGTGGAGATATTTGTATTGCTATTAAAAAAATTATTAAAGTAAACTGACTAGCAAACTAAAAAAATTGGAACTTCGCTCGTTATGAATCTTTCCTTTTATTAGGAATAGTTAAGTGTATTTTAGTTTAGTACATAGTCATTTAATACTACATATACACCTACTGTCCTTTCAAACATTTTTATTGGGCGCCATTTTGTTCCTTCATATTAGATTCCTACCAGTATTTTACCAGTTTCTATTTATGCCACACTTGATTTTTGGACATAATTTAAAATAAATTCAATAAGTATTTTTACACTGACACACCACTATTTTGTTACGTCATGTTGAATTCGTACCAGCTTATCCCTATATTACATTTATTAATTCTGCAAAATAGAATAATTTTTTGATACATTGATTTTTTAAAAAGTCATTTAGCCGTCATTTTGTTTCGCTGTCTTGAATTTGTACCACAACATTATCAATTTTTCTATTTAATTAATTAATCTAATGAATAGTTTTTTCAGGCTGATTTTTTAAATATTTTATTAGCCCGCCATTTCGTATTGCTATCTTGGATTCATACTAAAATGTTACCACTTCATTGGGATAATTAGTTTTTTTAGTAATAATTTTTTTAACATTTCACTTGGCCGCCATCTTGTTATGGATATTGGATTTTTTCTAAAATATTGCCAAGTCGTTCCCATATAATCCTTAATTTTTGACTAAAATTTGGAGTCAAACTGGTAAGTAGTTTTAAAGCTATACCGTGAACTGGCAGACAGTCAGACAGACCGATGAAACTGATAAAACATATTTTTTGACATCTAGGGACGCTAAAACTTGAAGATGTGTAAAACCTGAGAAGGTAATTTTTTTACAATTTGAAATATTTAATTTGGCCACCATTTTGTTCCACCCCCTTGGATTCATACCAAAATATTACCAGTTATTTCCCCACATAACATTTGATTCTTCTGCAAAATTTGAGATAAATTGGATGAGCAATTTTTTAGTAATATTTTTATTAACATTTCACTAGGCCGCCGTTTTGTTTCGCTCTATTGGATTTTTACCAAAGTATTACCAGGTCATCCCCATATTGAAGTCAATCGGGTAATTCATTTTTTAGCTATGCTGCGAACAGAAAGACAGATAGACCCACCGGATTGAGAAAACATGTTTTTGGGCATCTAGAGACCCTGACACGTATAGGGCTAAAAAAATATCGAAGGGTGATTTTTTCAGGATTGTAAATACTTCCATTTTAAGAGGGAAGTAAAAATTGCAGAAAATTATTCAAAATATCGTTAATTTTTGCAGCACCTTGTATTTCATTACATTTTCTAGTTCTATACAAAATTCTAAGCCAACTTGACATAACATATCCAGCAGCTATTTTTAATTCTTGTTGATATATTCACATGCGAAAAAATTGACTATTTTGAGTTTTAAGAGGCTGTAAAATCTAAGCGGTTCCATCTAGGGCAAAACAAATTATAGAATCCTATTTTATATCTTTATTGTCTTTGTTATAGCATTCACTTATGTTCTAAGTAGGAATAAAAGTTTTCCTGGTTTTAAAGTTTAATGTCATGTTGAATTTAATATGAAACTTGTTTTGCTTTAGGTGGAACCGGTTAGATTTTACAGTCTCTTAAAGTTCGAAATTGTCAGTTTTTACACGTGAATGTTTAGAAAACCGTCGAAGTTAAGAATAGAGTATGTTATATAAAGTCGGCCAGGTTGGTCTAGAATTTTGCGTATCATTCAAAAATGGCATAAATTACAGAATGCTGTGTGTAAATTAAGGATGTTTTAATTAATTGTGTGCCATATTTTCTTAAATTCGACCGTTAATTTTTTTTTTAATTTTACCACCATCTTTCACCTCGTTACGAATAGAATTTTGTAAAATTCCTCCTTAGTTCGCTTCTAGGGTACTCAAGACATATTTCGTTCTAGATTCAAATCTTCAGGTCCACCAGTTTAGGCTGTGCATTGTCTGCCCATCTCCCTCAGTCACGGTACTGCTTTGTCAGCCCCGTTCACCCTCTTAGAAGAATTTTGAAAAATAATGAAATACGTATTATTTCATTTATTTTAAAGACTATATTTACAAATTGCCATCATCGCAACTTGAATTGTTTACATCAAACAAATTTTACCACCTCTTTTTACCCCTTCATGGATGGAATTTTGTAAAATCCCTTCTTAGTGTACTTTAGGGTACTCAAGAAATATTTCCTCCAAATCTCTAGATCAGCCTTATATAGATACAGAGGATTTTAAAAACATCACAAAAATCTCCATAAGTTTGGTCACAAAAAATACAGTAAATACCTAAAGTCCGTGGCACCCGTGTAACTTTTGAACCATCCGGTGTATTATGACGAAATCTGGAACGATAATATATGAGCAAGTTCTGCATTTTTTGATATATCAATGACAACTTTAAATGTCAAAATGACAACTCGACGAGCTTTCGTAACATTTTTTTAAATGGAAATAGGTGTCGAGTAATATCTCATGTTTAAGGTATTTTTATGCTTAAATCATTCCCAATTTTGAAAAAATTTGGTTCGGTAATTTTCAAATGACGATCAATAATATCGATTTGTGCGGTACCACTCTCCCTGTTTACAACACACAATTTTTACCTATTAGATGTAATAATTAATTGCTGCTGTCACTGTTCGTTTGTTTAGTGAGGGCTATCCGGAACGCCAAATATGAAGGAAATTTTTACAAAAACTAATTTCAAATATCCAAAGTACGGGTTCAGTGAAAATGCCCCCAAGATCTGGGAGATCAAACATTTGCCAATGATCTGCGTGACTAAGGCATGTAATGTTTCGTGTACTTCTGTGAAGAGAATTTTGAAAAGCCATACACTTGGCCCTACATTTCACCCATATAAAATGAAAATTATACATGAATTAACTGAAGATGGAAACATTAACAGAATGATCATATCATAGGTCCCATTCTTATGGTATGTAAATGACCTACCTACCTAGATATGTTGAAAAATACAATTACTCCCCTTATTAATGATACTGTTTCGCAAAAACACGCATGAATCTGACTTGGAGGTTATATTTCAACAAGACGGAGCCCCTCATCACTATTTTAGGCAAGTCAGAAATTACATGGATGAAACTTATCAAGGTAGGTACATTGATCGTTGAGCACCTACGGATTGGCCAGCTCGGTCGGCAGACCTGAAAACTCTCGAATTTTGGGGATACGGTAAGTTCGAGGTTTATAAAACGGCTCCCGGCTCTTTACATTGAATGCGAAAACGATTTAAATGTTTGTTTAAGAATAACACACAAGTCTCATAATATCTGAGAAATTTACCTACATAATATTTATTTGCATGAAGGTTCAATGTGGACGTTTTCAGCATCTTTTGAAGTAACCTAAACCTTTTTGTGCGTCTAGCTTTTATTTCTATTGTTTTTAAATATTTTAGTTTGGGTTAGTTTATCGCTATTTGTTTATTATTAAATTGTGTTCATTTTTTTAATTTTAAAGCATTAAATAATTTGTAGTTATGTGGATTTTTTAGAGAAAACAATTAAACATAGGTAAAAAATGTGTGTTATAAACAGGGGTACTGATATTGTAGAAAACGATATTATTGTTTCTCATCTGAAAATTAGTGAACCAAATACTTTTAAAATTGGGGGATGATTTGAGCATAAAAATATCTTCAAAATGAGGGGCCACTTAATACCCATTTCTATTAAAAATATATTACGTGCGCCTAGCACTTTCTTAATTAATATTTTTATTATTAAATGTTACTAAAAGTTTTTCTTATTTCTACGATTAATGGAGGTACAAGGCCTGTTCAAAGACATCTGGATCACCCTGTATAAATTATGTTTAATACATTTCTGTTATCAAAATTTTTAAATAGGTATACTCGGCAAAATGTGTTCCCGACAATTAACAACTAAGTATAAACAATAAATCCAAGGGTGTAAAAGCGTATAATTCATTAACATAGCTGAATTGCTAATTGCCGTAAGCAGAATAAGCAAATTCAAATGATATTTATCGACCTAATTTTTAAGCAATTTGCATTGTTTTTATTTTCCTTATTCCAATTAGCGATAAAATTTATACATTCAAATTTAAATGCATCGAGAATTCTCGAAAGTGCAAATTATGAATACGTCGAGATTTTTAGGTTAATAAGCATACTTTTTTCATAAAGATTGCCTGACAGTTTTCTCTTTCGCAGTAGGTACATGACTAAAATAATATTGAATTTTTCGATTTGCATGTCAGCGTTTTGCAATGTTTTATTTACTTTTAATGGTCTTTAATAACGAGGATATTTTTGTAATAATTAGGTTACACTTACCGTTGGTTAAGAATAAATTTGCGTAACAGGCGTTTTTCTAGCATGTCCTAGTTATCTATTTAATATTACTTTTATTTGGTAATACGAATACTAATTAAGCATTTTTCGACGCAGCTAAGATAGGTGTTCACCGTTTGTAAAGTTTAGTCAGGTGTAACGCTTTTTTTTCTGGCAAAGTTAAAATTGCTTATCAGAGTCTAAAATAGGTGTTAATTAAGAGAATTGGATTTTAGTATATTATATTAAAATACATTTAGATACTAATTTGTAGTTATGTTTAAGCTTTAATGCTATAAATCTCCAGTGCAGAAAAAGTTAGTGGTTACAGTGCCAACGGATCCCGCCCAATTCGTATGGGAAATGTGTTTCAATCAATTTGTTGAAAATTTTATATTTTGCAGTTCTTAATGTGCTAATCAAAAGTTCACAGGTTAATCCTGCAGCTAGTTTTTAAAAAAGAGGATGCTAAATTTTGCTCAAATCCTATAAAAAATACATGGTAAAAACAGGATGAATCATAAGTTTTTTAACATATCTTCCCAAAGTAAAAAAAAGTTTTTCGGACCTTTGTTCATAAAAAAAAAACCTTTATCTTATTTTCAGAAGTATTGTACGTTAAATATGATCAAAGAGTTTATTTTGTGTTACCCTTTTTTTTATATTTATTTTATAAGGGATTGGGGTTACGTGTTGAAAATTATTAGATTTAGCCAAGTTAGTAGTGTCATTTTTCATAAGTGTTAGTTGAAAAATATACAAGTCGATGATGTCAGAGAGGCCATATAAGTAAGAAGAAGCATTGATTTTTTATTCTTTCTATAATCTCTAAAACTCAATTTATAAAGTGCTGTAAGTCAGGTAGGTAAATAATGTAGTGATCCAAATCGTCTGGATCTTTTAAAAAATCTTCGATTTTATGTTTTTTTTTATTTATATCCATTATAAATTACTAAAAAATTTCTTTTCCAAAACATTACTTTGTAGGGACACCATGTTCCAAGTAAAAGTACCCACGAAAAAAAGTTTTAAACAAAAGTTTGTTTAAATTTGAAGTTCTTTTAAAATACAATGTTTCCATGTATACAGGGTGTCCAATTTTGCTGGGACGACATCACTTATAAAACTTTAAATGGGACACCCTGTATTTTGGTACATTATTTGATTCTTTGTCAAAAATAAACATGAGTTACCGATTTGAACTATAGTCGATTTTTGCGTAATTGCCGAAATAATTAAGGTTATGCGTGATTTTTTAAAAACTGGAGCTATTTTTCAAATCACTATAAAAAATAGCAAAAATCTAAAAAGTGTACATTTGGGTGGCAATTTCCTGTTTATAAAGCAGCAATGCATATACGGAATACAAAATTTCATATATGGCATACGAAATGTTTATCCACACCTATACAGGTTGGACAGACTACCAAATCAATCCATGCACCTTTTTAAAATGAAAAAAGTCGATTTTCTTAAATAGAACAACCACTATGTATTTTATTTATGCAGCAAATGATCACAAAAAATACCTATTTTTTCACTCTCAATTATTTCTTGAATATTGTGATGCTGCATACTCAAAAAAATACTATAGGAGGCCACGAAATGAAAAAAAGATAATGTTTGACAAAATGTGCAGTGATTTATCACCTCGTGGAGTTTTGAAATGTAGAAAAAGGGAAAAAGCCCGTTCAGTCGTCTCTGAAGATGTTCAAATGGAGGTTTTATTATAGTTCATTGAGTATCCTATCAACTCTTTAAGAGATGTACAAAGATATTTGAATTTTTCCAAGACCAGCATACATCGAGTATTAAAAGAAAACAAAATATGCCCATTTACGTCTCTTCCAGTTCAACTGGAAATTACCACCTAAACGCCCCATTTTGGGCTTTTGCTATTTTTTATAGTGTTTTGAAAAATAGCTCCAGTTTTTAAAAAAATCATACATAACCTTAATTATCTCAAAAACTGCGCAGAAATTGACTATAGTTTGAAATGGTAACTTATATTTTTGTTGACACGGAATCAAATAATGGAAAAATACAGGGTGTCCCATTCAAAATTTTATAGTTGATGTCATCCCAGCAAAATTGAGACACTCTGTATACATGAAGACATTATATTTTAAAATTTTCAAATTTAAAGAAACTCTTGTGTGAAACTTTTTTCCGTATCTGTTACGGATTTCAGATAGTATAGTGGGTACTCTTATGTGGATCATGGTGCACACCTAACTGTATTGATACATTTTAGTGGTATTAAGTAACTAAATGAACACTGATAATTTACTTTAACTCAGGTTAAGAAATCATGGTTCTTGGGATTAGACCGTGTCAAAATGGAATCACTTTCCGACGTTTCGCCTTCGATTGCACGAGGCATCTTCAGGGATCTTCACTTCACAAGATCGGAGCACTGAATCCATGATTTCTTAAATAACCACAGACGTGAAAGCTTTCGTTCTATGTTTAACTCAGGTTTTATATTTCACGAGAAACTATGTTAACCATCCAAGACATACTGGGGTTATTTTAAATGAAAACGACATATACTTACTTCTTTATATTGTATGTAGGAATACTCTCGTTAAATATAATAAAGAACAATAATTTGGATATGACATAAATATTTTAATTCGCAATATACGCAGACTTTTTATAGATAATATTAATAGAAGAGTATATTTTTTTAACTATTAAACTTTCGGATCTGCTGTTTGAAAAACGAAAAGAGAAATCGTTATACCATAGAATTGACAATCTTTGCGATCACCAAAGGACATTATTCATTTCCAAACGGAAGGAGAATTTGCAATTAGTTGTTCCTGCGGAGATCTACATTGAAGAAACTGGACGACAAAAAGAAGCAAAATTGTATAATCTCGTGTATCTGAGCACCACCATTCCACTGGAAATGTCACACGTAAAAGAGCCAAAGTTCTTAGAGCGGTCTCGGGATTTTATAAACGGAAAATTAGAGATTCTGTTAAAATTTATAAATAAATCCTAACAATTTCAATAGAGCTACGGGATACAGCTTACATCATATGTGGAAACCGATCGTTACACAGGATCACGGTTCGGCGAACACAGGTCGGGTATAAATAGCCTGCTTAAACCTCCTAGCTTATTCCGTATTCCGCTCTCTAGAGATCCCTGAAAATGCCTTGTGCAATCGAAAGCGAAACGTCGCAAAGTGATTTTGACACGGTCTAATCTTAAAAATTATGATTTATTAATTGGCTACAGCCGGGAAAACTTCTATATTAGCTAGTTTCTATGGGGAGGAAATCAAGAAGAATGCTAAAACTTTTGACGATCTCCAGAACAACATGAAGAAGTTACTCTGCCAACTAACATTTTTTCTTAGATGCCGAGGTGAAGGTACCACCAAAATTTTTCCAGATAAAACATCACAACATCAAGAAGTTCAAGAAATATCTACAAACTAGCTAGCATAGCGTTAGTAACAGAAACATTTCTGAACAACCAAAAGCCACTGAAACCGCTACAGAATACCTTAATTAGTTTGTTTGTCCAAGGCCTTCACTGAATCAATACAATCCGTCTTCTGCAAGGGCCAAAACTACGTTATTACACTAAAGGGCATACCAAGACATGATGTCATCCGTCGAAGTCACAATTAGAAGACTTCCAGTTGACATAATAAGGTATAACTCAGCGAAGATAGACACCTAAGTCAAACTCTCGGTTACGGAAAAAACGGCGGTCAAACGTTTAAACAACAATAAAGGCATTTTGGTCCTTTCAGCAGAGAAGGAAAATACCACTGTCTTCATGGACAAAACAGATGACGTGGAAAAAGTACAACTACTTTTGGACGATAGCACTTACGGAATAATCCAAACAGACCCAACAAACAAAATCGAGACACGGATAACCCGCCTTTAAAAACGCATCCAACCTGCCAGCAGAGGAGATGTTAAGGTTAAACAGCTCAAGCATCCCACTGTGGTACGGACTATCTATAATAATACTCAAGGCTAGTGTACCAATTCTATATATCGTCAGCGTAATAGTATTGTCCACTTACAAAATCGGTAAATATATTTCAAATATTCTTGATAATTTTACAGATAAAGACATTCATATATTTGAAACTACACATAGATAAAATAAAAGCAATCCAATTAGATACAAAAGATATCTTATACAGTTTCGATGTATAAACGCTGCATACGAACGTGACTGTTAATAATTCAAATTCTATACTATCAGACCTACTTCACCTTAATAATCTTGATAGCGTACTTTTAGATCTGATTGAAACATGTCACATATCAAGAAATTTCATTTTTCAAGGAACTTTTTATGAAGAAACCTCAGCAGCATGAGCTTGGGATCTCCGCTGTTATCTGTGGTAGACACTATCTTCATGAAAGCTTTCAAGGAGGAACCTTTAGAGTCCTCTACATTAAAGCCAAAATCATGGTTCAAATATGTAGGTGACACTTTTGTCATATGGAATTTTGGAAAGTCTTCCCATGTTTCTTGATCATCTGAGTCAGCAATACCCTAATATAAAATGAAAAATAAATCATATGGCACGATTCCCTTTCTAGATGTTCTTGTACAAAGGAAATAAGATGTTTCTATCGGAAACTCTGTGCAAAGAAAACCAAAACATACGAACAGGTACTTAAATGCAAATTAACATCATCATCTGGCACAGAAGCACTCAGAGCACAGAGCCCTCGCGATTTGTGACCAAAAATTTTTTGCCATCAGAAACCCAGAAACTTAAGCGCAAAGAAGAAACGGATATTGCACTAAGGAGATTAGACGGTCTATTAGGAATCCTACTCGACAACAGGAAACCAATAAGAAGTTATCAATAGGAATGTAGTTCTTCCATTTATGCACAGAACAACAGACAAGATTGCAAGGTTACACGGCCGCGGCTGGTCCAACAAACAACAAAATTTTCAACACATACAAGAAAATTGGGCAATGTTTGCGATCACCAAAGGACATTATGTCTTTCCACATGGAAAGAGTATATGTAACTCCTTGTTCTTGTGATGCCTGCATTGGAGGCACTAGACGATATATATCCACTAGGCTTAAAGAACATAAAAGATGTATTAAGAATAAATAAATTGTACAATCTGCTGTATACAGCGTTTGACAAAATTAACGGCGAACTATCTCAGGTACCGCTTACCCGAATTTAATGAAAATATGTACACTTAGGTATGAAATTATGCCAAATCCAATGGATTCCGCCTTGCTGCCAAGTTTACCGTTTTTCTGTTATATATGGACTTTTTTTAATCCAACACCCTATATTATATTACTTTTTTAAAATACTTTTTATTAAGAGCACTTTTTATGAAAGTCAACAGTTTTTGCGAAAATAAAATCTAATATCAATCATTTAATATATTACCTTTTACTAAAATACCTGCACACAAAAGGTTTAGCAATGTGAGTTTTGTTGATTTATAAAAATGGATCGTTTAACTGAAACCAGAAGGATTTAAATTTTAATTGCACTGGCTTATAGGGATAGAATGCGGAACCTGCAAGACGTTTGTAACATTTCTAATGACAAATGTTCCAAAAAAAATTCAATAACTATATCTACCGTAAGTAAAATTAACAAAAATTTTGTTGAAACTGGAAAGTTAATACATGCTGTACCTTCTGGCAGACCGGAAAGCACAACAATTCTTCATTTTGCTATCAAAACAATAGCAAGAGAAACAGAGTCTGAACTTTAAAAGTAGGTTGGTAAAAACAACGGAAACAATACAATACAGAAAAGAAATACCTAATACAACAAACAATAAATTAATCAAACTAAGTAAGATGTTTAAAATGTTCTCCACTTCCTTCCTGACAGTAGGCCAAATACTGTGGGAAAACATTTAATACATTAATTGATTGGTCTACATTCGATTTCTATTCGCTCCCTTAAATCCTCGAGATCATTGGGCTTAGTTTTATACATCATATTTTTAAGGTGCCTCCACAAAAAAGTAATCAAAGGGCATTAAGTCCGGAGACCGAGGTGCCAACTCTATTGTTCTTGAACGTCTAATCCATCTCCCAAACATTCCGAGGA
Source organism: Kuschelorhynchus macadamiae (assembly GCA_030620095.1). NCBI lineage: Eukaryota > Metazoa > Arthropoda > Insecta > Coleoptera > Curculionidae > Kuschelorhynchus > Kuschelorhynchus macadamiae. Next base: position 565,634 of record JAUTXW010000938.1, read on the forward strand.
AAATGCAATTGAGCACCATCCTGCTAAAATCATATTTCATCATTTGGTCCACCATCAAAAAAATCAAGTTTAAATACTTAACACAGCAGGTAATGTAAGGTTCTTACGGCCATTCGGAAATAGTTCTGCAATAGATGGCACAATTTCGGTCCTTAAAAGATTCAAATATTTTTCTCCAGTTAATATGTCTTCCATGAAGAAGGGACCGATTATTTTTACACCCTTTATACCACACCACACATTATTCTTTTGGGGAAATTGGGTATGAGTTTCACGTTCATTCACAATCATATAAGCAAAGGTTTTAGTAAATACGTTCTTCCAAAATTTCCAATTATAAACCTATACATTTTATTGCAATCTAGTCTATAATAAGTCTTGCAATTTCTTATCTTTTTAATTTAATTATTTAATTTAATTTAATAGTTAATTGTATACTGAACTGTTTAAAAATATCAAAAACTGAATTGTGTCGGTGTTTCCAAGATGACGGTTTGAACAAAACTTTTTTCAATAAAATATATTAAGATTTTGACTAGCTTCTTCAAATATTTTTAAGTTACGCATCAGGAGCCTTTTTTCTAACATATACATACAATTTCTGGGTATTTTACCGACGCAAAAAAACCAGTTATTGAGTGCAATAACATTAACAAATTATAATAACACTAATAAGTAAAGTGAAGGTATTTTATTTTGATAATTTGGTTAGCAATTTAGCTTTTTCATTAACACCGTATCATAATATGAGTATATGTCACGTTACCTTACCTACTGTCGTAGAAATTAAAGTTATACAGAATTTGCAAGGTTATTTTATTTGGAACGCAAATAATTCAACCAGTTCCTCATAACGTATTGATCAATACGTTTCGCTGTTTTAACAATTCAAATAATTAATGGCTCTTTTATCGAGAAATGCACGTTTCAATGTCACGAGCAATTATTGCACCAACAGTTTTTGCCAATATAAAAAAATAACCTATATATTTTGAAATAATCAACAATAAAATCAGCTTTGCTCATGTATATATACCTACATTGAGTAAATAGTAAAAAAAAGATATTTGCATAACGGAAATTGTTATTTAAGTTAGTTTATTAATTAGATATTTAACGTCAGTGTAACAATTTTTATTATAATTACACTGTGAAGGCAGTTCCGGCTTTGGCTTATTTACCGGCGAGTGCTAAGTTCAAACAGCGCCTCTTGTTTGTATTATGGTTTTTACACAATACATATTACTGTACCCTTAAATAAAGTAGTTTTTTATTCTGTAAGTTAAATATATAGTGCTTATTGAGTGATAAGTATAAAAAATAGCAAACGAATCTGCATTAAATAAAAAATTAACAATTGAATATTGGATATCCAAGTAAATTTAAAAGGGGTTTCTATTCTTTTTATTTTTTGCTTTAAAAATCCGATTTTCCATTTTGAAAGAATTAAATAATATCAAACAGTATTAGCAGATGGGTAGATAGACGAATCATACTTAGACGACCTTTTAATGGGTGTTTATGATACCTCGCTGTGAAAAAGGGCGAGGTATTATTCAGATAATTACGGTACATTGTATATAACACGTAACGGAACTATGTATCTGAGCTTCTGGAATTAATAGACTATGCAAAAATAAGAGACACCAATATTTCGTATCTGGGTGAATCTTCAACCTCTGTAAAAGAGACATATAATTTAAACTTTTAAAAGTTTTTTTCAATTTTCCCTCCCTTTCCCAATAACAATTCCAAAAAGCGTCTATCAGCGCCTTAATATTAATACAGCCATAAAGCTTCAGGTCAGGAGACCTGATTATTTGCCGCAAATTTCTGGAAAATATTAAAGAGGTACGTGGACGACGTATTTATAATATGGAATAATGGTGAAAAGAAACTGGTCAATTTTTTAAATTTTATTAATAGTTTACCTAATAAAATTTATTTTACATTGTAAAAAGAAACACAAAATAAATTACCCTTTTTAGATTTGTTACTTTTTAGAAAAAATAATGAAATACATTTTGAAATTTACAGAAAACGCATAATATAATTCAACTGATAATATAATTCAATTTACTTCTAACTCACCCTATACACATAAATTTGCAGCTTTCAATTCCTTGTTTTTTTTAGGTTATATAAACTTCCCCTTTCTAAAAAGGCTTTTTATAAAGAACTCAACGCAATAAAACAGATAGCAGCTAATAACGGTTTTTCTATATGTTCCATCAATAAGCTTTATTTTAAATGTGTCAACAAATATAAATCCTCTTATAATATAATACACCCTAAGTCAATATAGATATATAACATTTTTTGGTAATATAAATTTTAACATATCTATTGCATTTAAAACTGTAAACACTCTTAAAAACATTTAGTTAAAATTAAGGATAAGACTGACAGATTCTCAAAATCTGGAGTGTATTCGTTGGAGTCCGGGAGGAAGATATTTACCAGAGTACAAGAACATGTAAATCTCTTTAATAAATATAAAAATTCGGAAATAACGGAGACTAAATCTGCATTTGCGAATCACCTATTAGCTTCAGAACACCGCTGCTGAACCTGAAAATATAAATATCTTACATGAGTGTTCCGAGGGAAAGAAATTAGATTTATTAGAAAAAATGGAAATAACTAAAGCCAAGAAAAGTCCAGTTCTCGCCTGTGTTAATGACGTATTTAATTTCGCACTCCATGTCATGTTTAATAATATTAATAATAATTAACATTGTTTATTCAATTTTAACCTTATTTACGGACCAGTCATGTGACAATTGACACTGACCTGTATTCTTCTTTTAAATTTTTATTTTAACACACTTAACTACATTGGCTCTTTATAAGTTTTCTGGAGCATATGCAACCATCAATACTCAACGATTCAGCCTCTTCTTATTATTGTTGTACGTCTAAGATGTAACGTGTGATTTGTTGTTTTTTTTCTCATTTTGTAAGTAAATTTATTGTTTTAAATGTGTTAAGGTAGCTATACTTATTATTAATAATATTATTTTTTAATTGTATAATTAGTATATTAGGTTTTTCCATCATTGTAGGTCGATTACTTTCGTTCGAGCCTTCTAATTTTTGTAAATATTCGCTTACCTGTACGTAGGCATGATGAAACCTAGATAAATGATGACTGCTTTGTAAGCAATAAATTAAAAAAGAGTTAAAATTTAATTTGGTGTTATTAAATTAAAAAGTTTTAAGTACTTTGATTTAGTACGATGCATCTTTCTGCCTGTTCACTGACGAATAGCATTGAAGATGACCAGTTATTTGAAAGCTCTCTGCTATAATTTTGGATTGGGTATTATACACGTTATACAGACAGACCTTTTTGTTTCATAACTTTTGCACGTGTCTATAGCCCCTTAAGTTTTCAGTTATATATTACACCGCGGAGCTGACCAACTACAAATCAATGTATGTCAATCGAAATGATTTCGCACGATATAGAGAGATTGTAATTTCCAAATCGTGCGGTTGAGTGTTTTTTTAATGCTTTCATAGCAGTTGTAGAAAATAGTATTTTTATAGTGGGAAGATTTAGTTTTTTTATAAGTGATCAGCTGTATTCTGGAAAGAATTTTGACTTTGATAACAATACTATCAACTAGAATACTTATTTCTAGCAACCTCTCGACTGCAGTACTTTTTAGTCGGGGGCTAAAGCAAGTAGCATCATTGTAAACCGGCATAGCTGAATACATTGTCATAGTGTAGCATTGAACTGACTTTTTTGCATTATTTGTAAATAAATCTAAAATTATAAAAGGACTGTTAACAGTATTTTCAATATGAACATCAAAACAACTCAGAACTGCAACTTCAAAATTCCTGAAAAGATTAACAAACTAGTATGCTTTTTGCACAAGATATTTTATTGTTACAAAATGAAAAATATAAGGTGTAGGTCTCAGTCAAAAACAAGTTTATAAATTAAGAAAACATGACATGTTTCATCCTATTGGCATCAACAGACCTAAAAGAACATATATTACAACTGAAAATACAACTAAATAATATATAACTTTAACAGAAACAATACACATTTTACAAAGTACATAAAACAAACACAATCAAACAAAGAAACAATTAAGCCGAAACGAAAAAAGAAGAGATGATTCACGACGAACTTGACTAAAGAAGAAGAATTTGTAAGAATGACAGAAAAGACTCAGAGCTAATACGAAGTAAGAATAATATGTTCGGTTATGATTATTCTTTCGAAATATTGTTAAAAATCAAATGATGCTCAACATCAAACATTTTGTTAACTCAGGTAACTATGGGGATCTTTTTAACTTTTGTTATTTCCATCTTTTCCAATAGATCCAATTTCTTACCTTTATGGCATTCGCGAATTATATTTACATTTTCAGATATAGAAAACGATGTTTTGAGGATAAAAAATTATGCACCAATTTTGTTTAAGTAATATCTGTATTTTTAAAGTTTTGTAACCAAGCTGAGGTATTCCTGGATTCTTCTCGAAATTTTCATACCTGACTGTCCCACGTAAAGAGCAGAACACTCTCCACAATGAAGGGTATAAACTCTAGATTTCTCAAGACTATCCTTTTTGTCTTTGATTCTAACTACGTGTTGTTTTAAAGTATCGTTTGTTTTAAATGCTATGGAGATATTAAAAGACATAAAATATTTTTTTTAGCTTAATGTAGAGATATATTTCCAAAATATGTTAAAACTCTGAATTTGTTTGTATTAATTAGATTGTTATGTATTAAATTATAAAAGAGTTTGTATTTGTTCATAAATTTATAAAAAAGTTTATTGAATGTTATCACTAAGAAACCATTGTTTATGACAGTTGGCTTTATTATATCTAATTCTTTAGTAAAAGCAGCTTGGAATAATGGTAATTTTAAAAGTATGCACAAAAACGAATTAAAAGGTTCAAATGTGTGAGAAAATAGTGAGTTAGATGTAAACTGAATGATCTTATCAGTACAGAAGGATTTTCTATATACCTCAAAACTAATTTTATTATTATTTCTAATTAAAAAGTCTAAAAAAGGAAGTTTGCCATGAGTTTAAACTCTCTATAGTTAAGGTTATTTTTTCGTGCAAAGAATCAGAAAATTCAAAAATTTTAACAACTCTTGTTCACTACCTTTCCAAACAATACAAATATTATTCACGTACCTTTTACAGCTTACTAGATGTTCTGAAAATGAGCTTTTCATTATTTTCTTTTCTAAGTTGTTCATAAAAACTTCACTTAAAAATGGTAAAAGGCAAGAACCCATTGCCAAGCCCAAACATTGTCGAAAATATCTGTTATTAAATCTAAAAAATTTTGCTCTTGCTCTAATATGAGGTCAGACAATAAAACAGAGGGTAAGTTTTTGTTTCTTAATAGTTTTTCAGTTAAATGAATGCATTCAGTGGGCGTATGCTAGGGAAAGGGACAAGTCTAGCATTTAGTGGTAAAGATATGTTTTTTAAGTAGTTGGTGAAATCTATAGAATTTTTGGTCTAATATTCATTCTCAAACTCAGTGACCTTTCTTAGAATAGTATTTAGCCAAGAGGAAAGTTGATAACGGTGATTTTATGAAACAAACCACTTGTCTGGAGTACCCTTCATGTGAATTTTTGGCAAACTATATAATAATGGTGTTATAAAGTTCATTGAATAAAGCTTTTCTTTTGTTATGTTAAAATATTCAATCGTGACAAAAGTCTTATCAAAAACTTGTTCCACTTTAATAAAAAAAGGTTTAGTTGGATCCCCCCATGACAAAGAATGAAAGTCGTCGGTATTTAAGAACTCTAATACTTTTTCGGTGTAATCAGATCTTTTCACTAAAACAAGACCGGGACCTTTATCAGCTTTAGTAATCAAAAGATCATCATCTTTTCCTTCTGACATCAAAGCGTTAAGGTAAGCTTTATCAAAATTTTTGTTTTTATTGGTAATCTGACTATTAGAGTTTAGAAACTTATTATTTTTGCCCTTAGAGTGTTTTTGTTGTTAATGTTGGCAATTTGAATAATATTTTTAGCCTCTACGCTCAAAGTTTCTTTGTTTTTAATAGACATATTATTTAAAAAATTATACGTAAGATTTTAGCTCAGTATTTGTTCTTCCCTAGACTGAACGGCACGTCAGTCAAGTTCAAGAATAAGAATCTCTTATGGAAGTTAAAACTTGGATTACCATTTGCCCACGATACTCATTAGCGTTGTTTATCCTTAACGAGTCTCTTTGTTGTTGCTTTAATCTCACTATTTTATTCTTATAACTATTGGTCGAAAAGACATTAACCTAAAATACATATTTTATTGTTGTTTGAATTATAGATACTCCATTTAATGAACACATAAAGTTCACTAAGGAAATAGGAATATAAACCCCCATCTAATTTTTTTATATGTTATACAAGCTCTAAATTCCGAATAGATAAAATGGTCTTTATTCCATCTAGAGAAATGTATTGGGTTTTGGAAGTTAAATAAATATTGAAAAAATTGTGAGATTGTTTTTTTTACCCTCGTCCGAATACCTTCCCTCGAAATAAACTATTTTTTCCACGTTCGGCATAAAGGGTGTTTCAACTGAGATCAATTTTGGCTGTCATAATGGCACATCATTATGACATGATAGGCCGATAGGAGACAGACGGGAGTTACTAAACATGGAGCGATAATACACGATAGAACAACGCATCCTGGTCAAACATCAAAATTGTGAAAGTTTAATTGCCACGATTCGTAAAGTGCGTCCAATTTTCGGTCGAGATAATGTTCCTAATTCACGACACTTCAGTTCGTAGAGGCCGTTCAGAACAAAATATCATGGCAGTTCGCAAAAGTATGGCTGAGAATCCAGGGACGTCAAGTCGTTATCGTGCATAAAAATTGGACATTACGACATCTACTCTTCAGCGTATTATCAGGAAAGATTTGCATCTCCATGCTTACAAAGTCCAATTGACTCAACAACTTTTGCCAACAGACCGTGCACAGCGGAGAGAGTTCTCCAACTGGATTGTTGAACAACAAGAAGTGCATACCGATGTTACGCGAAAAATTATTTTCTGGGGAGACTCAGAAAATCCATGAATAATTCATGAGAGCATCCACAACGTGTCACTGTTTCTTGTGTATTGTGGTCTGGAGCAATCATTGGGCGGTATTCCTTCGGAGACGAGCAATGTAATGCAGTAACATTAAATAAGAAACGTTATCGTGCTATAATAACCCAGGTTTTTGTCCCTCAGTTAGAAGATATTGCTGTCTACGATAAGTGGTTTCAGCAGGATGGCGCCACTTGCCATACCGCCCTCGAAACATTGACGGTCATTGTCATCTCCCGTTTTGGTGACCAGAATAGGCCGCCTCGCTCTTGCGATTTAAGATCTTTGGGCTTTTAACTATGGGGTTCTTTGAAATGACAGGTTTATGCCAACAAGCCCGCCACCACCGAAGCATTGAAGGCTGAAATTAGACGCTGTATTGATGAAATACATTCCCATGTATGCAATACCGTTATTAAAAATTTTGCCAAATGTGGCAGAAGAACCGTGGATGGTATTTACCAAATGGTTTGTTCCAAACATACTTCCCAAATCTTTACTTTATATTTCTAAATATTTCAATGTTTTATTACAGAAAACCATGTTTTATTGAACCTTTGAATCTTGCACTTTTATTGAAACACCCTTTATAAAGTAAACTTTATAAAGAGTTATAAAGTTCCTTAATAAAGTACCATTAGCATGTAATTATTATTAATGATTTCGCGCTCTCAAATGGTTGTCTTTGGATTCGTTTCTTATCTACATTCATTCTAAACCGATTGTAGAGAAAACATTGCATGTAACTCATTCATTAAATGACTGTTTTTACTCATTGCATTAATCATAAATTACTATTTTTATTATTACTCCAATATAACATGATTGGTACGTTTGAATTATAACGTACTTTTTTTTCAAACCAAGTTCCTTTTCAAGAGGTAGGTAATAGGCGGCAGTTATTTTCTATGTTTACACATTTGCTGATTGAACACCGTTATAAAAAGATTGGTACCTTAGAATTCCTTTCTCGTCACACGTGCAAGATAATCATTATAAAAGAACCAATAAACGAGGCGAATCATAATTACATTCTATGTGCTTCTTCAGACACATATTATTCTCAGCACTACCAAAGCATATCAAACCACAGTGTAATTTCCGATAACTACCTGTTTTATTACATTTACAAATAAATCATAAAAACCACTTTACCTTACCATTAGTTATTGCAAAAAACTCACAATAATAGTAAAGTAATTATACCACTGACTCAAGTAGGCGAATTTTAATATGAGGCTTATAGAAAAAAAAATGTTAACGGATGAAATGAACATTATTAAATTTAATAGTATTCGCTGGCTTTGCTTATACAACGCCAGATAAAACAGGTACCTACCAGACAACTAATTGTTCTTTATTTATCGGTTACATAATGTTGACATTTATTTTATACTTGCAATGTACCTATTGCGATGCTAAAACGGACAGAAAAAAATCTTTGCAAGTGACAACTTATGTAATAGAAAAAATGTTGAGTATGTTGGCTAGCAGTATTCTTTATTAAGCTGTATAAAATCATGCAGTATAAGTTGCGAAATTGTGTTGAATGCACGCTTTTTAGACGTTCTTAATGCATTACTATTATTTGAAAACTGATGGCATAACATTGATTGATATTTTTTTACTTTGCAAAACATGTACAATCAACAGTCGCTTCAAGAATTTTATTAAAATAATTAAATTAAATTTCGTTATAAGACGAATTGGATTGAAACTTACAAAAACAAGGGTTCATTGAACGCCATTGGTGGGAAACGGTTAGAGTTTTCGACAAAAACGAACAAGATTCTGAAAGAGCATAGACAAGAGAAAATATTCTTATGGGGGTCATTTTTTCAAAAAAGTGATGGCAAATTATGTTTAACGCCGGTTCTTTTCAAAAATGTTTTTATGATTTTTTTTTGCTGTCGCTAGATAAAAATCAGTTTTATTGAAAATTGCCATTGAAGCAAAGTGAATAGGGAGGCAAAAAGGTAAAAAACTGTGTTTTAAGTTTGTAGCTAAATGCTTCAGGAGAAAAACTACTTGCGTGCAAAGCATTAAATATTTTTTCCCATTTGCTGGTATTCGTCCGACGCTGACTAGTATTAACTTTTATTGTAAATCAATAAAACCCCTGACGTTTGGGGTATTTTTTAAAGCACATCGATGCCTCAAAGTTTTGCCAAACTATCGACCGTATCGAAAAAAAATTAAAAAAGTTACATTTTTTGAAAATTGAGCTGACTAAAGAGGAATCAAAAACTTTAAGATATTTTCTACAATTTTACAGTTTACTGTTTGCTTCCACGATGTACCAAAATATCTTATAATCAAACTTGTAGAAAATTTGGTGAAAATCGGAAAACTGAAAAATATCCAAATTTCATAATCGAAATCAGCACGCTGTCACTTGGTAATTGTACGCCGCGGCCGAGGAAAAATGCTTCTATGGGGTCGATCGTGAAGGTTAAATAAGCGCATCTTCTCGTAAAAACAAATTTTAGGTAGAGCTGATAGTAATCGTAGTGGCGTCCGATTAGGGCTCAGTTTTGAAAATCACGTTTTAAATACGATTCAGGTCTTGAGGTTATATTTTTGAGAGGGGTCATTTTTTCAGATTTCCCATCTAAAAATCTCGAAAATGTTCATAAATCCCCAATATCGGAATCTGTCCAATAATAAAACAAAAAAATCTAAAAGAATGTGGGAACTTTGGAGGCATTTAGCGGGATCGAAAGCCGATCTACTTAGTGAATGTGCGTCAAAGGCTCGATAGGAAATTTAAAAGAAATTCCAAATCGAAATAGGGTACAACGAAAATGGCGGGTACCTATACATTTTTGGCACATATCACTGAGTTTCTCACAAACAATGTCTCTTTGGAAAAAAGCTTACTAAGCCCAAAACTACCTCAGACGAGTTAAAACATCGAGAGAATTCGTTTTGGTTTATGTTATTTTTTTTATTTTGTATAATGTTGTTCAATGTATGAGTTGTTATATTTTATATTGTTTTTAGAGTTATTTGCATTTACAATTTAAAAATGTAAGGCATTTTTTTTCAAATTTAGCTAAGTTAGTTTAAGTTCTTTGATGTAAAATTAAAGTTACCTGTGTTTTTTTTTCGCATTCCGGTCGTTTGTGTTTATGTTATTTTTCTCATGACTGATTACTTAATAATTTTAAACTAATTTTTTTATCGATTTTTATTTTTGGAAACTATCAATTGTTTATTCCATCGAGTATTTTTGCTTGCTAATTGACGGCTTACACCACAATTGCACAAAAATTAGTGAGTACCGAAAGTACCGCAAAAATCGGAAAATCCCGGTTCCGTAGAAGGCTAGTACCAAGAACGGTCCCAAAAACCAGCTGCGGTTCCGAAAACCCTAATGGGGATGACCTGGTAACATTTTAGTACATATCTAATATAGCCGAACAAAATGACGGTCTGACGAAATGTTAAAGAAAAATATTACTAAAAAACAATTATCCAATTTATCTCAAATTTTGCACAAAAATCAAGTGACGGAAATGAACTTGTAACATTTTGGTGCAAATCCAAGGCCTAATAAAATATTTAAAAAATCAGGCTGAGAAAACTACTTTTTAGATTAATTTTAAATTTTGTTCAAGCCTTAAGTGTGATATAGAGATAAACTAGTACAATTATCGGACGAATTCAAAATGGCGGCTAGGTAAAATATTTAAAAAATTAGTGTAAAAGCTACTTATTCAATTTATTTAAAATTATGCCCAAAAATCAAATGTAGCATAAGTAGAAACGGGTAAAATATTGGTATAAATTCAATATAGTGGACCAAAATGGCGCGCAAGAAAAATGCTTGGACAGTATATGTATGTGTTACTAAAGGACTATGTGCAGAACTAAATTAGTCACACTTCACTATTCCTAATAACAAGAAAGATTCATAACGAGGGAAGTCCCGGGTAAAAGTAATTTTTAAATTCCTATTTGTATTAAGAAACAAATATGTTTTGTAATAAATAATCGTAAACAATCGTTAATGGTACTATTATTAGTTCCAAAACAGGGAAATTTTTTTTAACTTTGAAGCATAACATACATTGCTAGGTCTAAGGCTAAGCGCTCACATGGAATATCGAGTCGGCTGATTATTTGAACGGCCAGCTTGGCATCTGCGTTCACTTAAGCAATCAAACAATCAGCTGACTAGAACCTTCGCTCACATGTCGGCCGACTAAACCGATTTTTCATTAAATGGATTTTAAAGAATTAGTTTGTGTATGTGCTCTGGAGATACGAAGAAAAAAAATTAAACGTAAAAAACAATACTGGATACACCCCGTAACAACTCAACGTTTATTAAAAGGTAATTTTTATAAATTATGTGAATAATTAAGGATGTATGGAAGAGCCTGCAGAACAGTTAACATCGCTTACTGTCGGTCTATCTTCAATTGTTGGTAATAAAAACAACAGTTGGTCAAAAAATATATATTTTCGACGTTTAGTAGCTACTTGATTAGATTTAGTATACTTCTGTTTATTTACTTCTCTCTTGACGCAGGTTCGCAGGGTCCGCCAACGTTGTTATATTTCATTGCCTGCAGGAAAAATGCATTTTGATAAACAATGTATAAATGCTTGGAAAGTGATAATTTTCATACATTATTTTAAAATACTTGACATATTATTTTAAAATTCCTGAATTTCAAGCACTAAAAATTTATGAAAATAATTATAAGTCTATTGCATCCGAAATATAATAGCGTGACATTTTTCTTAAATTGCTACTTTTTACTTAAAAATAACCCTGAAATTTAGAAATAATACGCCTTTTGAATTAATATGATACTACGGTACTTTCACTTTTTTTGCAGATATCTAGCATCAGGCAACAGTTTTCATTCATTATACTGTGAATACTTGATCGGCGATACAACTATACGTACGATTGTTGAAGACACATGTGAAAAAATCTGGACATGTCTTAAAGAAACGTATATGCCAAATAAAGATGAAAATGCTTGGCTTCAAGTACCAATTTCCCAAACTGTTTAGGGGCAATAGATGGGAAGCATATCAGAGTATTAAAACCATAAAAGAGTGGCTCTCTCTTCCGGAATTATAAAAGTTATTTTTCAATAATACTTATGGCTGTGGTTGATGAGCCCCAGAGCAAGAAGAATGGTAGAATGTGCCTTTGGAATTTTAGCCAACAAATGGAGAATATTTCATCGGCTACTTGATGTAAAACCAGAGTTCTGTGACAAAATAGTCTAAGCGTGTTGCATTCTTCTCAATTATGTACTCAAAAGAGATGGAATTCATTTCAAGGACACTTTGTATAAATGCCCTTTGCAAAGCCTTAACCAAACTAATGTACGAGGTTCTTCTGATGGAGTAACAACAAGAGATTATTTTGCTAGTTATTTTACTTTCCCCCAAGGTCCGTTCCCTGGCGATATGAAAAAATATGATTTTATTGTATTTTAATATTCATATTTTGTTAATGTATAAAGCTGTCTTAGTATTTACATTTAAATATACATTTAAATTACATTATTTTTCTAAAAAATATATACTGGCTGTTTTATTTATCTTACTTTTTGTTGTCTTCTCTGCTGGAAGCAATTCATCCCAATTTTCAACCTTAACCTCACAAACCTCATTCCAAAGTTGTTTGACTTTATTTCTGTCTGAATGTTCTTTCATTGCTTTATTTGAGAGGGTTGGTTTTGCCTCGATTGTTTCAATTAACCTTTCAGTCCAATCTTCCTTGTTATCCATTTTCCCTAAACTTATATTAAAATATTATGTAGGTATAAAATTACAAAAAAGTGCTTCTTTTAACTGATATTATATTAGGCACTACACCACAAGAGGATATAATAAACAGTTATTTACTTTAAATTGTTTCGAGTGAGCGCAGACAGATTAAAACGTATGGATCACAAGTTAGTTGCACGCAGTTTGTGTCTGGTCAGAAACTATTTAATCGGCCGATTATTTGATTGCATGTGTGCTCAGCTCCATAAGAATGTAACGCTTTCATTTATGCAACCAAATAATCGGCCGACTCGAAATTGCATGTGAGCGCTTAGCCTAAGTTTCAGTATAGACCAAGAATATCATTACAATGCATTTATTTCGATTACTGCAAAAGAGATATGTTCAATGCCTATCGAATAACAGATCAAAATCTTAGAGCTAATTCGCGTAGGAAGTCAATAAATATTGAACAATTAATTGCAACTATAAGTCAACACAAAGTATCATATATCAGGTGTAAGAACTATCGGCAATTGCATAATGAAATTATTGGAATTAGTGCGGTTTAGCAAATTAGAAACCGCACAAGTGCTTTGGAGGCCAAGTTTGCAGCGTATAAGTTACGCTAATTCAATTTTGCAACATTATAAACGGGCCATTAAATGGAAATGATCACATTATTTCCTGCGGGTTATGTGTGTCAATTTGAGCTTTGATCGGTATTAAGGCCGTTATAAAGGACAATGACTCACTAATCACATCGCGCCGCTTTATTAATGTTAATCTTTAGATCGATGCTGTATAGGTATTGCCTGTGCTGTTATTCTTACGGTATTAACCATATATCTTTCTAATTGGAATTTAGAGCAACTGATGGCTGTGCTGAATAAGATGCAAAAATCCAAAACTTCCTAATGGCTGACAATTCGTGCATAATTTTTCTTTCTTTCGTTTACTACTCGAAAATGAAAGACTACCTTTTTTTTTTCAAAAAAACCCTTTTTTCCTTTAAAAGAGAAAGCCAATCCGATTGTATGCAGGTTGGATAAATTTAATAAACCGCCTAGTAGATTTCTTTTTAAATTACCTGTTTATCCGATTCTTAAAATTCTTAATTTTAGGGCTCGTTTAGGTATTTTATATATATATTTATATATATATATATATATATATATATATATATATATATATATATATATATATATATATATATATATATATATATATATATATATATATATATATATATATATATATATATATATATATATATATATATATATAAGGTAGCCTGGGGCAAAACGATTATAAAATTTGAATAGTTCAAATTAGATCATAAAATATGTATTTATTTTCTTCTTTTAATAAAACAGTTGATACCATATTAAGTTTACCGCTTCCTGAGATATGGGATTTATTTACTAAACCCGATATTGAATAAAGTATAAAAATAATGTTACATATTTTTTAAAATGTCCAGGGCCTGGGGGCAAATGTAATAAACAGTTCTATCGTGGTATTAAAATGGCATAGAAAAACGTCTGGGGCAATTGTGAAAAATATGTTTTTTCCTATAAAATTTGCTATTTAGTTTATTGATTTATCTAAAAAAATAACAGAACTGCATAATATTAAAAAAAAATTGAAAAACAAGTCGTTGTTTAAGACGTAAAATAACTTGTAAAAAATAATAAAATATATTAACATAATAAGTGAGAATCAAATAGTCTTAACTCCAAACATTACATTACGTCGTAAACAAGTAAAAACAGAAATTTCTAAACTAAAATTTTAAAATATTAACAAATATTCATTCCAGCAAATTTAACGTTAAATGTGAATCCGGACCCTCTTCTATCTTCTGTAGGCTGTGGAAGAATGCGTAAAATATCTGCCGTGTCTACCAAAGATTTGTCTTCAATATTGGGCCAAACGAATTTATTTCTTTTTAGTCTAAGAAAATTAATCAGCCATTCTTCCCTTTCTTTATTTTTCTCCAGGAGTTTACCAACAAAATGTACAATTTTCTTTTTTGTTGGGAATTGAACAAGGACCCATTTATCTTTCTCTAGAATTGTGTCTTCAAAGGAGTTCTGATTTTCTTCTGACTGTTCTATCAGTTCTTCTAAAAAATCCCCGTCATTATCTGATTCTTCATAAATAATGGGAAGCTCATCATCAGATTCACTCGAGAAGGTAGATGCCCTCTTGTGATGAGAATGTGCAGATTTCACTTTACGTTTTAAGGTTTCTTTTTCTTTTGACTTCTCTCGTGCAGTAATCACTTCAGCACCAGCTGCCACTCTTCGTTTTGGTACTTTGGGTGAAACTTGATTTTGTTTGACACATTGTAGTAATAGCTTTTCAAAAGAAACACTTTCCAATTGAGACGTAGAGTTACTGTCAATGGCAACGTTACTTGATAATCTACTAGGACCAGGCTCATTATCATCGGAAATATTACTTAATATTGTAGTCGGACCAGGCTCATTATCAGCGGAAAAGCTATTTGATATCAAGCTCGAACTAAGCTCATTGTTAGGGATGACTGTTACATTTTTTGCTTGAACGTTTTGCGGATTAGGGATTTGAATGTTTTGTGATTCCCACCGTTTTAATGCATCAGCGTCGAACTTCTCTCTTGGTACGACTTTGTCATTGAAAGGTGAAATTCCGGCCTTCCTAAACCCATTTACAATAATACTGGGATTCGTTTCGTTCCACACTTCAGCTATAAATTTAGAAAACATACTTTTTGGTAGCTTCCTACCTATATTATGGCGCTGCCACTTTACTAATTTTTCGTTCCACCTAGCTTTCACCGAACGAAAAACTGCAATATCAAGCGGTTGCAATAAATGAGTAGTGTGAGGAGGTAACTTTAAAATTGTAATGTTTTCTTGAGCTGCTCGTTCAATTACGGATGATGAGACATGTGAGGAGTGACCGTCATATAACAAAAGTACTGGTCTTTTCTGACCCAACGCAGGAGTAACCGTATTTTTAAAGTAATTTAAAAATATTTCACTGTCCATCCAACCATTCTTACTTGACGCATAAGATAGTCCTGGAAAAATTGAATCAGGTGCCTGCCATTGATCCCATACGTAAGACCCTTTAAATATTATCAAGGGGGGTCTTTTGTCCATCAGCACTTGTTAGTAGACAAACCGTTGTATTTTCACGGCCTGGGGTACTGATTATGCGAGCGCAAGGTTTTCCTCTCTGTCCTACGACCTTTGTTTTACTTGGGTCTATACTGAAACTACTTTCGTCAAGATTCCAGATCTGTCCGGGTTGATTTTCAAGATTTAATTCTGTTAAAGTTGACTTTAATAGCGAAAAGTAGCCATAAATTACAAATGGATCAGTGGCTTTCTTGCGCGCATATTCCACAGATTGTGGAACTTTTAAACTTAAATTATTTCTCTTCTTGAAATTTAAAAACCAATCAGTTCCCGGAACGCTATCCTTAAAAGGAGTCTTTATTTTGTTTTCCCTCACATAATTAGCAACTTGCTGCAACACCTCTTTTTTTGACAAGCCAAATCCCCACTTCTCCATAGTTTTTAGTGCTGTAGCCAATTGTTTCTCCTGTTCTTGAGTGAAGACAGTCAGTCGACCCCTAGTTTGCTTTTTTACACCACGAAGACCTTTCGCACGGCTGTATATTGTCGAATAAGGTATATTATAGGTTTTGTGTGCTCTGTAAATAGTCATTCGACCAGCCATATATTCCCGCACGGCCACTTTTACGTCTTCTTCCAAATATGAGGGATTTGGGAGCTTTTTCTTGTAGGAACGCACCATCTGTAAAGAAAATAAAAAAATAATGGGGCAAATGTGTTATATGGGGCAAAAGTATTTTAGTCATACATTTCAATTGCCCCCTACCATAAAAATGTGCGAGGTAAATGTAATATATGGCATTATTAAAAAAACAGTTAATAAAACCACAAATTTAAAAATATTCTAAACAAATATAACCCTTCTGTAGCAAAATAGTCAAATATATAAATTACCTACCCTAATAATGCAGATTTAAACGATTTTTATATAGACACGTGGCAAATTAAACTTTTGACCTTGACAGCAGCACAACATTGGTCAATAATACTGATCAAACTGAGGCGAGCGGCGAGGGCCTAAATTTACTAAGACATTCGGTGGGAGGTAAATATTGATGAATAACGATACGGAGCGACAAGTTTTGGTTAGAGGAAGGTATTATAGACTACTATTACATTTACCCCATTTTCGCATTTACCTTATATGTATATATATATATATATATATATATATATATATATATATAGAAACATTAATTAAAAGGAAATAAAGCTGATGCAGATGTGGATCCTTTATTTCTTTTCAAAAATATCAAATTTTTTAAATTGTATTCTTAATACGAAAATAATTTTATCTTTTAAAAAATAGGTAAATTTCTTTTACTTGGATCATTCATCGTAATGAATCCTTCCCTTTCTCCCTTTTATTAGGAATATTAAAGTGTAAGCCAATTAGGTTTCGCACATAGTCATTTAGTATACTGTGTTTTCAAACATTTTTATTGGGCGCCATTTTGTTCCATCATATTGGATTCGTGCTAATATTTCACCAGTTTCTACTTATGTCATACCTAATTTTTGGGCATGATTTAAAATAAACTAGAGAATTAGTTTTTACACAATTTTTAAGACCGCCATTTTGTATTGTCATGCAGAATTTGCAGTTAATCCCCGTATGAATAAGAAAGAAAATGATTGAGTGGTGAGGTTGATTCCTCTGTAACACATGATTTTTGTGCAAAATTTGAGGTAAACAGGATATTTTCTTTTTTAGTGATAATTTCTTTAACATTTTACTAGGCCGCTATTTTGTTCCATCATAATGGATTTTTACCAAAATATTACCGCGTCATCCCCACAAAACTTTTAATTTTTTACACAAATGTGAAATCAATCATGTAAGTGCTTTTTAGTAACGGCGCGAACTGACAGACAGACAGACCGACAGACAGTTCAATGGAATTGAGAAAACACATTTTTTGGCATCTAGGGACATTAAAACGTAAAGATATGTAAGACTTGGATTTTATTAGTATTTGCAAACAATTTATTTGGCTTATTTAATTCTTGCAGAACATTTGAAATCAATCTTAAGTAGTTTTTCCGGCTGAATTTTTAAATACTTTATAAATGAGTCGACAACATGTTTTCCGGCATCTAGGGACCTTAAAACATAAAAATCTGAAAAAAATATCGGAGGGTGTTTCTCATACGACCACAATACGAAAACATTTGAACAATTAAGTAGATACCTAGTACTTGGTGGGTTCACTGCGAACACGCTGCATTTCCGCAACCCTTCTTGGCATGCTATCCACCAAGGATGTAATAAATTCTTGAGAATTAGCGTCCCATTCTTCCCGTATTGCATTTATTCATTCATCCAAATTATTAAACTTTTGATTCAACCTGCTCCACACGTACTCCATAATATTCATATTCGGAGATCTAGCACGCTTTCAGTATTATTCTCTCTGTAAACTCCTCGAATTATTCTTGCCCCATGTGGCGAGCATTAGCATCCACCAAAATAAAATCATCTTTGAAGTTTTGTGCCAAGGGAGCAATAACTTCATTTACACACCTATCTCGATACCTTACCTCATTCATAGTTTCCTCTACGAAAAAATCTAAATCTGTCTAAAATATAATTTATAATGTCTACGTTGTGCTCTTTTGTGCCTGTGCTTTACTTGACTGTTGAGTAAATGACTTTCAATTAATCATGCAAATGTCTAATTTCTTTTTATTCAATAACATCAATATCAGCTTAAAATCTAACATTCCGATTGATTTATAGACATTTTAATACTATATCTGAAAATTTTTTTTCATATTTGTTAGTCAAGAATAAGTTTAAATTCTTCTCAAATATTCACATATATTTGATTTATTTCTCTTAACGATGTATCAATTTCCTATTCATTTTCACTATTCATCATATTATCAATAATTGATCACTCTAGGCTACATTTTATTCATTGCACCAAATTTTAAATGGTTTTTCAATTTAATTTAAAAACAAAAATTGTCTCCTTATTTTCTGTTAATTTTAAATTTCTAAAAGAAAGTTATTTCCTTCCTTGCAGGTAGCACTGAAGATGGCAAAAGCCGAAAGCGCTTTGCTATGCTTTAATTAATATAAATTTGCACGAAATACAAAGTTTTGACTGTCCATTAAATCTGTCTAATCAATTCTCACAACACGACCTCAAACTGTCACGCCTCCACCTCCAAATGGTACTCTAACATCAATATATTGCTCCTTTCATTCCTTTCTCTCCAAACCAAGATTCGCCCATCTGATTGAAACAAATTAAAGAGACATTCATTCGCGAACTTAATCTTACTACTGACTCCTACAGCTTTGGGTTTTTGCACAATCTTATTCAACACTCTCTATACAGTAATAAGAGTCCCTAACATCAAAATAATTTGGAAGCAGAATTTTTAAGAAAAAATCTTTCGAAATCCTAAAGCTCGTGAAAACCCGTTGACTCATTTTCAAACCGCATCACTTTGAATATGATGCTAAAAACTAAATTTGCCAATCTTTTTATTGATCAATCTAACCAAGTGAGGATGATACAATAGACTAAACAAGCAATAATTCTGTAAATGTATGATTTGTTCAAATTCGTCAAACAATTCCGCCCCCTGCTGTTATTTTTATGATTCAACCCTATTCTTAACAAATTATGAAAACTGTCGAGGGCCTTCAAGTAGTTAGGCTAAAAAATCACCACGTTTTCATCTTAATAATCGTAAGGGTTACTTCCCGGTTTGCCTTTGAGATACGTTAAAGATAAATAGATATTCGTTTAAAAACGTACTTTTGATGGCACTTTTTAAACAAATATGAAAAATTGTCACATACGGGGTATTCTTTTAAATAAGCAGCAACATATGGCTTTCTGCCAATAGCACAGCAGCTATTTAAATAAGACATTTAATATTTGCTTTTCTATGTGAATATTAAAAATAAATACTAAGTAGTGATAACATATGGGTGGCCGTGGCGTATTTAGGAGGGAGGAAAGGGCCAAATGCCTCCTCCCTGAGAGGTAATCACCCAAGCAAAATGTTTAAAAGGAAAAATTAATTTATAAAATATTGCCACTAATTTTAAAGTAATAATTTTTTTGTTTTTTTTTTCTTCCGTGATTTTTTCATGGGTGTTATGCTTAAGTTGTATTAAAAAAATAAGAGCTTACTTTTTGTAGTAGGCAAATATTGACTCCCACCTCCCCAGCAAAATATTCTAAATGTGCTACTGCTTCAACTAAAAAAAACAATAATATCCAAATTGGCTAAGCTGAATCGGCTGTCGAAATTTTCCCAGTATTTAGGAGCAAAAAGGCCTGCTTACCGTTCTAATCGTTTTTCGATTTCAGCTGTTATTCGGATAACACTGTTTATATATGCATATGATTATTACCAAATAACTTCATACATGCATAAACATAACATGCTGTTTTTCCCTCAGAGAAGTTGAATTCCTAGCAAGGAAATTTCTGGGAAAAAAGCAAATATTTTTTGGGGTGGTATGCGAATTATATGAGCCAATTTGAGCTTTGCTCGGTATTATAAGGACAATGACTTATCAATCATATCGCACCTCTTTATCAAAGCTAATCTTTTGATCGATAATATTGTATAAGTGTACTTACAGCATTATTCATTACAGGGCCGGAGCTAGTGTTTCGCTCAAGTAAGAATTTTGGCCCTCCCCGTCTCTACCTATAAAAAAGTATTTTCATTTACTGAAGAAAACTTTTTTCTCTATTGTTTATATGTAACGAAAGAAAATAATATAACCAAAGAATAACTACAAGGAACAAAAATATTGAAAAAGACATAAATAAACATTATAATTGAAATTTACGAGTTTTCGATTTTTGCAAAATTGTCTATTAGCGCCCCGAAACTGATCTTATTTAACGTCTCCCTTCAATGGATAAAATAGCTAGTACAACTAATCTAACTTGACACATTGTGGATCGAAGATAATTTTGTATTAATTTCAGCTTTGAAAACAAACGTTATCCACTTGCGAATGATACAAGCAAGGTCAACAGTATACTTAAAGATATTGTAATATTTGGAAAACTACCTATCAGGTAATTTTTCAGAACAAAATTAATAGTGTGTTACATGTAGCGTCAAGTAAATCATGAGTACATTGCACAAGTTTAGAGGTCCAATGTATAAACAGATCCTGGCTGTTTTTAAAACATTCTCATAATTGTTTGTTTTTAAAGATGATAAATTATAAAGAAAGCCAAATATTTTTGTGACTGATCATATGTTTTAACTGATTGTAAAAATTTTACCTCTGTCGAGTTTATACAAGTCTAAAATGTAGTTGAAAAAGTCAACTTCGAATTTTTTTAGTAGATCTCCTTTACAAGATTTTAAAAATATTTGTTATGGATTCAATTTGACTCAACACAGTTTCGAATTACACCAATTTTATTTAAATCAGTGCATTAGCTACCGTGAAATTTGAAAAGAAAACATACGTAAATACATACATTCAGAGTGAATTGATAATATTTTTTGAAGTCATTTAAAAATACCAAATACAGGCAATTCTGTCCTTCATCACCACCAAATTATACAACCTTTTCAAACATGAGATTATTAGTACTAAAGCATTTTATGGCCCAAACATCATATAATAAAATGTATGTTTATCTTATTTTTTATACGTTGGGCTAACATTATAATTAAAGTTATTTTTTTAATTATATCCAAATAATTTTTTTCACATTGATAGAATATTTGCTTAATTTGGGAAATATTAAATACATGGCAACTTAGCAATGGCAGCCCGGTCATAATCATATCATACACCCAACTGCAAGACGTGACGCAAAACTGCTATTACCTCATGTCATATCTCATATAAGCACACAACACAAGCATCGGTAGTGGGAGATCTCATGAATTGTAATGGTTACTTCGGTACATCGATTTGCTTGCACAAATAACTATACAGTCGGACAGTCCGTTGATATTAAAACTTCTGTGATCCCATCTCAGATTTTTGAAGACTCCTTCCAGTGCCAAAGTGAAAAATCAAGGCTATCGTGTCTTCTTGTTTTATGCCTCTATCGTGTGCTATTTGTTAAGTATCTTCGTGTATTCTTATTTTAGATTTGGTTTGCTTATATATTTTTTATAGTAAACTTTTGTATCTGTGTTTTTGTAGTGTATACATGCTTTGTTTCATTGCTTCATTGTTGCTTACGCACACAGCAACAGGACATATACCGGGTGTTCAACTAAGAACACTTGTCTTACGGTTTCGTGAAAAACAATTATATAGTAAACCGGCCAAGAGAAATCGCTGAAAATTATTTTTAAACTCGAAAAATTTCCGCTAGGGTGCGCCACAAGAACTTTAAATCGTAAATATCGATTTTTTGATGAATTTGCATAGTTAAGGTGTATTGAAAATATAAGCATAGTATTCTTCAATAAATTATGCAACTTTTTGCTACGCATAATATTTTTCTATTTTTAATAATAAAGTGGTGGTGGAAAGTCGAACATTTTTTGTTTCAAACGTTGATATCTCTGTTTTGAATTTTATTATTATTTTATCGAACTTGATCTTAAAAAAAAGGGGGTTTTTGCGCTCGATTTGCGGTGCTATTAACGGTCACCAAATGTATTCTGCTACTGATCGCTAGATGGCGTTTTTCTGGAATTCCTCAAATAACACGTATTTTCTCAAAAAAATCAAATGGTATGATATGACTTTTTTGTCTATCATTTCAATTTAACCTTAAATTTGAGAAATTTTGAGAAAAAAACGCTGCAAACTGAATCACTACTTCCACATCATCTTTAGAAGATATAATACAATAACTGTAGATATACCCGAAAACCAAATCGACAATTCTCGATTTTTTACGAAATTTTGGATTTTCGTCCCCTCTATTTATAAATATATAAAAAAATGAGATCCCCGAAAACGTATCAACATGTTACCCATTTTGTTTTTAAATCAAGAAAGTTGATGATAGTCACTCGAATCTGAAAAGTAGCGCTGGATTAAAAAAATAACTTCACCAACTTTTAGAGCAGGAAAAGTGCCCAATGGTGAAGTGAGAACTATTTTTATCCACCGTTTAAATTCTACTAAAATTTTAGAAAAAATATATCGAAATTAAATGATATTATATTTATGGTAAGCCAGAACATAAAAAACTAAGCAGCAAAAGAATTAGCAGGAAATAGGACAATAAAGAAAGAGTTTATGCTTTATTATTTGCTGTGCTATTTCCGATGCTCTCAAGCAAAACTGGCAGCTGATTTTCTAGAAAATCTCAATAAGTTCGTCCATTTAATGGATTATCGAAAATTACTGGGCCGATAATTTGGTTGTTTACGACCTTGACTCTAGACTTCTCGCATCCAGAGAGGATTGTGGTCCGACCAATAATGCAGGTTATGCAAGTTCACTTTCCCATTGGAGCGGAAAGTAGCTATATAATAAATAATATGTGGATTCATGGATTTTTGGGTGTACATATTTTAATTTTTGAGTTAATTTAATGTTTTATGGCGATCTAAAGAAGATGTGGAAGTAGTGATTTAATTTGCATAATTTTTTCTCAAAATTTTTCAAATTTTAGGATAAATTGAAATGATGGATAAAAATAACTTTCACTTTACCATTGGCACTTAGTTAATTGTAGTTAATTTTTTAATCCGGCGTCTCGGATTCGAGCATCCATCATCAATTTTCTTAATTTAAACACAAATCTGTTTTTTTTTATTTCACTATCTTATACCCTTTATAACCACAAATAAAATGTGATAAAAAAGTCATATCATACCATTTGATTTTTTTGAGAAAATCCGTATTTTTTGAGGAATTCCAGAAAAACGCCATCTAGCGACCAGTAGCAAAACAAATTTGGTGACCGTTAATAGCGCCGCAAATAGAGCGAAAAAAGCCCTTTTTTTTAAGACCAAGTTCAATAAAATCGGTTAATTCAAAACAGAGACATCAACGTTTGAAACAAAAAATGTTTGATCCTCCATCTCCACTTTATTATTGAAAATAGAAAAAATGATATAGCAAAAAGTTGCGCAACTTATTGAAGAATACTACGCTTATATTTTCGACATACCTTAACTATGTAAATTCACAAATAAATCGACATTTACGATTTAAAGTTCTTGTTGCGCCCCCTACCGGCAATTTTTCGAGGTTAAAAAGAATTTCCAGTGATTTCTCTTGGCCGATTTAATATATAATTTTTTTTCCCGAAACCGTAAGACAAGTGGTTTCTGAGATACGGCCGGCCTCCCTTCTTAGTTGTACACCCGGTACATACATATACATATAGCTAGGCAACGAACACAAGTACTCTTTTTTTTAGCGAACGCAATGCTTAATGTGTACATCTACTTATTAAAGAATTGTAGATTTCACAGCCTTATACAAAAACGATCTTTGAAACATGACATAGGAATAATGTGGAGCACTAAGGAGAACTCTCCTTTTTTATTTATATTATGTAAGAAAGATCGGAACACTGATGTATTAAATAAAGATTTTGGAACCCTGGTCCTTTAAGACTTTATAAATAATATTTTAAAAGTTGTAAAGCTGCCTCTTTTCCATGGTTAACCAGTTTAGCTCTGCTATTTTTAATGACACATTCATATTTGTATGTCCAAATACTAAGCGACAGCAGGCATTTTATACTTTTGAATTTTTATTTGATTAACACTGTCCAAAAAAAGAACCGTAAACGGCATCTCCATGATTGAAACGTGGCAGTACCAAAGAGTCAGTTAAATGCCTTTTTAGAGACTGGAAAAAGGCATACCTATTCGAAAATAAAATCTTTAGGACGCCCTATGATTTTTGTGATATCAAATATATGGATTTAATTTAAGGTGATGTTTCATTTAGTGGGTAGGTAAGGTATCCACGTCCCGATTCAAATAACTTTCCGCCTGTCTGGAAGTTCTGATATTCACGTTCACATAGATTTAAGTATTGTCAGCATAAGCTTCCTTTTTAGTTAAGCCTCGTAATAAAAATATATCACTGGTATATGAAGTGAAAAGAACGGGACCCAATATCAAACCCTGCAGAACACCAGAAACAACAACTTTGGCTTAGTCAAAGACACAGAATTATCCATACAGATGCTCTCACGCCCACCCACAAGATACGATTTAAAGAACTCAATTGTTCTGTTAGAAAATCCATAGTATTTCATTTTGCTCCGCATAAGTCTGTGACTGATGGTGTGAAATGCCTTAGAGAAATCCAGCACTATCAGTGCCGTTAAATCTTTATTATCCATATTTTGAACAATATTATTTGTTAACTGAATTAAGGCAGTGATGGTACTGTGGCTTGATCTAAAGCCAAACTGGTTTTCTGGCAAAATATTTTTGTCATTTAGATGAACTATTGAACTATTTTTTCCAATATTTAAAAATTGCTGAAAGAATATTCCCATATTTTAAAAATTGCTAGAAGAATACTAATATGTCTAAGCCGGACACATTTGAATACCTTGGCTAAACGCCTAATCAAAGAATCCTTCCAGTTTTCTGGATAAATATTACACCCAATTGAAAAATGTATAAGATGGTGTAAACAAATATCAATATAAGGACTGCTATACATCATGATTTTTGCTGAAATACCATCAGATCCTCAAGCATCAGTTTTGATGGAAAACGGTATCTTATTAACCTCATCCACAGTTACATATACCTAACATATTTAAAATAATGATAGATATGCCGTCACTAAAGATACCACCGATAATGAACAACATCTTAAGTTAATAATTATAATCTATAAGTCTACCAAGAAGATATGCTGAGGACAAAAAATAGTACACAGCCTTAAACTAGAATATAACTTTTATTCATACTAAACGTGCATTTACTTCTACAATAAAGGTCCAAGAACTGCATTTATGTAAATGCGAAAACGTAGTATACGATTACACCTAGAAACTTTTCACGGGTGATTGTAAGAGAAAGGAAGAGATGTTATAAAATCTGCCCTAAAGATACGGGTCCCAACAGAGAATATTCATCCGATCGCCTATCTAATCAATTATTAATAAAATTTGCATGTGAAATAGATGTGAAAGAAAATCGCCTTTTTAAATTGGTTGAGAAATTTCAAGGCGCGTTGGTTTCATTTATATATTGTTGGTAAATATACATTCCGCATTGCTCTAACGTGTCATTAATATTTATTCCTTCACTGGCGTGAATTTCAAATTTATGGCGATATTGAAATGCAGACAGAATAAGAAAAAATATTACATTACGAATTCATTTGTGTAAATATGTCGGACTAGTAGCCAGCTATTTAATAATGGATTAAGAGCTGTGGATGGAATTCTTTAAGACATCCCACCAAGATAGCTTTAACAGGTTTCTTTTACTTTAATGAAAAAAGAGCTCAATGGCTTCCACCATATTTTCTCGTATATATTATTTATCCGTAAAGGATGGCTCTGCTCATACCTCGAAAATTATGCTACATGGTCATTTTAACTACCACATTTTAATCTGCTATAACTTTCTCGTAAGTTTTTAACCTTTCTCGTAAAATAAAAGTATTGTAATCGAGAATAATAACCGGCCCAGGTTTTTACAGACCTTTTTTTTAAGGACCCTTGGTGCCAAAAGAACGTGTCTCTCAACGTCGCGTCGTTCTGTCAGTTGGTCTGTCTGCCTTTTCGCCGTATATCTAAAAAAAACTACTTACCTAATTAAATTGAAATTTTGGTCAAAAATTAAATTAAGGATGTGGGGATGACCTGGTAACATTTTGATACAAATCCAATATGACGAAAGAAAATAGTGAAATGTTAAAAAAATTATTACTAAAAAACTACTTACCCGATTGATTTTAAATTTTAGTCAAAAATTGAATGTCATATGGGGATGACCTGGTAACATTTTGATAAAAAGCTACTATGGCAAAATAAAATGGCGGTTCAGTGAAACGTTAAAAAATTATTACTAAAAAATACTTAACATTGGCACGATTGTAAGATGGCGAAATAACATGGCGGTTTAAAAAATATGTCTGTCTGATTTACTTCGAATTTTGGTAATAAATTAAAGGTTATATGGGGATGAACTGGTAACATTTTGGTTCCAGTATTATAGCGGAACAAAATGGTTGCCTGGTAAACCTAATTATTCTATTTACTTCAAATTTTGCACAAAAATCAGCCTACAAAAACTGCTTATTAGATTAATTTCAAATTTTGTGCAAGTATTAATTATGATATAGAGATAGCACAGGTAAATTGTGGTAAGGCCTTAAGATGGCCAAACGAAATGGGGCGGACAAATAAAATATTTTAAAATCAACGTAAAAAATCTTCTTATCCAGTTCACTTCAAATTTTGCAAAAAAAATTAAATTTGATATAGATATACACTGGTTTTCTGGGCACGAATTCAGCATGACGAAACAAAACGGCAACTATTTATTCAATTTATTTTAGATTAAGCCCAAAAACCAAGTGTGGCATAAGTAGAAACTGGTAAAATAATGGTACGAATCATTTGGCGGAACAAAATGGTCCCCAAGAGTGACATATTTAGGATTTCGTTTTGAGGGACTGATCCGAGCTCATAATATTTTTTATTGACTAAAAAAAAGTCCTTAGCTTATACCTTTCTTTAACGTAATAAAAGATCCTGGAGGGGGGTTCAGACTCATGGAACAATGAACAATTAAAAGGATATCATCATCCATCTGTGGTAATTACACCTTCCCCTAATATGTCAACACTTCCTGGGGGGTAGTCCAAACCACCTGGAGCCTTCTAAATTCGACACTGGTATCCAATAAAAATGTTTAAAAAGACAGTATATGTATCTCGGTATGTTTTACTAAATCACTATGTTCCGAAGTAAATTGGGTCACACTTCCCTATTCTTCATAAAAGAAAATATTCATAACGAGGCAAGTTCCGAGTAAAGGAAATTTACCGATTTTTATAGCGATAAAAAATATATAAAGATTATCAATTGCCAAGGATATAAATAAATCTTGCCTTTCTTTCAGTGGAGGCTCGTGGTGAATTATATTGGGAGGTCAATAACAAATTTAAAAATAGGCATACTTAAAATAAAAATAAATATCTTATCTTTAACTTGAGCTGTAAATTCTCTTGAAGTTCAGGTCTACTCTTCGTTCTTTAGAATTGGACAAATGCTGAATGACACGTTTGTTAAAATTGCACGCACATTCCTTTTATAAAAGATTTCTCGATACTTAACATTGCTAAAGCGGATAGTCTATCTTGGCCCAACTCCTCAACAAAATTTTTAAGCCCTCGAAAAACCTCTGGATTTTCAGACAAAGCCGTTCCATCATGGCCACGTAGTGCCAGCTCGAATGCTCCACAAACTTGTACACAATCTATAATTTTGTTTAAAATATAACGATTTTTGGATACATTTTCATTGAAATCTCTAAGGGATTTTCTATAAACTGTGTCTAGCTGAGTGCGCATATCAACACTTCCGACCGTAGCTAGTTCACCAAACTTTTCATGTGATCTGCAGAAAACACATGCTTCTTTATTGTTTCTTTTAAGAGTTTTAAGTCTTTAACACCGGTTTTGCACCATAATGAGTCCGACGAGTTCTTAGAAAACAACAAACAAACATAACAGTAAAATGAGTTAGAGCCTTCACAACCACATATCGAGTGAGCTAAATCGTACATACTTTTACTTTACTAGTTTGTTGTATACTAAGTTCTGGCAAATTGCGACCACTTACGTTGAATTCGGTTATTTTCTCAAAATTAAGTTCGGTAGCACTCTTTAGTTGTTTAATTTTTTGCACTACCGACATTTTATTTCACTTACAACATAAACTCAAACATAGACCACCTTGAAATTGTTTATTTTTGCAAACTTAAGTTCGTAAGCACTTTTTAGTTGTTTCTTTTTTTGCACTAATCACTACCAACATTTTATTTCCTGTGTATTTCCAGCTCACACATGGATCATAAAAATAAAAAAATATATATTACAAAAAACAGTATATAAATCAATTTTCATCGATTAAAAACGACCGAAACAATATCGAGCTAGACCGCGCGACCTCTGAACAATTGAACTTCCGCATACCGACGTGATGCCGCTGATGTTTGATCGATCAAATTAATAGAAGAGACCGGCTGATGAGCCAAATCGCGATTTCATATTTTATTTGCTATAACGTTCGGCTGCCGCTCGGTAGCTATGAAATCTTCGGGTACTTTCGTCAAGCTTTAATCAAGTAATTAGGGCAATTCGGACTGCTCAGCCTAGCTTAGTATAGCGTTTTTTATTATATCTAAGAAACGCAACGAGATCATTCGAACCGCCGCGCGCGGCTTATAGTGTAGCGTATTTAACTTTTCCCAAGGTTCGTGTTTTATTACAACTATTAGGAGGGATGGTCAAAAAAAAAATAATTTATTTTCTGAAATATTTTTGGAGGTCCTTGACGAAATGACCCCATGGAAGAGCCGCTTTCTTCAAATGATTTCTACACTCACCAGGTTTTTTTCCGTATTCTAAATATACCGGATTTAGTACATTTTTTTAAAAAATAAACAAGAAAATGGGGAAGAACTTTGCTATCAGAGATTTGTGGGTGAAGAGAGAAACATTTCTAAGATAAAGGTTTCAAAACTGCTACTTATAATTAGAAGCAGAAAAAAGAGATGAAAGTAAGATTTACAGGATGTCTCATTTCTTTAGTTTTTTAAAAGTCTTGGTAACCAGCCATACGATTTGATTTTTTGGATCATTTTCAAAAATAAGCAAATAATGGACAAGTTAAAATGACCACACAGCGTAAATTTGGGACAAAACCATGTAGTGAAACTGACCATTGGAATTAGCGGACTCGATTTCCCATGTCATCTTCTTTCAATATTTGTTAATGTTCAAAATGTTTAATTGTGTATGACAGTGTAGGAAGGGCCTTCAAAACAAGGGTGTGCCTTCGGCCTCTTAAGTGCTTAATCCGCCCCTAAGTAAAAAGATATAAATAGACCCTAACTTTACAGAATTATGTGGGCAATAAAAAGATAAGTTAAGGAACTGAGACTTTCGATTTAAAATATTTTACACTTTTTCTAAAGAAATAAGAGAAAAATTTCAAATTTTGGTAGTAGACTATAGCAGTGGCGGCTCGTGAGTATATTAAAGGGTGAGGCTACATGAGGTTAATTTTGTTTAAATGTGAATAAATTTCCACGTCACCCATGAGGTATTATTTTTTTTAATGGAGGTCATCGCCAATAGCCCTACTAAACCATTAAAAACTAAAAAAATAAACTCTAAAAAAAGTAAATAAAAAGTAAACAAAACAAGTAAAATATGTACACCTATCACTAAAATATAGCGGTGATTGCGATAATAAAAACATAATTTAGTTTATTGAAACTTAAAATAAATAGTTGCATGAAATAAGATAAAAAAACTACTTTTTGTACATTAAATCTATACGTCTGTCTTTTAAGGTTGCAAATTTATATATAATTTGGTCGTAAAAGTTTTGGTCTTCACTAAGTTCTGACAGTAATTCCTGCTCTATTGACATCATTGCTAAACCCGAAAGCCGTTCTTGTGTCATTGTGTTTCTTAGATAGGTTTTGATCCGTTTAAGACATGAAAAATTTCGTTCGGCCGATACACTTGTTGCGGGAATAGTTAAAACTAAATTAAAAAGCTTATATGCTTCCGCAAAAATTGCTTTAAAATCTTTAAATAACAAAGCTAGACTTTTTTCGACATCTAAATTTGAAAATTGTTCATCCCTATACAATACAGAAAGCTCATTCTTTAATCTATCTCTGTCAAAAATGTTTGGATAATTTTTTAATAAATTATTTAATAAGTCGTCTGGAAAGCATTTAACATATTCCGAATATTTTGTGCAATCGACTAAAGCAAAGAAATTTAAATTATTTAAATTTTCAAACGCGTCCCTAATTGAAGAATTATACAATCTATTATTTCGAAATATAATATTTTATATTTAGTTAAAATATCAAAGTCGCTAGAACATTGCCCTCGACGTGTGTTAGTTGGCAGAATAGTGGCTTTTTTAGCAATATTGAAAAGTTCTTTGAAATGGTCCTCGTTTCTAAATTCAATAATTCGTTGCTTGGCAAGGTTTATTTGCGAAATGCAGTAATTTATATCTAAATGCTTTAACTGTAATATTTGAAACAGTACATCAGTGCAACTAAAAATTTGTTTATAAATATGCGTTAAAAGGCAAAATTCGAAATCATTAAAATGCTTTAGAAATCCTTTTGCACCATTAATAGATTCTGTTCCAGAACTTAAGTCATTAATAATAGTTTCAAATACTATAATTAAATTGTCCCATTCATTAGCCACTAAGTTTAAAATTTTAGACCGTGTATACCATCGCGTTTCTACAGCTCGCAGAATTCTTTTACCTACTATCTGATTAAGCACAAAAGACCGTTTTGGTGATTGGTGGAAATAATTTGGTATTCCTAATAAAGTGGCAAAAAATATACGACTTTGGGAAATCAGTTTTTGTTTCCTGTTGTAAAACTAGATTTAATCTGTGGGCGCAACAATGAGTAAACATAGCTAAAGGAGCAATAGATCTAACTTTTGTTTGCAGCCCATTTATTTCACCTGCCATAACACTAGCCCCATCGTAACACTGCGCGACCAATTTATTTTTAAAGTCATAAGGCTCTAAGCTGTTTTGTATTAAATGAAAAAGGCTCTCTGCTGTTTAAAAGATCCGTTGGTCACATACCTAACTGTTATCGAACACTGTGATTTTTCTGTTATATCAGTACTATCATCCGCAATTACGCCAAAAAAACAACAATCGGTGTCATTGATTTCTTTTTTTATATATTGTTGAATATAGTCATGTATGCAACCAATTAGTTCATTTTGTATAGTCTTAGATTGTCCCGTAAAAATATTACTAAATTTAGCACAATGTTCAGTAAGTTCGGCATTTCTTTTTATTAAGCATGCAAATATTTCCTTAAAATTGCCACGGTTAAAAGAATCTGTTGTTTCATTATGACCTCGAAATGCCAAGTCCTGTTTACCCAAAGTAATAGTAACATCAATAAAATAATTTAATAATAAACGGTTTTTTCGAACATTTTCATTATAAACAATTTTATTAAGACTTGCATCTTCTTGTAGTGCATCCGCAATAGTCGCCCTATTTTGCTCCAGTCTTGTGAGTGCTACCGAATTTTTAATATGCTCTCTTGAACTTTCATGCGATTTTACTGCTCGTGAAAAATTTTTTAAATCCGAATATCCGCCCCCTGAACTCGAATTATTTTTGACGCAACCTAATAAAATACAAGGCCAACAATATAAGCTTTCTTTATAAATACTTCCGCATAGCCACCTATAAGTTTCGTACCAAGATATTTAAAAAGTTCTTGAATATTTTTTACCTTGCCTCTTATCGTTAAATATTGCTAAAATTTTCGGCGTCGGACGGCTACCTAATATCTGTTTCTTTTCAGTTTCGCTTCTTCTTAAAAAAGGCGTTTCAATTAATGAAGGAATAATGTCGTGAATAGGATTCATTTCAAAAGCAAATACAAAAATGGAACGGTCCAACTTACCAAATCAAAACAAAACAAAAACTTACTCACGCGTATTTATTCACCTTAAAAGACAGAACGCCCTCAATCAGCGATTATCGCAATCTATTTCCTATTTCTTTCTCAGCCGCACGCACCACGTAAAAAGAAGCCGTTGGAATATTTCGCTAGTCATGTGATTTAAATAACCAATAAAAGCATATCCAAGCTACAGATTTATCGCTTCAAGAATGCAATAGAAAACACGTGCATCGGCAATCGCCATCCCGCTCTGTCGTAATCAGGTGACTCGCCGGCATCGGCACCGGCCGTTGATAAATAGGTCAGAAGTCGAAACTTTCCAAGCTAAAATTATTTCGCCTCATTCCAGAGCACTTTCTTTAGGAATGGGTTTGCACGGATTGCACGGTCGGTTTTTTGATGTGGTCAGAATTTATTTTCTAAAATATTTATTATGGGATTATATTTTGTTTTTTTTTTTAATGTTATTATGTTGTAAAACTGTTAAAAAGTATATTTCTAATTGGTAATAGATAAAAAGTTATATAAAAAAATTCTCTTTCCTTTATTTTGGGGGTGAGGCGCGGCCTCAGAGGCCTACCCTGACGAGCCGCCACTGGACTATAGTTTTCTTTTATTTCTGCTGATGCAGTGGTACTTTAAGGAAGTTTAAAACCAATATTTGTTACTTGCTCTGGCAACATTGTTTTTATTTCGAAATCCAACTACAATATCAAAAACTGCAATTGTGTTTTTCATGGAAAGGCTGAAATATTGTGTGTTGTATACAAAAGTCACAGAGAATCAACTGTGGAA
This sequence comes from Kuschelorhynchus macadamiae, assembly GCA_030620095.1. Lineage (NCBI taxonomy): Eukaryota > Metazoa > Arthropoda > Insecta > Coleoptera > Curculionidae > Kuschelorhynchus > Kuschelorhynchus macadamiae. The sequence continues at coordinate 599,030 of JAUTXW010000938.1, forward strand.
TCTAAAATATAAAATTAAAATTGTAAATTTATTCTGCCCCATCAAGCAGAAGTAGAATTCAATTGTCTTTTTTTTATCAATTATGAAATTTAATGTTAATGCATCAGATTTAAAATAAATTCTCAAACGGTGACCAGATGACAGCTTTGAACAGTATCTCAGTATTTCGCCCTGTAATAAGAGTTATTTTGATTATAAACCAATAATTACTAAAAAATTAGTAAACCTATCTGACATTTGTAACTAAAATAAGATTACACTCTAGTAAAAAATGGAATCAATCAACAAGAGAAACAACTACTCCTCTGGCTAATACCACGACTGGCATTGAATTACACTATCGATTCCTGATTCTCCTTCTGAGAAATATTGTTAGTGTATTTTTATTTCACGTTACACCAACGTCACAACAATGAGAAATAAAAATACATTAACATAGTTTCTCCTAACAGAAGTCAGAAATGAATAGTGTAATTCAATGCTGGTCGTGACATGGACTAGCGAAGTAGTTTTTTCTGTGATTCCATTTTGTGCCTTTACCCTGCACGGGGCTCGCTAGTATAATGGCCTGATGAGCTCTAAAAAAAGCGAAATCGCGATCGTCGTTTGTTTGACGTGGATCATTGCGCCTGCGGCATTGCAGAACATGTTCCCTAGAGAGGGATCATGGTATCCTTGTTGTAAAGTTGGTGAAAAGTGAAACAAAAATGCATTAGCATTATTTCTTCCAATGAAAGTCAGGAGTCAACAATGTAATTGAATGCCGGTCCGTTTTGTGCATTTGCCCTATACGACGCTCGCTAGTCTATGGCGGCCTGATGAGCTCTAAAAAGAGAGAAATTGCTATCTTCCTTTTGACTGAAATAAATCCGTGCGCCAACAGCATTGCAAGATATGTTTCAAACAGGAATCATGGTGTTCTTGTTGTGATGTTGGTGTAACGTGAACAAAACTACATTGACATTATTCCT